>CM019719.1:37992583-38562583 GCA_009760885.1 Achatina immaculata | reverse complement strand
GAAAGAGGAGCAGTTAACAATGAGAAGCAAGTATACAAGTGTGTATGACCCTCATATATAGTATAACTCCCATATATGGCATGTATAACCCCCATATTTAGCGTTGTGGCCCCCCATATATTGTATTATAACTCCCATATGTAATGTGTTTGACCTTAGTGTGTATAACCCCCCCCCCCCAATCCCATTTATAGCGTGTGTAACCCCCATATATAGCGTGTGTAAGCCCCATATATATAATGTAAAACCCCCATATATAGTGTATTTGACCCACATATAGTGTGTATAACCGCCATAAATAGCGTGTATAACCCCCGTATACAGCGTGTATAACCCCCATATGTATAACCTCCGTATAAAGCGTGTATAACCCCCACCTGTAATGTATATGACCCCCATTTATGTGTATAACCCCCATACACTGAGCCAGGGGTTCTTTAACAAGGGTGTGGGAATCAAACGATAGCCAGGGGTTCTTTAACAAGGGTGTGGGAATCAAACGATGGGGTTACGAGACTCGATCTCTGAACAGTTCTAAAGAGAAAAAAAAAATGGTTAGATTAGACCCATCTTTCGGCGGTTATGTTTCCTAGCTGTTCATATGTAAAGTTTAAAAAAAACGTAGCAGCTGACATATTTTTTAAAGTCATACTGGTACTAAAAAGGATTTGGAAAATGATGATGATGATTTCACTGGAAAGGGAGTATGGGTACATATTGGGCAGTCCATTGAGGGGAAAGCCTGTAATCGTATAAAGGTTAAGAACCCCTGCACCAAACCGTTGTTGTTATGGAATAGTTCGAAATAATCAGGATCTGACCTGCCAGTAATCCACGGAATTGAGTAGAGGGTAACCGTGGATATTCAGAGATGGATTCAGAATCCAAGCAGAGGGGGGCGGCGGCGCACGCAAAGCATAAAATGTAGAAGACGTGAAAGAAGAAACTGATGAAAGAAAACAAATTCAGCATAACCTGTATACAACGCTGTCCGGTTTGACCAGTCAGCGACCCATAGCCTCGAGGTTAGCGAACCATAGCCGACATGATAGCCTCGAGGTTAACGAACCATTGCCGACATGGTAGCCTCGAGGTTAGCGAACCATAGCCGACATGATAGCCTCGAGGTTAGCGAACCATTGCCGACATGGTAGCCTCGAGGTTAGCGAACCATAGCCGACATGATAGCCTCGAGGTTAGCGAACCATTGCCGACATGGTAGCCTCGAGGTTAGCGAACCATAGCCGACATGATAGCCTCGAGGTTAGCGAACCATAGCCGACATGATAGCACAGAAGTTAGAGAACCATAGCCGACCAAGACCATGCCCCCACCTCTCCTTTGGTACTCCCAGTAACAGACCTAGCCTCGCTAACGGAACAGGGATCGCCGTAGTCCTCCGTGGTGGTGGAGACTGCTAACACCCCCTGCTTTTTTAAACTTCTCTCGGGATGGAAAAAAAGGCCGCCATAACCTACTTCCAATCCGATACGATGTTGTGTCTCAACATTCTCACACCTTCGGCTGCAAAGAACGTTAAGCTCTTAGTTGTAGGGAGCAAAAAAGAAGAATCGCTTATTGGGTGTATTTTAAATATGCAGTAACACTACGGTGTAAATCGGTGGTTTGTCTTGGCGTGTAATCTTATTAAGTCAAATCTCAATCTAAAAGCGGAAAATGCCACATGTACCAACTGCTTCTTAAGGCGTTGAAATACACGAGAAAGAAGACAGTCACTAGGCTGGTGCTCTCATCACACGCCTCATAACGTGATCCACAAACACCGCTATGTCCGGCACACATCCAAGTTCTTTTAGTATCCAGCCACCAGCACGGGAACTACGCTGGAGCCCCGCCCGGTTAGCCAAAACTTGTTTTTTTCTTTAGCCTAGGGCATTGCTACCTTTTGCTATAATCATTCAAATATTAAGACTAAAGAAGAAGAAAAGTGAGTTCCTTTTTTTTATTTTATTCCTGTTATCAACGAGACCTTTGCAGCTGAAAAACATAGCTCGTTGGAGTTTTTGTACATCGAACTATGCATGCCCCGGCCCACAATGCTATATCCTTGCGAGTATGCTATAAAACTGAGCGTTTTTGCTCAGACCTAAAAAAAAAAATAATTGTAAACGATATGCCATCTGAGTCACGCACTTGCAAGCCTTATCTAACCAAAGCAAATAAACAACTATATATATATATATATATATATATATATACACACACACACACTTACAAGAGATTTCTTTGGCAGAATATTGTAATTGGAGATTGGGTTTGAAACTTCAATATATATATATATAACCAAAAACGTCTTCAGCTAGGTTTATTCTTCACTAGAAGATCTAGAAGTAACATGGTCATATATGACTTCCCATAAAGAAAATGGAAAAACGACTCTGATTGTGGTACTGCAGTTTTGTAGAAGGAAGCCGTCAGATAAAACCACCGTTTTATTTATGTTCTTCTTGTCCATGGCCGTCGTCCGTTGATATGAATGCAATGAATGGTTGGGAAGTGGTTCATCCACATGCTGTTATCCCACTCGTCATCATCATGTTGTGCAGGTTTCCTTTCTGGGGGCGGTCAGTCTTCAGTTTACCCTGCCCAAGGTTTTTTTTGCCCCCCCCCCTCTACACCAAGGATTGTAAATAGACTTGTTTGAAGACAGCACCGATTTTCTGCAGTAAATTTAAAGTAAACGTAACCTTGTCATGCCTTAGAGGCACATAGGGATATGATGTTAGTGCCCATATTTTCTTTGACCTGTCAGCACACTAGAGGGCGATATGGCCAGTATCACACCTGACCGCCTTTCCTTCCCCATCTCCGGAAGAAGTCGGGTACCCGTTTCTACAGCTGGGGTGACTGAGACTAGTGCACTAACCACTTCGCCACTCGGACATTCTTTCTGAAGTAAGAGCATTGTTTATTCTAGTTCAGATTCACTGTCAGGATACACGTAGAACGTATTGCACTTGATTGCTGCTATTATTATTATTATTATTATTATTCGTAGGAGCATGAAGAAATTGGAGAACTTTGAAGTAGTTTCCGAAGTGATTGTAAGCTCCAGTAGCATCTTGTACTGTAGTGGAGCAGTGGTGTTGAGCTGAAGGAAACAAAACTTAAGATAGTGCTTGTGGTTGCTCAGGTGTTCGTCTATATACAGAAAAGTTTAATTAAAAATGGCTGAGAAAGGGTCAGTGTCTGGAGATAATGTCCTGCCAGATGCTGTCGAGTTTAGCAAGATTTGGTCAGAGGAAAGGACAGGCAGGTAACAAGGGCGGTGAATGTTTGGTCTTTTGTGCCTGATTTTTTTTTATTTTTATTTTTCCACCTAGAGCATTCTACCTTTGCGAATTCACCTTAGAACGGCGGTAGCAGTTCTAGCGCTGCACGCACGTGCAGGCTGGGGGAGTGGAGAGACAACTCAGGTAAATCACCTTGCCGAATGGTCGCAGGCCTGGAGTGAAGTATGCCGGGAAAGCGAGAGGGAAAATATAAGGAACATACCTGAGTAACAGTTCACAGAATGCCGGCCTGACGTTTTCTGTAACACCCGGCTTGTGCTCACTGTTAGTGAGTCTTGTCCCGATCAGCTGTTTTTAGAATCCGGCCAGGCTACTACTGCCTACTACAAGGCCGCGAGGGATTTGAAACAGAGATCTCATGGTAGCTCCACCAGCCGTTTGTAGTCACTCTGCTCCAGAGGTGAAGTCGCTCGGCAAGTGGACGGACACAAGACGGGACTGGAAGGCTGGATACTAAAAGAACTTGGATATGTGCCGGATACAGCGGTGTTTGTGGATCGCGTTGTGAGGCGTGTGATGAGCGCAGCAGCCTAGTAATTGTCTTCTTTCTCGTGTATTTCAGCGCGTTAAGAAGCAGTTGGTATATGTGGCATTTTCCGCTTTCCGATTGAGACTTGTCTTATAAGATTACGCGCCAAGACAAATCACCGATTGTGCTTCTTGTTACTGAGTTTTAGAAAGTCTGCTGTTTATGTTCTTGATCTAAGGTATCCCGTAAATGAACTCTGACGATTACATTTTCAGCTTTGATTTGTACATATTTAAGGAAAGCAGTGTGCTGTGTGACATATAGGGGTTTATTTAAATAAACTAAGCTGACCGTTTTAACTTTAGAGCATTGTTAGGGACTCCATTTTTTTCTCAAAACCCTCGCGTGGTCCTTGTTTAGAGCACAAGAGACTCTGTAGTCTTCATATAAATGTATGCTTCGCTGTATAGTAGCTATACTGTACCTATTTAGAACTAGAAAACACAGTTCTGCCTTATTTTCTAACAGTAAAGAAAAACTAGACACACAACTCTTATTTATGTTACTGTGAAGGCCAGCTTATGTACCGTGGGGTAAAGCCACCAGTTATTTTTGGCGCTGCTCAGAAATGCAACTGTTTTGTTTCGAATGTTGCAAGTTCAGTACAGATTGTGTTTTTCTAGGCTGCACGGTTTGAGATAAAGTCAACAGATTCAGTTTGTGAGAATGCCAGTTGAAGTCATTGAACCTTGCAAGTCATCAGACTTTCTCTGTGCAGGAGAGCAGGTTGAAGTCATGTGGTTCCATATGACAGACCTTATCATGATGGAGGTGTGCAGATTAATCTGATTTAAATTAGAGCGCTGGACATTGTGGGGTCGCGAGGCAACCGTTCCGCGATACCACCCCAGGTTCGTCGCTTGTCACACTGGCTCGAGCCACAAGACCTTGGTGGCCTCACAAACCGCGAAGAAATGGCCCCCTCTTACCGGAGGGCCTCACGTGTTTGTCGCAGGCCTCCACATCTGGTGAGTTGTTATTTGGCCCTTATGATAGGAACACTGACGTTAATGGTAGCTAAATTATGTTCTCTTCATTGCTTATTCTGTGAAATCTTCTTGTCCTTACCGAAAGAACGTTATAGAAATCTATATTTGATGTACGCCATATTTTTCTCTAAAAGTCTATTTACTGGTAGCGTTTAGCGGCACGTCGTGGCTTCTGCTATGTTGTGTAACTCAACGTACGGTTCTCCGAAGATGGCATTTCAGTGTCAGCGTGCATCCTGTAGCGATAAAGTATATCGTAAGAAAATCTGTAACATTGGCACAGTGTGCCCATCTTTCCCTCATGTTGCAGTCTTATTGTCTGCCTGCCTGCAGGCATGTTTGTATATCCATCGCCCACTCCCTGCGCGTGCGTGTGTGTATGTGTGCGCGTGCGTTTCACCATCTGTTTATAGCTTTGACAGTTTGTTTGCCCTTGGTCCAGTACAGGTCCTCACTTTCATCCTGTCTGTTTCTATCTATCTATCTATCTATCTATCTATCTATCTATCTATCTATCTATCTATCTATCTGTCTGTCTGTCTGTCTGTCTGTCTGTCTGTCTGTCTATTTATCTATCTGTCTGTCTGTCTATCGGCCTGGCTGCCTGTCTGCCTGCTTGCCTGTCTGTCTGTCCCTTCCTTTACCTTTACATTAACCCTTACTTTCCGCACCCAGCTTCTCCTGCCCTCTCCCACCTCTCCAGCGACCAGGTTCGTTGGTTTACATCACTGTGTAATCCATCAGTCTTTGCCAGACTAACAGAGCAAAAGGTTACCTTCATCGTATCTGGTCACGCCGTCCGGCCTAGCTTGTTGCTCAGCCTGCGGTTCCTTGCCTTCGCTCTAAGCCCACTCCCTCCTTATCTCTTAGGATTCCTGAAGACGAGTGATTTGACGGTAAACAGATGGTCCGTTCCCCCCCCCCTCCCCCTCCCCAGTTCCAGGTGAAAGGCAGAGAGAAAAGGGAAAGGCTGTTGGGTGTCGCTACCCGGTTTAATCAGCATCAATTTCCTGACTTTGTGTTTTTCCGGGTATTGTTAAGAATCTATTGATAGTGAGCAGGAATTCGCTGCATATCTATATACTGCTGTTGCCATTGATTCTGCCCAGTTTTGTATCTTTGATTTGGCAACACTGCTGTGGAAGATTAGCCATGCCGAGGAAATGGTTAAATTGCACAGCCGTTGATAAAGGCAGATATAGTTGTTCGCCATACATTTTCATATTCCCCCATACATTTTCTGGTATCTGTACAGCCCATCGTTTTACAAGGTAGGATATCTTTGTGGGTTTGTTTCAGTGGGATTTAAGTGATTCTCAGTTTTTTTTTTGATAAGTCGCTCCAGAGATTTACATCAAGAATTACTCCATCAGGGAATGCTTTTTTTTTTGGGGGGGGGGGGGGAGACCTCCTGGTCATATAACACTACGAGGCACTGTTAAAATGTATTGAAGGAAAATGCAGCATGACACAGGTGAATGAGAGCGAAAATATAAAGGGCCTGGTGACCAGGGAAACAGAAGGAGAAAATGGGGCGAAAAGAGAAAAGGAGAAATTGTGGGGTGGGGGTGGAGGGGATAAACTATTGTCGTTTCTTGAGGATCTGGCGCCAGTTTCTGTAGCCGACGCTAGTTTCTGTAGCCGACGCTAGTTTCTGTAGCCGACACTAGTTTCTGTAGCCGACGCTAGTTTCTGTAGCCGACATTAGTTTCTGTAGCCGACGCTAGTTTCTGTAGCCGACGCTAGTTTCTGTAGCAGACACTAGTTTCTGTAGCCGACGCTAGTTTCTGTAGCCGACACTGACGATTAGAACAAAGACCTGAAGGTAGTGGTGCTTAATTTCAGCATCTTGTTCGCGCTTGGTCACAATAAAGTAAGCATCTGACCCATCCGAAGGAAAACCGTGTTTAAACCTTTATGTTAATAGCTCTGACGTGGTAGGGGTTTTTTTTTCCTTACTCGAAAACCAGAGCTAGGAAAAAATAAAGATTATTTCTGTGTTTTCAGTCCACGATCCTCTTGTGTTTTCAGTCCACGAGTCTCTTGTGTTTTCAGTCCACGAGGCTCTTGTGTTTTCAGTCCACGAGGCTCTTGTGTTTTCAGTCCACGAGGCTCTTGTGTTTTCAGTCCACGAGCCTCTTGTGTTTTCAGTCCACGAGCCTCTTGTGTTTTCAGTATGTATAGGGACAGACTGGTACCTTCATTAGTTATGAGATGAACTTATATGTTTTCTTTGTAATTACAAAGGAACCCGCGGAAAGTTTATCGGTGTGGACCGGTGTTGAAAATAAAAGCTCACACACCAGAAAATCTGAAATCGTAAATTCAGCAGCCGAGCCGCATTTTCTTCTTCTTCTTCTTCTTTAACGCATGCATTTTATCTTCTTTTCTTAGTAACTGCTGCATGAGGTAGGAATCACAGAACTCCGTATCTAAGATGTTTCCATTCTCCCGAGCTCGAGTAGTGAGTTATAATATTATGGCTTGCTCTAGATACTTATTTTCCCTCGTCTCAGTCAACATGATAAAAGGTAAACCAAGTCCACGCAGTGTCTTGATTGGCTGTTTTTAAGCAAAGGAAACAGACGTTGGTAAGCAGAGCGTATGTTCCCTGGTCGGCCGGGGTGGAAATGTGTCGACCGTGGGCTTATTTGAGAAAATCGGTGTTTATGACTGCCAAGAAGAGACTACCCAAAAAAAGCTGAGAGAATTGGAAAGTTCTGGTTGTAGTCTTGTTAAGTGAACTCCATGTTGCAAGACATTGGTTTGTTGGTGGGTACTGTCGAAATGATTGATGTGGATGTGTTTCATAGAGTAGCCAGTTCTATAACATGCACTTAACTTCTTTATAGACCTTACTTTTTTTTAAATAAGAAATTCCTTCACGCAGTCCCGTTTAATTACAGTCTAATTTTATCATTTTTTTTTAAAGTGCTGGGTACCCTTAATGCGGAAATTCTTATTCCTGTTGTATCTTTCTGAATCGTAAATGCAGCTTATAGAATGTCTCCCTGAACAAGAAGTCTATGATGTGAGGTTGTCACATCGCGTCCCATATTTGTACGAGAAGTAAAGTGTATGTACTCGAAGTCCTTTCCTGTGAAACTACGTTGCCAGGACTGTCCTCGTGTTAACAATTTGAGCCGTCCAGTTTGGGTGTAAAATTAGAAAAGCATATATATTATAAGCATAAATATTATTTTCAACGACGATGATTCTTTCTTTCTTTTCTTTTTTCTTTATGTTTAAAATTTAAGGAAAAGAGCGAAAGAGTGAGAGATTTAGAAGAAATACCTCGTATATAAGCTTGTTTAACAAGTGAAAATTGTTTGAAAGATAATATTTATTTCAAGATTGAATCTCTTCTTTAATGCAGTGGAAAGTTTCGAAAGGTAGAGGTCAGACCACCCCACCCCACCCCCAACCCCCCCCCCCCCCCCAAGCTGTTATTTCTACCAACGGTCTTAAAGATATTTGTCTCTCTCGTGGCTGGGCCCATGCTGTGCGCGATGCTGGCATGAGGACCAGCTTTTCATGACCGTGTATAAATGTGCACGTTTCCATTAACAGCGCTAGTCTCAATGACGCACGAGGCACGACATTTACCACCGGCAGATTGTACAGATGCCGCTAGCATTGTTCCGAGCAGCCTTTGTCTAGATTCCGGTGCGTTGCTGTCCTTTCGCTGCGCATTAAACAGCGCTTCTCTAAATATCTGGAATCAAAGATAGTGTCATGTTTTAACAGCGTGCTAGTCTTCTGTCTCTGTAGAAAAATAAAAATCATAATATGGTACATGTGTAAGCGTGTTTTAATTTGGAATGATCAATATTCTTCTCAGTTGTGTGTAACCGTTTCAACAACATGGATGGTAAACTGAAAGATTAAACCTAAATATCGTGACTGTAAACTGCATTCATTCATAATTGATTTCGACGTCCTTGGCCTGGCCATAAGAAGTCCTCTTAAACAGAAGCTGATGTACAGAGACCCGCTCGTTGACTGTAAACACAAAGCATTTATTCATGTCTTAAATGCATGTCAGTTAAGCATAATACTGCTTCCTTTTTTTTTTTTTTAATTGCGTTAAACGAACAAAAAAAAAAAAAAGCCCCCCAAAACTTTCGACTCAAGAAATAGGGCCGGACTTGCTACCTGCTGTGTTGTGTCGGGTTCCGTTGTGTGTGGGTGTGAGTGTATATGTGGGTGAGTGGGTGTGTGCGTGGGTGTATGTGTGGATGTTGAGTGGGTGTGCCTGCGTGAGTATATTTTTTTCGTTTTTTTCGTTTAGCAACTGCAACGTTTCTTTCCTTTGGTCTTACAGCTTCACTTGCGAGAAATGAAGAGTTTGTCTCTAGTGTTTTAAACCACTGGAGAAAGATTCTCCTTCTTCTTCTTGTCATTGTTGTTGTTGTCGTCGCCGTTGTTGTTGTCGTCCTTGTTGTTGTTGTCGCCATCGTTGTTGTTGTCGTCGTCGTCGTATGTAAACTTAGCTGGCACTAAATCTACATTTATGGATAATCTGGGAAGAAATAGATCAACCCAGCTGTTTCAGGCATTCCCTTGGCATTTACTACCGTACTACGTGGCCAAGATCTCGCGACCCTCATGACCGCCAATCCAGATCCCCCACCTCCAGGGATACTGCATGCCAGTTAATGCAGCATTTTATACACATTCATACATCACATCAACATGAAATACATGTCACGAAGTCAGCAATCAATTTACATTCATTTATTAACTCTCTCTATATATCAAGGTGACGCCACGACAGACATTACATACACTGGGCATCAACATGTATCATCATGATGATCAAGGTATGACATAAATACAATGTATTATTTATGACTAAGTAACAACTAAATCAGTGGACCAGATTGACCTGGGCTCCTGGCTGTACTAAGCAGTTATACATTTATCTCAATATTGTGCCAATGCACTGCATAAAACATTCAGCCGCTGTGCTTTGAATTTCCCATCCCCCATCTCACATAAAACTTCCCTGTGCCAATGCACTGGATAACATATTTCAACTTGTGTCAACGCACTGATAACATATTCTCAGTTGTGCCAGTGCACTGAATAACATATTTCCATTTGTGTCAGTGCACTGAATATTTCCATTTGTGCACATGCACTGAAATAACATATGTCACTTTTGTGCCCACGCACTGAATAACATTTCACTTTGTGCCAACGCACTGAATAACATATTGACCTAAGTGTGCCCATCCAAATATGACAAGGCTCAACAGAATCAGCGAAATCTTCACCTGCGACGAAAGTGACGATATTCCAACATCACAGTATGATTACGACACATCATATAATCCACAGTACATTGTGAGGTCAGCAGGGCTAACGCCAACGAGACGAAATTAGCTCCCTGCCATATCCTCTGGTTTTCTGCTCTCCTCTCAGCTTCATGAAGTTCACATGAAATTAACACTATGATGGCATCCCCCGTGCCATTCAGAGAACATTAATCATCACGAATCACCCATATATATATATATATATTACGCAATATTAGGGCGGCTGGGGCTAATTGTTTTCATATCAAAACACATCATCGGCTAGATCGAACTTGCCCTGCCATTTCCGGCTGGCTATTCTCAGTGTGTGACCTTTCCCGCACGCTTTTTCCTTTATATAGGTCTTCCGTCCCCGGATTAGGTGAACGGCCATATTCTGCCCACGACGTACAACCAATGAGCTTCGAAATGGCCGTTCACACGTGGTTGTTGTTGTTGTCATCGTTCTTGTCATCGTGGTTGTTGTCGTCGTCGTTGTTGTTGTTGTCGTTGTCGTTGTTAATGCTGTCCGATTTGGCAGTCAACTAAACGTGGTGTTCTTTGCAGCCGATGCGTTGAAAATGTTCAAGCACAGCATTATGTCAGTTTGGGAGCGGGTTATGACGGCTATTTTGTGTGTGTGTGTGTGTGCGTGCGTGCCCCCCCCCCCCCCCGAGTGAAGCAGGGGCTGTGCAGTACCTCTTTAGCAGACTCCATCACCATGAGGATTATGGCGATCCCTGCCCCATTGAAGACCATGTGACTTTTTCTCCTTCTCTTTGTTTTCTATCAGGGAAGTCGCAACTGGCTCGTCTGTTCTCGTGGCGACGTCTTCGCAGGGAGAGGGTCAGCTTGTGGGTTCAAGGTGCGTCAACTTATCTGCTAGTTTAAACGGATTTTCATTCAAAGTAATATTAATCGATGTGGTTGTGTGTGGGGGGGGGGGTTGTTTTGTTTTGTTTTGCATACTTACTGTTGGCGGCCTGGTTGACTAATCAGGTGGTATCGGGGTCAAGTCCCAGCAGTGGGATTTTTTTTTTGTACGTTTCAAAAAGGACCCGGGGTCCACTCGGCCTAAAAAAAAAGGGGGGGGGGGGTATCAGAGAAATCTGGGATGGTAAATGCGGCCAGGCGTGATACTGACCTCCTCACACTTTCGTGTGGCGAAGGTCGAGAAAATACGGGCCTAACTCCGTGTCCCTAATATGCTTTAATGGCGTGGAAACGGGGATTTTATACTTACTGTCATTTTACCCTAGTCATAATGTTAGCTAGTGACTGCAGGTAGTTTCACTGTTCCCACAGTCAACTATAAGAGGTTCCATTTACTTGTTGTCAGTGTGGAACTAACTTGCACTAAGTTTAGGCAGTGAGTTCTGTGACTTCTTCCCGTGCGCGTTGTCAGCTACAGCAGGGTAGGTTTTGAAGAGAGTAGGGACACATGCATGGGTTTGGTTGACTGCAGTGTTGATCTCAGCTGACGTCTGACCCTTGTCCAACGAAGAGCATGACGATCTTCACATCGTCGTAGAAGGAAGCGATGGAGTTCAGCTTGGAAAGTAATCGCGGACTGATTTCTAATTAGATAAGGATGCCGGCTGTTAGGATAGTATGACATGTATCGCAGAGAGACTGATTGGAGCAAGATGACATGGTCGCTGAGGGGGGCAATTCCACACAATGAATGCAAGAGGTGATAAAACGATACCAGTTTCTTCTCTACCCTCCCCCCTATTAAAAAAAGGCTTCCATTTTCACATATTACTGAAGTATTACGATAATGTGGCTTAGGTGTAAAAGATGTATTGATAAGACAGGCAGAACTGTATTCTCCAGTGCAATGTCCTTTTAACATGAGGAAAGTCCAGATGGTCGATGCTGGCATTTGGATATTCCGTGCACATTTTATGGCACCACTTGTTTCACCTGCAAGCAAATGGCCGGGCTGTATTCTGCTCGTCTTGTTTCTCGCTTGTCTTCCTGCTTCTCCTTTCCCCCCGGCTGCCAGCCTTTCAGGGAGAATCATAAGTAAAACGGAAAGTGCAGTGCAGTAAACTAGGACCAAGAACCCGAGACCATGTCGGGGAGCTGAACACAGAATAGATCTGCTTTTTTATATTAGCCGGAAGATCATGGGAAGCCGGTCTTCATTTGGCGCCATTATTATGCGCTCTCGTGGGGGTAAACATTTTGGAGATTGGGGATAAAGTTGGAGGGGTACGGAAGCCTTGCGTGTGTTTGTGTACGTGCGTGCCTGCGTGCGAGAGAGAGAGAGAGAGAGAGAGAGAGAGAGAGAGAGAGAGAAAGAAAAGGAGCAAAACGTCGATAATCGAAATTCGGTCAGTAGACCCTAGCATTCTAGACCAGATGGCGTTTAACAGGCCCACGGTCTAGAAACTGTTCTCTCTTCTTTCCCTGCCAACTGTTCCCCAGGTTGTTTGGATGTCGACAGTACATGTTAAACACAGACGTTGCATGCGGGGTTTTTTTTTCCTTCTTGTAATGGTTTTTATATTTCTGAGTACATTAGCGATTCGGGTACAGGATTCCAGGTAGATTTTTTTTTAAAAATGTCCTATTTGAGTTTGCCTAAATGCGGCGATGTAAGGGTTTCTTTATAAGAGGTAAGGTCGCGCGATATCGTCCATGTTTTCTCTAGGGAAGTCGACGACGAGAAGAGACAGGTACGAGAGTGTGTTGTGTGTGTGTGAGAGAGAGAGATAGAAAGAGGCAAGAGAGACAGAGAGAGACAAAGAGAGATAGAGAGGCAACGAGAGACAGAAAAGGAAAGAGAGGCAGAAAGAAAAGAGAGAGAGAGAGAGAGAGTGAGGGAGAGAGGGAACAAGGAAATAGAAAAACGGGAAGATAAAAAAATGTTGACTTTAATAGAAGTGGAAAAAAAAAATCATTGTACCAAGATAGAAAACGAGCTGAGAGTGAAAAGAGCAGTAAAGAGGTTCAGCCAAAGTGGATGCCAGATGTGGTTAGATTTCCTCAGATCCCCAGTACACGCTAATAGCTTCGGCCCAAAGAATTTACCAGGTGTCCAGAAGTATGGACAATTTCTCCATACCAGAGAATTAGTGACCGGTGGATCTTGTCAAGCAGGGAGGTGGCAGAGAGAGAGAGAGAGAGAGAGAGAGAGAGAAAGGATAAAGGTAAAAGGTAAAATTCCCGTTCCCATGCCATATCGGGGAAACGGTGTTAGGCCCGTATTTTCAAGACCGTCGGCATATGAAAGTGTGATATGGTCAGTATCACTCCTGGCCGCTGTACATTCCCAGATTTCTCAGGTACCCATTCTTAGAGGCTGGGTGTACATCAGGGGCCGTTTTGGTGTGTCCCGGAAAAAAAATCCCACTGCTGGGGGGGGGGGGGGGGCTTGAACCCGGTAGCACTGGAATAGTAAACTGAACGCCTAGCCACTCAGCTAACTAGGCCGCCGAGAAAGAATGGACAAAGAGAGAGAAAGAAGAGAGAGAGAGAGGATGGAGAAAACAACACTTTACTTATCTTATAATCTTTAATTAATTTTGTTCCAAAAGTGAATTATTGCTGCTTTTCTTGGGGGGCGGGGGGAGAGAAAGAAGAGACATTGGGAAGATGCGAGGAACGGAGGAGCATCAGAACCAACTGAGAGAGGAGGGAAAAAAACCGGTCTTTTGGGGGTTTAGGGATGTTGTCTGGGAAGCAAAGGGGCGGCACTCTGAAAAAGTTCGGGAAGAGCTTTAGACAAAACTATTCTGGGCTAGACCTTTTATTTAACTGTTTAGATGTGGGTTTTTTTTTTAAAGGATTTAGTGTTACTGTGACAGAGTGTTCCACTTATATGTAACTCCATGGGAAAATAGACAAGCGATGTAAACAGTGTTCAGTGGATTCCTTATTCAGCTGATATCTGCCTACGTTAGTGTTTTCAGCGACGAAGATTCTTTCTTTTTTTCTTTCTTTTCCTTCCTTCTTTCTTTCTTTTCTTTCTTTCATTCTTTCTTTCTAGTGATAAATCAGAGCTGTTATATTCTTTCTTTTTTTATTTTCTTTCTTTCTTTCTAGTGATAAATCAGAGCTGTTATATTCTTTCTTTATTTTCTTTATCTTTCTTTCTTTCTAGTGATAAATCAGAGCTGTTATATTCTTTCTTTCTTGTGACAAATCAGAGCTGTTATATTCTTTCTTTCTTTCTTTCTTTCTTTCTAGTGATAAATCAGAGCTGTTATATTCTTTCTTTCTTTCTTTTCTTTCTTGTGACAGATCAGAGCTGTTAAAAGATTACTTAAGGTGCTGTAAGAAAATAGCTATCCTAAATTAGTAATTAACACAAGCGCAGAAAACAGCGTGAAAAAAAAAAAAAGCTGAAGCAAAAGCCAAAGACTATCAGAACTACATGTTATGGCCAATTTTATCAACTTTTAAACTTACTTCGTACTTTGTTGTTGTTGCTGTTTTTTTTTTGAAAGATGAGCTTCAATCGATGTCTCCCCCCTCTCTTCCCCCCCCCCCCCCACCTTTTTTTTCTGTTTCTGGAACAATCTCAGCTCAAGTAACGTAAAAATAATAAGTGAAGAACGCAGGCTTGTTTCCGTCACTGGAAAGTATAGTCTGAAGCTCACGGCGACTTTGGCTGGAAAAGTTCTGGCGTATTGGATGTGCTGTGAGAACAGCTATGATTAAATAGGCACACTGGAATGAAGAGCAAGAGGTTTCGTTTTCGAGCCATGGCTGTAAATTATCGGGTGGAAGTCGTATGTTCTGTTCTCTATAATGAAAGGCGTTCTGATAAAGATGTAACGTTGTAAAAAAAAAAAAAAGGTCTGTTGATCGGTAGATTGGGGGTTTTTCCCCCTCATCCAGTGGAGGTAAATATTTAAGGACCTACACGAGCGCGTGATTTTTTTGTTTTTGTTTTTTGTCTTCCTTTCGTCGTTGGCCATGAAAGATAGCGACCTGTAACATTTGCAGCCTGGCTCGGATATCTGCACCTTTCGGCGTGACGTAGCCATACTTCGACATAACTTATTTTAAAGGACTGGGCTTACCTTCCCATTTAATCCATGTTCACTCTGTTAGACCATTATCTGTTTACATGGGACGCATCTGGGTGGTGGATTAGGGTCTTAATCAGTTATAGTTTACAAACCATAATGTAAGAATTCATATATAAATACTACATCTTCGCGCCTCCCCCCTCCAATCCCAGATTCTCATGATTTATGTAACATATTAGCAGGCTGATAAATAGGTGGTTTATGCACATAGTTGATCTTCTCGTGCCCTTTAAACGTCACATAGGGCTCGCAAGATAGTTCACCAATTTTTCCTGTTTTCAGCGAGCTTTTCAACCTCATCAAGGGATTTTATGTCTGTTAATTTGGCCTCTCTTAACAGTGTCCTCTTCAGAGTTTCACGTGGTCTGCCTCTTTTTCTTCGGCCTATTATGTTCCACTTGATAGCTTGTTTTGAGATTCTCTGATCGTTTCTTCTCATCACGTGACCAACATATGACTATCTCCTTTTCCTGATCACCCAAGAGACTGGTTGTTGTTCAGTCATCTGTCTTATCTCTGCATTGTTCTTGAATTCGTTCCACTTGATGCCGAGTATTTCCTTAGGCATTTGTTTTCAAAAGAGTCCAATTTCTTGTCTATTTCTTTATTTGTTTTCCAGCTTTCGCATGCATAAATGATAGTGGGTATTACATTTGAATTGAATAATCTTAACTTGGTTTTTGTGCTTATAACTTTTGAATTCCATATGTCCTCAAGATTCTTGAAGATCGATGCTGCTTTTGCAATTCTAATTCTATCTTCTTTTCTAGTGTCACAATCCTGGTCTATGTAGCTGTCAAGGTATGCAAATTGATTGACTTCTTCAATATCTGTCCCTTCTACGTGTATTTTTCCATTTTGATTCATGGGAAGTTTCATTATTTTTGTTTTGTTCTTCTTAATTTCAGGTCCTGTTTTGCTAGTCAGGGAAGACAGGATATCTGTTTTTTCATGCATGGAATTCACATTGTTACTGATCAGAGTTACGTCATCAGCAAAATCAAGATCTTCTAGTTGGGTCCCATGTACCTAATCAATGCTGTGTTACCTTTGCAGCATTTTTTCATTATGAAGTCTATTGCAATTCCAAAAAGCAAAGGAGACAATTTACATCCTTGTTTCACGCCTGTTTCAATCTGGAAACATTCGCTCATCCCTTCTTCTGTTTTGACTGCACAATTATATCCATTGTAGAGGTCCTTAATGATGTTGACAGTTTTAGATGGTATTCCATATAGACTTAAAATTCTCACAATGAATCTCTGTTTATGCTATCAAATGCCTTTTTTAAAGTCTATGAAGTTCAGTATTAATGGTTTCAGGTTTTCAGCATGTTCTTCAAGTATTATTCTTAGAGTAAAGATCTGGTCGAGACAACTTCTCCCTTTTCGAAATCCTGCTTGTTCTTCTCTCATTGCGGTATCCACTATATCTTTAAGTCTATTCACACTATAGGTTAGGTTTGCAAGTTTATGATTGATAGGTACTAGTATTAACTCTTTCATTTCTTAGTTCGATTAAAGAGAGAAAATTTAAATATTTTGGACACATTAAACGTCATGATAATCTAGAGAAGACCGTCTTGGAAGGGTACATAATGGGAAAAAGAAAGAGAGGAAGACCAAGGCGAAGATGGCTGCAAGACATCGTTGATGATCTGCAAATGGATGCATCAGCAGCAGGCCATCTTGCTCAGAACCGAGAGACCTACAAGAGTGCTGTTTGGGAGGCAAAGTTCCGCAAGAGACATGCAAATGAGTGAATGAAATGAATTTCCTAGTTCATTTCCCTGCTTTGACAGAATAAATTTTGGTGAGAACTTTTGGTGGAAAGAAACCGGAAGAAAGTTAACTCTACATATAAAAAGTCTGGTTTCGGTTAGAAATTGTACTGTTTATTTAGACTTTGCCTGACTTCGCTCTGAGCATTTGTTGACACAGGTGTGCAAGATGTGCAAACACTGCTAGTGTTGGTTTAGAGTGAAAGAGTTGAATCATATGTTTGGCGCCAGTTCAGTCATAATTTAATCATTGATACGACTTTCATTTTGCAGGTCCTGTGTGTTATTAATGAACACGAATTTGATATTGATGTCAGTTACTTCATCGAGTTAGGGATAAAACTGACTGGGTTGTGATATGAAAACTTGTGAAGATAAGTTATTGAACTACGTGTTGAGAACTTGTGAAGATGAGTTATTGAACTACATGTTGAAAATTTGTGAACTTAAGTTGTTGGACTGGGTTCAGAATTTGTGAACATGAGTTGTTGAGAGTTCATGTTCAAAATATGTAGTCGTAATTTACTGGTCTTCAGTGTGGGAGCTTATGGGCATAAATGATTGGCTTCTGTATAGGTCTGTTTTTACTACATAGTTGATACTGTTTAGGCTTCATGGAGTCATTTCAGTTTGGCCACGATTCTGTGGAGCCATGGCATCATTCAGGAGTGCCCAAACCATGCAGACCTGAGGCGTGAGACATGGCCAGAAGACACAAGCTTGGGGCAAAAGCTTTAGGGCTCCTATCAGGATCTAGAGAGGACTGCGGGGTTTCCCATGTCAACAGGGATCAAGATCTGATGTGACCAACAACCTCGAACGCAGAAGAAGAATTATGGAGCCATGGACTTCAGGGCAGTTGAAGTATATCCGCTTCTTGTGATCATCCTGAAACTCTCTAGCTCTTTGCTGTCGACGCCGTGATAATTTTGATGGAATAGGTTTGATGGAAGATCCCGAGAGAAGACCAAAAAAGCAGCCTTCTCAGCAGCTCCATTACCATGCGAGTACATCGAGATCTGAACCGTTGGCCAGTATTACTGTGAGCACCACGAAGAAATCTGGTAGGGTGTTGATCAGCTGTGGTCCGCTGCGCCATTACTCCACCACCAGTCACTTTGTGTTTCTCGCTTAAGTTATATATGACACCATTTGAAGCTGCAGACTCAATTGGAGGGCTCTGCATTCATCATTTGGCAAGGTTTGCAGGTCTTATAAATATAGAGAAGTTAGCTGCACGTCGCTGTACCCAGCAGTAAAACCAAGCCGATCCAGTAGCTTTGTAACGACTGGGCATTAGAAGGAAATTCACCCCGAAGTTGGGCACCGTGCAGAACAACACCTCATAACACTACCTTGCACTGTCTTTTTACTGCAACCTCGACGGGTTTATTGTCGGTCCAGTTTTGAGAACTTGAGGTGGCACGAACTTAACTTTGTACGTTTATCTGAAACCATCGGTGCAGTATTGTACCAGAGTATGTACGTAAATGACATAAATTTGGTCTGTCTGTGTATGAGATTTCAGAGAGTCGTGTATGAGATTACAGAGAGTCATGTATGAGATTACAGAGGGGCATTTATGAGATTACAGAGAGGCATGAAAGATATATTATGAATTAACAGACAGTTGTTAAAGGAAGAAACGCTGGGATCAGAACTTGTCTACTCACCTCATAGTGAGTACGGTCGTGAAGGCAGGCTTTTGTTTGTGGCGGACGACGCTGCCAGAGAGAAGACCACGCTTTAACAAAAATTCAGAAGGGAATGAGAAAGAAAGAAAGAAGGAAATTTCTTTCCTGGACAGGATAGGGAAGGGAAAGAAACAGACAAACAAACAAGCAAACAAACAGGCAAATTTACTTTTAACACGAACTGGAACATTAAAATAAAATGGAACTCTTACCTTTGAAAATCTTAAAAGTCGAGTTTTTAAGTTTTGTTTTTTTTTTTTAAAGCTTGACAACAAGCAGATGCCCAATATGGAATGCCATTCATTATCTTCTGTGCAGATTCCGTTCTATTTGTACAGCATCCCTTGCCAAGAGCTCATCTGTACCGAGACGGTAACAAGCGCTTAAACTTAACATAAAAATCCGCCGTCTAGTACTTGTAGCCACAGCAGATCTGGTTGTGGTTAAATTAATTACACCGTGGACGTCTAAGACACCGCTGAAACAGAATCTAATTTCGTCTCGTGTAACTGGACGGAGATGGTTACTTTCTTCATATATACTGTTCTTGTCTGTTTTTTGTGTTTTTTTGTTCCTGCTTTTCTGTGTTCAATGTGTGGTGTACATGTTTAATTGCTTCTGTTTTGTATTATTTCATAGTGGGGGTTTTTTTTTTTTCGTTCACTCAGTAATTTTGATGTTCGAAGATACTAAGTATCATCTTAATAATTTCCCGGTATTCTCTTTTATATTACAGTTTATACAATAGTCCCGTAGTATTTGCGCATGCCGTATAGGTTGTGAAGTTTTAGTGCCTGCATATTTCTAGGCCTGTACAGCATTTGAGGTAGTGATGCCAGCAGCTGTCCTCGCTACCTTTTTTTTTTTTTTGCTTCCCTAGGGGAACCCTGGGTACTTCTTTTGAGGCTGGGTTGACCTCGGTGCCAATATTGTTATGTTCAGTACAGACCTTCTGGCCTGCTCCACCTTCATCTTTCATGTTTCATCAAGTCCAAGTCTCAGAACCGTTCTGTGATTAACCTGGTTGTCCGCCCATATGAAAGATTTTTTTAAAATTCCATTTCTGTAGTGCTTGAATTCCTTTACATAATTTTGTCTTTATATTCTTCTCCCTTTCCTTCATATGAAAAAAAAAGGAGAAAGAGAAGGTTGTATTTTCTGTACGTGTTATTAGAATTTTTAATGGAACCCCCAGACTTCGTTTTTAGTTCTTTTCTTTCCATAAACTTTAAACAGTAGACAAGATAAAGTGTAAGATATTAAAAGTTGATGGCAGAAAAGTGGCTTCCCAGGTCTGAGCTGTTGACATCGCAGCACAGCGGGGACATAAACCTTCATGGATTACCTTTTTGCTGAACTTAACAGAGGGGGGGGGGGGGAGAGTCGAAGAGGCAGGATTCAGGCTGAATGAGATAGCCGTCACCGACTCATGGCTGACCGCTTGAGTCAGGGCTGGCACAGTCTACCAGTGGTGCCACCTGGAAACACAGTGGTCTGGCCGAGTGAATAGGGGTAGAAATGAGCGATCACAAAAATATGCCAGGCCGAAGTCGGATATGTGAGGCCGAAAGACACATAACGGTAGCATACGTCCACTTGAAGGGGAAATAAGAAGGAGGAGATTTAAAGATTGTTTTTAAAAATTGCACATCGCTCACAGCCTGCTGTCCGCCCTGTTCTAACTGGATTGAGATTTTGTGAAGGTTGCGAAAACAAATGAAATATTACACTTGAGACAAGATAAGGAGAAGATAATTTAACTACAGATGAAAGGGCGGAAAGAACGCGGTCAGCACTCTTGAGCATGCGAAGAGAGGAGGAGCACTTGACATTGTAACAACATAGTAACACCGTAACCACTGAGAAACGTCGTAACAAGGCGGAAACGCGAAAAACAATATGAGAACTTAAGAGAGAAAAAAAGATAAAACATAATGGGTAACTTTCCCTTAAACAACCTTGTTAACAAGTTGGAAGCTCAAGAGAAGAGATAAAATAAGAGGATTCCAAGGGAAAATTTGCTAATGGGCTGACCAAGAGGCGCGGAAAACGGAAAGCAGCCCAGATTGGTTGTAGATACAGATGTACCTCCATGTACCGTGGTTCGACTTGCTGACGATTTCAGCTCTACGATTGTGCGAAAACGATACGTATTCGTTAGAAACCGTACTTGGAGTTTTGATCTTTTCCTAGGTTTACGATGTGCGGCACGAGACTGTAAGCATCCTCATCTTCCAACAGTTAATTCTGAGTTCGGTGTTCCAAACATTATTCCAAGCCAAAGGTACGTTAATGGTAAATACCCACACACATATTTTGAAAAAAATGTTTACTTTCAGTACAGTATTCAGTAAATTAATTGAGATACTCAGCACTTTATTATAAAATAGGTCCTGCGGTAGACGATTTTTCCCAGCTGTAGGCTTAAGTATTCTGAGCATGTTCAGGAATACTAGGTTAAACTTTCTTCTTCTTCTTCTTCTTCTGCGTCCAGGGTTGTTGGTCACGTCATATCATGATTCCTGTCGACAGGGCAAAGCCCGCAGTTCTGTCCAGATCCTGATAGGAGCCCCAAGCTCTTGTCCTCGGGCCATGTCTCACACCTCAGATTTCATGATTTGGGCACTCGTGAGGAATATGTTCAGGAGTCTGGACTTCACTCGTCGATATTGGTGGCTCAGTAGTCTGCAGTGGCATGTCACTAGGTGAAAGAGGATGGTTTGCTGATGCCTTTGTAGTTCGTGTATTGGATCTGGTTCGTTGTTGGATTTCAGTTGTTGCTTCAGGTTAAGCTGTGGTGTTCGATAGTTTAGGTGTGTTTTCGAATGCTTTTCGAATTACAATACTTTCAATTTAACACTGGGTTCATCGAAACGTAACCCATCGTAAATCGAAAAGAACGAGTAATAAGGCCCATACAAAACGGAGAAGCGAAGTCGCCAGCGCCTGTAGCTATTGGCGCGGCATTTAATGGATAAATAAACTCGACAATCGTTTTAGACAATCCCTGGGTGAAAATTGCTAGCCAGCAGCACAGACGGCGTGTTAACTGTCCGTCGTCTAGATGCTTTATCTTATTTAGGCGGAGGTCCAGAACGAAGGAATCTGTGAAATGTACCTGCCCCGTCTTAATGAGCTATTAATTATTTAATATGCTCGGTAATTGTGTGAAGCATAAAAATATGGAAAATAAGCAATTAGAAAACTCGCTGGATGGGGTGGGTTGGGGAGGGGGGAGGGGGAGGGTTGGGGAAGAGAGAAAGAGGCCGAGGATGGCAGAAAGAAAAGATGTGTGAGTGGGCTGGCAGAAAACCAAAAAGAAACCAGTCAGATGCGAAGTACAAATGGCCATATACAATAGACGAGCATGATCGCCAATGTCTGTCCGATAGATGGATATAAAATAGTTTAGTACCTTTATTTTGGGGCTGATCCCAGTCCCTCGCCTCTCCTTGATCCCAGTCCTTCGTCTCTTTAATACCCAGCGGGCATTTCCTGCCAAGTCGTCGTAAACCATCCAACCTAACATCCAGTAAACACATTTCTTTATGATGTCGCTCCTACTAGTCTTCAAGTCCTCTGATTTCTTACTTCTTTTAAGCTCCGTACTGTCTCTCTCTCTCTGCTTGCTTGTTTGCTTGCTTCTTCTTCTTCTTCTTCTTCTTAATATAGATAGAGACAGTGTAGAGACTTTGAATAAAACCTTCTAAGCTGACAGCCCAACTTGGTCATTATGTCTATAAGCACACATAGTATGTACGTTGTTACCGGCGCTTTATCTATTATGCAATAATTCATCTCTGAATTGAGATTGTTACTTGCCTTTTATCTGTGTGCAGTATCTCATCAGTCAGAGAATCCCAAAACAAGTTATCAAGTGGAACACAACAGATCGAAGAAAAAAAGAGGCCGACCAAGTGAAACTCTAAAGAGGACATTGTTAAGATAGACTAAATTAGTGGGCATAAAATCCCTTGATGAAGTTGAAAAGCTCGCCGAAAACAGGAAAACTTGGCAAACTACCACACGAACCCTAAATGACGTTTAACGGCCGGGAAGGATATAAGATGTATGTCATCTTTGAAGTGAGATTGGTACGCTTTATCTGTATGCAGTACCTCATCACTGAAGTGAGATCTCTCTTTTGTTACGTCCTTTCGCTCTAGTAACTCCATGAACTGTAAAACTTAACTAGTCTTAACAATATAGCACTCGTAGAAATCTTGCAGTAAACAGCAAACAAACATAGTTTATAGCATTTGTCCCCACCGCTCTTTCTGGCGCGCAAGAACTGTAGATTTTATCACGCCATTGTTAAGAAACCGTTTACAACAGAGTTAATGCCGTAAATAGTTTCAAGATCGCACTTCCCGGGAAAAAAAAAGAAGCAGCACTGTTACTAAAGTCGATAGAGTTGTATGGTTCAGTTTTACAAAACCACGGAGGGAAAGTGAGGAATGTGAGCAGAAACACAAATGGCAGAAAGTAAGAAAATAAGATGAGAACGTATAAATGAAGAACATACAACATGCTCTGTCGGCGTCAGCCTTTTTTCAAGGATTACATTAAAAAAAAACACAGTAGGTAAAAACACGGAAAATAAGATGAGCAATTGAGCTTTTTTTCTTGCGGGGGGGGGGGGGGGGTGGGGGGGGGGGGTGTGGTATAGTTCCTATTTTGAAAGGCGGTACTAAATGCCTTTCTGTTGTTTTCGAAACTGAAACTCTGTGGAAATTCCTTTTTTTTTTTTTTTACTACAACCAGTTTTACTGCACTCATCATCTCTTTTATCTCTGCACTAAAGTCGAAATGCTGGGAGTTATTATTTATGTGTGGTCCAATCCAAGCGCTTGTCCCTAGTGGGACGAGGAACTCTGTGGAGTTGCACACTTATTTAGATAGTCCAATCCACTCAGCCTCGGGCAGGATGTGCTGGTAGACCTAGTGACGATCGCTGTAAATGTTTACACGGAACCTTCATCAGCGGTAATGGTTGGCGTCTGCACAGCGATGTGGATGAGGTATTGCTTACTTTCCAGCACTGGCCCTCCGGTTATCAGGGCGCACGTCCTGAAGTAGGATAAAGAGGTAGTAGTAATTTCGGGGGGTGATTTATGTTTGTGCTTCTTGTTTGTTCTTTCAGCGGACTCGCTTCTTGGTTCATGGAGTTTTGTGGCCATTAACTCTTCCACCCCAAAAACAGACATGGCAGGGTTGGTAGTTCTTGTAAGATTTTGTGTGAATCAATGCTCGGACCGATGTCTAAATTAGGCAGAGTCTATCTGAACTGAAAAGTAGCACATTTCTAACCAAAGTCATATTTTCTATGTTATATGGTGACTTCCTTTCAGTTTCTTTCTACCCGAATTTCTTATCAGAATTTATTCTGACGGAGCGTGGAAGTTAATTCAGGAATGAAAGGGGTTACCACCATGATTAGCTTTCTATTCACCATCTTACATTTCCATTGCCCGGAGTGTGAAATGAGTCATGCCCATCTAGGGTAGATCTTCTCGTATAGCGAGTGCGACATGCCTTACGGCTGTTGCTCTTCTGCTTGTTCTTCTTCTTTACTGGGAACCACTTGAATGTAATAGAAAATATTACTGTTTACATGTATTGTAAATAGTAAATTTTGTATGTGTTGAAACTTACTTTATTAGTAAAGTGTTTCACACAAAAAATGTCCATTTTTCTTTTTTTCTCAACTCACTTACACACTGGCTCACTTTAAGAGAGTTGCTTCATAAACTCAAGAGTCCAGCAGAAGGGCTGTTGTTGAGCATGACGTAATCATAAACTCAAGAGTCCAGCAGAAGGGCTGTTGTTGAGCATGACGTAATCATAAACTCAAGAGTCCAGCAGAAGGGCTGTTGTTGAGCATGACTAATCATAAACTCAAGAGTCCAGTAGAAGGGCTGTTGTTGAGCATGACGTAAATAGAAACACCGAACAGTCATTAAAAAGAATTGAACACCCACACGTGCACACATTATCATAAATATTCACATTTCTCGTTAATGTCATTGTTTCATTGCGTCATTGACAGATGTCGAGTCTGTAGTCTGTATGGCCGTCCTTGTTTAAAGGAAGGAGCTTGTCTTGTCTAGCTGAAGTTCATTTGGACATTGATATTAATCTTGTTTTCTGCGTCACATTTCCTGATCTTATTCTCCGCCTGCACTGGATGTTAGCGCTGCTGTCTAATTTTTTTTTTTTTCAGTCATGGAGGGCGTTGGCTAATCTCGTTTATTTTGAGCAGATTTTCCCTGTACGCGTTTTTTTAATTCTAGTAAGGAAGTGTTTAAACAGTTTTCATTTTACATCATTCAGTACTTTACATCATTCAGTATTTTACATCATTCAGTACTTTACTTTACATCATTCAGTACTTTACTTTACATCATTCAGTATTTTACATAATTTAGTACTTTACTTTACATCATTCAGTATTTTACATCATTCAGTACTTTACTTTACATCATTCAGTATTTTACATCATTCAGTACTTTACATCATTCAGTATTTTACATCATTCAGTACTTTACTTTACATCATTCAGTATTTTACATCATTCAGTACTTTACTTTACATCATTCAGTATTTTACATCATTCATTACTTTACTTTACATCATTCAGTATTTTACATCATTCAGTACTTTACTTTACGTCATTCAGTATTTTACTTTACATCATTCAGTATTTTACATCATTCAGTACTTTACTTTACATCATTCAGTATTTTACATCATTCAGTACTGGGTTTAGATTTGAGAAGGTCCTAAGTTACATAAAGTTCGGAGCCTCATGTTTATATCATCATTTCTGAAAAGCTGCCCCGCGGATTGCGATGCCGAGCTTTATCTAGCTTGTGTCTAAATTCGGCACAGCTCGTGCTGTGTTCATTCTGCCTCCTTTACCAGGAAAAAGTTGTCTTCTTGGTGGTCGTTGTACTTGTGTGTGCAGCACCAGGGCATGTTCCACGGTGACAGCATGTTCTGATCTCTCATTTTTTGTAATGTCGATATGAATGTAACATCCTTGAGCAACGTTTGCAAAGGAAGATCGCAGCTAAAACCTTGTTTCAATTTATCGCTTTGTTTTATTTTTAAATAGCATATATTCTCTCTCTCTCTCTCTCTCTCTCTCTCTCCACTCACTCTCTCTCTGTCTGTCTGTCTGCCTGTCTCTCTCTCTGAACTTTTAGGTGCCCCCAAGGCACATGAGACTTCCGCAGTGGTCTTCCACAAACGCATGTCTTTCGCCTTTTATTCCGCTCTTACTCAGATGAGCCCTTTGTTGTTCAACATCCTCTCTTCTGTTCTTCTTCATGCCTCCTTTGGTCTATCCCTACTCCTGTTCCTCTGAAGTGTCCATCTAAGTGCTGTTTTTAGCAGTGAGCCACCAGTCATCAGGAGCAAAACCCCCCCAACTATGGCCAGCGTCTTTCCTTAGTAATCGAAGTCAGTGGCCTGACCTTCATTTCTGCCAGCAGTGTTTCCTACGGTTTTTAGCCAGAATATTCGTCTACTCCAGTGTAAACATTTAGTCTGGAAGGAATTCCGTTTGTTTTGTTTTTTTTGTTGTTGTAGTTTTGATGGTTTTCCGGCATTCACTTCCGTAGGGCGACACATTTAAGACATTACTCTTAAATATCCTTTTAAAGTTCGTGCTAAGCATTTTGGATTCCCTTTCTTTGTCTGTGTTTTATAAAATATCTCATTTCTGTGATGAACGTCGAAGGTTCGTGAGGCCTTTTGAGGCCTGTCAGTTTTGTTTAGGTACCACGTAAATACTGCTTTCTCACTCCCCTTTGTTCTGAATACATGTCCTGGACTACGCGCGAAGCTCACCAGCATCAAAGAGCAAATAACTGAAGTAGAGTTTCGATAGTGTCACATGGTATCTCTTGCTTCGGGGTATCCATATAATTGGGCCGATGTGATGGCATTCATGGTATCATTTTGCCCTTGTGGTTGCCTACAGATAAGCCCGTTCAGTGGCATCTTCAGCAAGACGTGAGGCTTTTGAGGCTATGGACAGTGTGGTGATACAAAATGCAAGCCACGCTTAGAATGTTATTGCTGTTAATAAGTTATCATCAGTATGTGCCCTATTCTTTTTATATACCTTCGAGGTTTTACCTTCATTCATGCTGTTCTATCCGCTGTTTTTTTTTTTCGAAAACCCCGGGAACTGATCTAGACAGTACAGTCCCGCTATAGCTGTCTGTCTTAGGAATCAGCTGTCAGTGTGTCTCTGACGCTCATATGCCAACCTACTGACGGATGTCCGCCGGGTGTGTGCTTTTCTTTCATTTTTTTTTTAAACCTAATTTCAAGTTGTTAAAATTGTTCGTAATTTTGTTTATGCGTTACATCCCCGTGTTCCCTTTTGTTGTTCAGTCAGTGTTTCGTTTCTTCTCTGTTTTGTCTTATCGTTTCTTCTCTGTTTTGTCTTATCGTTTCTTCTCTGTTTTGTCTTATCGTTTCTTCTCTGTTTTGTCTTATCGTTTCTTCTCTGTTTTGTCTTATCGTTTCTTCTGACTTTTTGTGACGTGCGGGTTCTCTTTCCTTTTACAGATGTAGCACTTTCTACAAAAGTTTTCTAGGATGTTCGCTCTGTCTTGGTTAGTTCTGTAAATCTCTGAGAAAAACCGCACGATAAACTGAATACCAACTTCTGAGAATAAACGCATAAATTGGATATGAGTATCTGGAACGTAAATTGAATATTAGCATCTCAGATAAACATAAAAATTGAATACTAACATCTCATGAGGGGAAAAAAGCTTAAATTAGATAACAGTATCTCGAAAAAAAAACCTCGTAAACTGAATATTGACATCTCAGATAAATATATAAATTGAATACCAACATCTCAGAAAAACAAAAGCCTCTTAAACAACTGAATACTAGCATCTCTGGAAAACGTATGTTGAACTGGATATCAACGTCTTGGTGACAACGACGCGATGAACTGCATACTAACATTACAGGGAATAAAAACAGAGCATCTAAAGATGAATACAAGCATCTCTGGAAAAAAAATGATACACAGGACGTAAAACATCTTGAGAGAAAGACGCAGGAAGCATGGAGTGCTAAACTTTTCAAATACGCACAAGGATAAGCTGGCTTGGATATTGAAGATCGCGATCGATCACATGCGTTTATGAACTGAGTGATCAAGAAAGACAGAATCGCTTAAAATAAAAGGCTGAAAAGGTAGGTCGTACACGTACACTCACGTACGCTCTTGCTGTTTGTACGAACATTGGAGCAGACCTCCTTGCTACTTTTAGTAACATGGGTCAGATCTCTTTGCTACTCTTAGTAACATGGGTCAGATCTCTTTGCTACTCTTAGTAACATGGGGCAGATCTCTTTTCTATTCTTAGTAACATGGGGCAGATCTCCTTGCTACTCATAGTAACATGGGGCAGACCTCCTTGCTACTTTTAGTAACATGGGGTAGATCTCCTTGGTACTCTTAGTAACATCGGTCAGATCTCTTTGCTACTCTTAGTAACATCGGTCAGATCTCCTTGCTACTCTTAGTTACATGGGTCAGATCTCTTTGCTACTCTTAGTAGCATGAGTCAGATCTCCTTGCTACTCTTAGTTACATGGGTCAGATCTCCTTGCTACTCTTAGTAACATTGGGCAGATCTCTTTGCTACTCTTAGTTACATTGGGCAGATCTCTTTGCTACTCTTAGTTACATTGGGCAGATCTCTTTGCTACTCTTAGTTACATTGGGCAGATCTCTTTGCTACTCTTAGTTACATTGGGCAGATCTCTTTGCTACTCTTAGTAACATTGGGCAGATCTCTTTGCTACTCTTAGTAACATTGGGCAGATCTCTTTGCTACTCTTAGTTACATTGGGCAGACCTCTTTGCTACTCTTAGTTACATTGGGCAGATCTCTTTGCTACTCTTAGTTACATTGGGCAGATCTCTTTGCTACTCTTAGTTACATTGGGCAGATCTCTTTGCTACTCATAGTAACATGGGGCAGATTTCCTTGCTACTTTTAGCAACACAAGCCATAGAAAATGAAATAAATGTACACGTTTACTAACCGACTCGTACCCGCACACACACGCCACACACACCACACACACACTCCCACATACACGTACATATATGCTGTCTTACGAAGCAGGTTAACACTTTTGAAGAGCTTACAGTTTCAAATTGGAATAACAAGCTTGTGTTATTTGCAGTTTGTGACGGTATTGAGGCACAGCATCGTACCGGCATGGGGAGGGGGGATGTGTTCTGAGGTGAGCTAAAAGCAATAGGGTGTGCAGTGCTTCCTTACCAGACTCCAGCATCATGAAGAATTATGTCCATCCCTGCCCCGTTAGCCAGGCTAGGTCTCTTACTAGGGGTACCAACGGAAAGGTGAGACAGGGTCTTAGTTAGCTATGGTTCTCCAACTCTGTCGCCAGCATGTCAGCTATGATTCGCCAACCTTGACGCCAGCATGTCAGCTATAGTTCGCCAGCATCTCAGCTGTGGTTCGCCAACCCTGACGCCAGCATGTCAGCTGTGGTTCGCCAACCCTGACGCCAGCATGTCAGCTGTGATTCGCCAACCTTGACGCCAGCATGTCAGCTGTGGTTCGCCAACCCTGATGTCAGCTATGATTCGCCAACCTTGACGCCAGCATGTCAGCTGTGGTTCGCCAACCCTGACGCCAGCATGTCAGGTATGATTCGCCAACCATGACGCCAGCATGTCAGCTGTGGTTCGCCAACCCTGACGCCAGCATGTCAGTTATGATTCGCCAACCCTGACGCCAGCATGTCAGCTGTGGTTCGCCAACCCTGACGCCAGCATGTCAGTTATGATTCGCCAACCCTGACGCCAGCATGTCAGCTATGGTTCGCCGATCGCCAAAAACACAGCGTCTTCCTCCCTTCCCCCTCCCGCATGCCTCCACCCCCAGTAGCTATTTTTTTTAAATGGTTTCTAAATTTAACACAAGTGACCGTTTTTTTTTGTGTGTGCATAATTCTAAAAACTGTAGTCTGTGAATTTCTGTCGTTTAAAAGCGTAGCGGCTAGTTGTCCCAGTTGTGTTGAATTGGTCGTCTTCGCCTTGGCATTAATTCTTACGCTGTATGGAGGGAACACTTTAACACCCTTCTAAACAGAACACAAGCGCACAAAGAATAGACATACCTAAACGAGGGTTTTCAGTGCAGAGTGATCCGTGGAGAACATACCTCCAGCAGCTTTAGGGTACAAACAGAAGTGAAACAGGGATGTATACTATCACCAACATTATTTTTCTTGGCAGTAGACTGGTTAATGAAGGAGGCAACATCAGACAAACGCAGAGAATTACAATGGACACTTGACACAGTGCTAGAGGACCTTGACTTTGCAGACATTTGTTTATTATCAAGCAGTCACAAAGATGTGCAAGATAAAATAAACAAGCTAACTCAGAATGCAAACAACATAGGACTAAAGATCAACGTAGGAAAGACAAAGTTAATGAAGCAAAATGTGAACAACAGAAATGTACTCAGAGTAGATAACAAGTTAGTGGAGGAGGTCAACGAATTTGTATACCTTGGCAGCAGAGCAGTAGAAAATGGAGACAGCACAGAGGACATCAACAGCAGACTTACTAGAGCAAACCAGGCTTTTGCAATGCTGCAGACTATATGGAAATAAAAGAAAAACTAAGCATAAATATGAAAATCAGGATATTTAAGAGTAATGTTCTAAGTGTACTACTCTATGAAAGTGAATGCTGGAAAATCACCAGAACCATAGAAAACAAGTTGAATTCTTTCCAGACTAAATGTTTACGAATAATTAAAACAATATTTTGGCCAAACACTATAAGAAATAACATCTTGTTGGCAGAAATGCAGATGAAGCCACTGACAGCAATTATTGAGGAAAGATGCTGGCGATGGTTGGGACATGTGCTCTTAATGACTGACAACTCACTACCAAAAATAGCACTAAGATGGACACCACAGGGGAACAGAAGTAAGGGTAGACCAAAAGAGACATGGAAAAGAACAACAGAAGGATGTTGAGCAATAGAGGGCTCACCTGGGCAAGAGCAGAAAAAAAGGCGAAGGACAGGCATTTGTGGAAAATCCATGCGGAAGCCCCATGTGCCCTGGGCACTTAAGGTTCAGAGAGAGAGAGAGAGATGTAAAGAATTCGAATTATTTAGTAGTAACGTTCCATCAGATTGTCGTAGCAGTGAAATTTCCCAAGGGTCCATAATTTTAAAATTGTTAATTGTCATTTTGGTTTACTTCCATAGAGCTTCTTTATGTGACTTTTATCTGTAAAAGGGGGGGGGGGAGGGAGACTATGTCTACATCCTTGATGCACCCAGTGAAAGAATTCGTTATCAGCTCAATCCAAGCGTCTTTGCTGACTTCATCATTTCATCCACAGCTGCTCTGTGAAACTCTGGGTAGGGCTTCATAACTGTTCCGTTACCAGGGGCACAGTTTGAAAAGTTCTGGGATGAACCCTGCCGCGATATATATATATATAATATCTTCTAGCGTCACAGTTCTTGAAGGGTCAGACGCCGTTTTGTGGTTTCTGGAAGAATGATTAACCGACAAACCTTGACTGGTATTTGAAAATGTTGCGGGCCGATCCCTTGCCCAGCGGCCTCCGTTCATGTGAGGAAGTATCAGCGTGACCCTGTTTTGCCAGCAGCGGGTTCTTTGTGCCGCGTATAAAATCTTATCTTTCCATTAGCGTCTGGGGGCGAACCTGACCTGTCAACTTTTGGGAGGTAAACATGGATGACATTGCGGTAATGAGAGATGCGTTGGGGCTGCCTGGAAGGAGGATGTTCCTGTTATGACGCACGCCTGTCACGTCATCTGACCAGGCCGCCTGTATACACCGATAAATTTGTACACAACTTCAAACACGGCCTGGAATGCCGAAAATGCGCAAAGTATGTAAAAGAGTCACATGGCCTTGTTTGAGTGTGTGCGCTTGCTTGCTGTATATAGAACGTTTATGTGTGTATAATGGCCCAGAGACATTGTTGCCTGCCGGCGCATACAAACACCAGCACCGAAGCTCGCTTCTACAGGGTCGTTATTAGGTCATTTTCAGCCATGTTTTATTAGAACTTATTCACCTTATCAGTATTCATTCTTTCTGTTGTCTTATATGTCTATTTCTGTGGTCTTGCTCTCTCTCTCTCTCTCTCTCTCTCTCTCTAGCTCTGTGTTTGTTTATTTGTTTGTTTCGGTGCGTGATATTATCTTCTATAAAAAGTCAAAATTTCTTGGACAAGCCATGAGAATACAGAAGTTAGAGAGCTTAGTAATGACCAGAAATTCAAGAGAAAAAGGAGGAGAGGAAGGTCAAGAGTATGTATAATGTATACTTTGGCGGACTGGCTGAGTTGCATGTTAAAAAAAAATAATTTGAATTGATTGGAAACAGCAAGGATCGCACAAGACGAATAAGCGCAATCGCCGTCACTATTCGGCACGAGGCATAATGTGTCAGTATTCTTTTCGTGTCTGTGTGTGTTTTGTTCAGTGTGTATGTGTGTGTTTATGCTCTTTCATTCCTTTTTCAGTCAGTATTCTCGTATAAATCTCATACATGGAGTTGCCAGATTGCACTATGAATAATGAAACAAACAAACAAATAAAAACACAAACAAACCTGCATCCAGACAATACATTACGTTGCCTCTTCTCTCTGCGACACAGGGCATTTTCCTCTTTCTGAGATAACCTCTCGGGATGCACATTCATATTATCTGGCATAGTCCGCTTGACCAGCGCTGCCTAGTTTTCGTTTCACATACCTTTTCTTAATGTAATTGTGGAGGTCTAACAGTTTGTTCGGTTGTTGTGTTTTCCCCATGTGTCCTTTGTCCATGAAGAATGTGAATGTGTATACTTTGTCCATGAAGAATGTGAATGTGTATACTTTGTCCATGAAGAATGTGAATGTGTATACTTTGTCCATGAAGAATGTGAATGTGTATACTTTGTCCATGAAGAATGTGAATGTGTATACTTTGTCCATGAAGAATGTGAATGTGTATACTTCAAAAAAAAATTAACCAATAAAAACACGACCAAGAGAAAAAGTTCTAAATGGATTGACAAGATGGCACAGAAAGAGGACACCAGAACAACTCATAGAGGCAACACAGAACAGAGCGTTGTGAACCGCCAACGCCATTTGGAACGGCGTTTGATAGACAGAAAAAAAAACCATGGGTTTACCCTTGTAAAAGTATGGAATTCCTCTTTTTTTCCTCTCTCTCTCTCTCATTCATTTAACTAAAAGAAACCCATGTCCTAAATGGCTTGGAACCACTGTGAAAAATACTTGTGAGGATTAGTGGACGTTTTACAGTCCTTATGATCTCACGAGCTTCATAAGGGAAACCGGGGGGGGGGGGGGAGGGGGTGATCCCGGAGAGATTCATCTGCCACGGACCAGGTTGCTTTAATCCTGGCGGTTAATGTTCCGTCAGGTCTTGTGATGCTCGGTTTGTTTCACAGTCCAGTCTGAGGAAGTTCGTCCTGTCATAATTTGAGTCTTCGTCCTTCTCGACCAGGCGGGAGATTCTTTACGCCTTTCTACACTCTTTTCTGTGTGCACTGATGTTTTAAGTTATATAACTGTGAGATGTATATATATATATATATATATACATACATACTCAGCTTATGGGTCGAAAGAGTTCCGAAGCTGATTCATGTATGTCTTCAAGAACTTCATCCTGTAGCTCGTGATGTTAAAATCTTGTTCACACTCTGCGACAGCACGGCTGGGGGAAGCTCCGGTGAATGAAGCGAGAGACGCCCCCCCCCCCCTTGATTTCTGAAAGAAAATAGAAAAAAAGTAAGGGTAAGGGAATAAGTAGAGAAGAGCGGGGAGCGATCACTGGTGATTAATTTTCAGTCATAAGTCGGAAAATTCATGCTTATATGAAATATTCATCTTGTTACATGCAAAGTGGTGCAGGAGGTTATGTCTGTTTGTGAATTTATCTTCGTGCATGTTTTAAACTCCCTGTACCACTTTAGTGTCTTTATTTTTCATCTCATTTCTCTCCTCTCTTTCTCTCTGTTTCGCCATTCTCTCTTTCTCTTTCATCATCCCATCTGTTTATGAGTCAGAAAACAAATCTCCCTGTTGTACCTAGGACAGTCGTGTGTCACTTTGGGGAGAGAGGGAGTGGTGTTAGGGAGGGGCAGGGAAACAACGAAACAGGTGATAAGAAAACAAAAGAAACACTTATTTTATACACAGATTTATCTGTTTAACTCTTACTGGAGGGTTCCAGTCGCCAGCTTTCAGTCTCTAGAAAAATCACAGCCGACAAAAACATACGAAATAGAAATAAGTTAAGGTGCCAAACTGGCATCTGGCCCAAACTAGCATATTGTGGGATTTATAGAGTTAAAGCTGTTAGCGAAATATGGGAACAAAAAAAAACAAAAAACTGTCTAGTTAAACGAAGAATAGATGTCAAACAGATTAGGGTCAGAGGTGTAAGGTTGAAATAATGGAGTTTTCTGAGGCGCAACATTGAAATATAGCCAGCCGTACAGTGGTTGGCAGTTAAAAGATTTGGTTAATGACAATTAAGAAGATTTTTGGCCCAAAAAAATATAAAAAGGTGCATTTTAAACGTTTTAAAAATCACTCTTAAAAAGTGTTGCTGTTCTAAAAAGCTTTTTTTTTAAAAATGTCTCAGAACTTTTCGCATAGTAGTAGTAGTAGTAGTAGTAGTAATAGTAGTAGTAGTAGTAGTAGTAGTAGTAGTAGTAGTAGTAGTATACTTTTACTACACTGAAAACTGCAGACCTGCTCGTTGGGCCGATGTGATTTCCAGATACTTTGGGCAGGCTGATGTAGTATCCATATGTTTTGAGCCAATGTGATATGCATATACTTTTGGTGGGTCGATGTAGTACCCATATACTTTTGGTGGGCCGATGCGGCATCTATATACATTGAGTGGCCCGGTGTGGTAATTCATGTATAATAGCCGACATAACTGCATACAAATAAGCCGATGTGGTGTAAGTAATCTGTTGGAAAATTTCGCTAAAGGCCATACTGAACTAGAAAATATAGGGTTGGGGGGGGGGCGTATCGAGTTCTGATGCGAGATCTGTGGAGTCAGAGAAGTAGCTTTTTTTTTTTTTAACGTAGATTTCTTTCCACAGTGATACAGGCGCTGAAACATTCAAACCGGAGTACGTTCAGGTGAGAAGGCTGCTGCCCGTCCATCTATTCTGGTGCTGCTGCGCTGGATGTAGAAGAAACACAAACGCCGGATTTATCTTTACAGTCTCGGGCAGACATGCTTAATGCTGCGAGCCGCCAAACATTACAACAGTTTGATCGCTCAGTCTTGGGCGATTATTTCCCTTAGCTTGCTCCCGTTTCGCCAGATTTATCACGTGAGCTGTTGGATAAGGCCAGTGCGTGAAGCCTGGAATCAGAGTGTTTGTTTATGCTTGTTACATATCCTTTTCTTCTTCCTTGATGTCGAGTGTTGTTGTTTCGTACCATGACATCATCAGGTCTCATTAGATGTTTGGGACATTGAGAAGGATAGAGAGAAAGAAAGAGGAGAGAACGAGAGTTCGTTCGTGCCAAGCAGTAAAAGAATGCTGTGTGCTTGCGTGTATTTACTGTGTGCTTGCGTGTAATTACCGTGTGTGTGTTGTCGTCTATGCTGTGTGCCTGCGTGTATTTACCATGTGTGTGTTGTTGCCTATGCTGTGTGCTTGCGTGTGTTTATCATGTGTTGTCGCCTGTGCTGTGTTTACGTGTATATGTGTGTGTTGTCGCCTGTGCTGTGTGTACATGTGTTTATCATTTGTATGTGTGTTGTCGCCTGTGCTCTGTGCCTGCATGTATTTATCATTTGTATGTGTGTGTTGTCGCCTGTGCTCTGTGCCTGCATGTATTTATCATGTGTGTGTGTTGTCGCCTGTTCTCTTTGCGTGCATGTGTTTGTCGCCTGTGCTATGTATCTGCATGTATTTATCATGTGTGTGTGTTGTCGCCTGTGCTCTGTGCGTGGATGTGTGTTGTCGCCTGTGCTATGTGCATGGATGTATTTCTCATGTATGTGTGTTGTCGCCTGTGTTCTGTACGTGCATGTGTATTTATCGTGTGTGTGTGTGTGTTGTCGCCTGTGCTATGTGCGTGCATGTTTGTTGTCGCCTGTGCTCTGTGCGTGTATGAGATGTGTGTTGTCGCCTGTGCTCTGTGCGTGGATGTATTTATCATGTATGTGTGTTGTCGCCTGTGTTCTGTGCGTGCATGTATATTTATCATGTGTATGTTGTCGCCTGTGCTGTGTGCGTGCGTGTGTATTTATCATGTTTGTGTTTCCCCTTAGTCTTCTGTGCTGCATATGTAATAACTTTCTTTTTACTTTTGTATTTTGAATTATATTTCGTGTCGTGCTCTGTGTGTGTGTCTGTGTGTCGGTCTCTCTCTCTCTCTCTCTCTCCTCTCTCTCTCTCTCTCTCTCTCACACACACACACACACACAAAGTAGAAAAATAATTAAAATAACAAAAACTTTTGCAGCCGATGCTGTGAAAATAGAATAAGGTAACCAGAAAAGCCACGTAAATTTAATAGAAAAATCATAATTTTCTGCGGTGTCTTGTGCCCTTGTAGCTAACTAGCCCGGTAATTCGGGGACATTATATTCTCCTCTTTAGTTGTCGTTTCTATTGCTCTGTCATATTCTGCGTGCTTTATCTGTGTGCATGGCTGGCACACGGGCGCTCGAGTGGCGTTGTGGTTACTGCACAGGTTTCTGACGGACGAGTGGATGGTTCATGTCCGGCTGGAGACGCTTCAACACTTTGCTGTAGCTTCTGAAGCTGAGGAAGGAAAGGCGACTAACCGTGCGTCGTTTGATGGAGCTAAATACGGCCACATGGTAATCTCTTATTAAAATGTCATATAAGAAACTATATTTACCATGAGCAGATAAATATTGATATATCAATTTTTTTATTACTGTGGTTCTTATCATGTTCTTAGAGAAATGCGTCAAGAGTTAAATTTAATGCATTTATTTTTTTTAGAAGAGAATCATCCCCATAAGAACTGTGGGAGGGGGGGATGTCTGTGAATATAAGCATGTTCCATGTACTTTACTGCCGCAGAGATTTGTGTGGTGTTGACTTCTTTCTTGCTGTTCACATCTACTGAATTCAGTCCGCCATCTTGCTGTTCACATCTACTGAATTCAGTCCGCCATCTTGCTGTTCACATCTACTGAATTCAGTCCGCCATCTTGCTGTTCACATCTATTGAATTCAGTCCGTCACTTCTTCTTTCTGCTTGGAACTGCGAGCTGGTGTTTTGTTTTTTTTTTTGTTTTTTTTTGGGGGGGGGGGGTTGCAGCCTATGCTGTGAAGATGTCGGTTAGGGAGCTGGTTGTAGCGGCTTTTATTTTGCAGCTGATGTTGTGAAGATGTCGGTTAGGGAGCGGGTTATGGGGGCTGTTTTTTTTGCAGCCGATGTTGTGAAGATGTCGGCTAGGGAGCGGGTTATGGGGGCTGTTTTTTTTCAGTCCCAGAGTGCAGCTAAAAAATAGGGTGTATGTAATGGTTCTTTAGCAGACTCCACCACCATGGGGATTACTAGAATCCCTCCTCGTTATACAGTCTAGGCCCATTACTAAGTGTACCGATGGAAAGGGGGAGGGGAGGCAGGGTCTTGGTCAGCTATTGTTCACCACCCCCTGTCACCACCATGTCATCTAGGGTCGATGATAGACAGCTTCGCTGGACAGCCAGGTCAGCTACTCCTGGGTTCGCTATTCATCATCTGCTCTTGTGAGAAAACAATAACAGTAACAGAAATTCGGTTGGGTAGAAATGAAGTGAACATCTTCAAAGAGCTAGTAGCTTCCCCCCCCCCCCCACCCCCCATGCTTATCAGATAAATACCAGTGCTCGTGAATCTCAGTGACAAAACAAGCGAAAGTCTAGAAACAGACAGTTGTGTGGGTGGGAAAATATGATACTATAGGTCTGACGTTCATTATCGTTACATCAACACGTGGCCACTCCAGTTCACTTTGTCTCGGCCAGGTACAAACTTCTCGAAGTCATTTTTAGAAAGGTTATTCTCTAAGGGAAATAATCACAGGAACGGGAAATTTACTCGAACTTGGAACTCCGCACGAGCCGAAACGGGGTACCTCCATAAATCTCTCTCTCTCTCTCTCTCTCTCTCTCTCTGAAACTTAAGTGCCCGGGGCACATGGGGCTTCCGCAAGGGTTTTCCACAAATGCCTGTCCTTTGCCTTTTTTTCTGCTCTTGCCCAGGTGAGCCCTCTATTGCTCAACATCCTCTTTGTTCTTGTCCATGTTTCTTTTGGTCTACCCTTACTTCTGTTCCCCTGTTCCTGATAAGCCTCACCCCCCCCCCTTTTTTCCCCGTGTGGTACCCGGATCTGCAAAGAATAGGACCACGGTACCCTACCACGCATGATGTAAAAGGCGACTAAGGAGGATTCGGAGTAGGGCCAGCAACCCCATATGGTAAAAAACAAACTATCAGACTGCTACAGAAACAGAAGCCTCCATGAATAGGGTTCATTAATCGTCCATGCAAGCTAAGATTACAGCTAAGAGTACAGCTAAGATTACAGCTAAGATTACAGTTAAGATTACAGCTAAGATTACAGCTAAGATTACAGCTAAGAGTACAGCTAAGATTACACAGCGACTGCGGCTGATAGTCAGAGAAGATGAAACTTTAATATTGCGGACATTTTCAGAGCTTCTCTCCTCTTCTTGGACATCTTTATGTTGAAATAACATAAAACTGCTAGAACTGCTTTAGGGTAAGCTAATTTCACGAAGATAAGGAAATCATAAAGCTGTATTGTGTGTTAGCATCCCCTTCTTCCGGCGGTGGTCATTTGTTTCACACGCAGCCAGTGATCGCGTTAACTGGCGGTAAATTACCGAGGAGGAGAGAGAAAAAAAAGAGAGAAAAACCCGAAACTTTTGGAGGTTGTCGGTTACTGTAACCGGTTTATATTGTCCAAAACCTAGTATAAGCAACCAGCGAAATCAGTTTGCAGGCTAATCAGGCCAGTAAGACTGGTGATGCCCAGTTTGCATGGAGAATAATCAGCCAGTTTTGACTTGGGTACAGGATGTGAGCGTTTTGTAAGTAGCAAAACTCATCCCAGTTAAGGTAATTCTCTGTGATGTTTGTAAAGTGTGGTTAGTTTTACGTTGAAAACATTTAATTCCCGATGATGTTTGTAAAGTGTGGTTAGTTTTACGTTGAAAACATTTAATTCCCGATGATGTTTGTAAAGTGTGGTTAGTTTTACGTTGAAAACATTTAATTCCCGATAATGTTTGTAAAGTGTGGTTAGTTTTACGTTGAAAACATTTAATTCTGGATGATGTTTTTAAAGTCTCTTTAATTTTACGTTAAAAAAAGTATAAAAAGCCGCATGTTGTATTGACAGCGGCGGTATCTCGGAAAGATTTTCATGCAAAGTGAAAGACAGGTGCAGTTGTGCCGGGGCAGGGAAAGTCCTAGCAGCGTGCTCATAACTGGTTGAAGATCGTGTTGTGATGATAACGATCCCGCGGAAGGGTGTTATGTCATTCAGTGTAGAAATAGAAGGGTCAGATTTCAAGGCAAAGGTCGCGAGTGCAAATAGACTGGCGCTGTAGCAGGAACAGAGTTTATTCTTACACATAGCCGAGCCTGGTAAACGTCGGTCGTGTCAAGAAGTAAGTTACTGACCAAGATGGCTGCACGAACCATCATCAGTATGTGACTTAGCACTTGCCGCAGAGAGCCGGGTGACGCCATTTTTGTTTCCTCGTATACCTTGAATGTCTGACACGGCTGGTATTAATGTCGTCTTTATAACGACGTGCCAGCCCAGTATAACTGCCTTCAGTCGTAAACCTCCATCACGTCCCCTTTGATGTGGTCGCCATGTTTACTCAGCATTTCTATTCTCTAGTTTACCTTCGTAAACATTCTTCGTCCCAACTCGCAGTCTAGTGTTTTTTTTAAGGGGGGGGGGGTCAGCGGAGATTATGTTATCTGTTTATCTGCTGATGATATGCCGAGCCACAACATGGATGCCTTTCATATCATTTCTCCGTCTTCCCAGCCTTGATGGGGCACATCACTGGAGATCCTGACGGTATGTGAAGTTTCCTTCTTTTGCCCCCGCTTAGCCGCCGCCTGATCTTATTTTTCTTGGCGCTGTAGAACGAACTGACTGTATTTTCTAATGAGAAAGATCTTGGCCACCCAGGTCCACCTGAAATTCTGCTCTTTACCTCAACTTTTTTTTTTCCCTGGTACTACTATACCAAAAAGGGCCCTTAAAAATGGGCACCAGAGAAATCCTGGGATGGTAAATGCGGCCAGGCATGACATTGACCACACCATGCTTTTAATGTGCCGAAGGTCTTTTAATTACAGACCTAACACCGTATCCAAGGCATGCCTTATTAGCATGTAAGCAGAGATTGTACATTGTTACCTCTCAACCATTCACACGGCTGCAGCTTCAGTTTATATACGTAACGTGGTTGAGAATGATTAAAGTTCGGTCGTGCACAGTATTCATCAGTACGAAGTAAAAGCACACTTATTGAGTTATATCACAATCTCTTTTGCAATAATTAGAACCTGTTTTACCGTTAGTTTTAACATAAGTTAATTTTGGCATCTTGATTGTTTTAACATACCCTCGCCTTACTTTCATTAGTTAAAAAAAAAAAAAAGAAAGAACGAGAAATATCCTTTGACGGAACCTAGCCGAACTATTTTCCGAATATCCCCATGACTGACATGTTCCTCATTGACCTCTGCAGGTGTCGGCAGTGTGGTCTATGTCCGCCACGTGCTTCTGATTTTATTGCAGTGTTCGCAAACTGTAGCACCTGGCACTTTTGTTAGGCCGAACATAGTCACCTGGAGATCGTTAAGTCACTGAAAAGTTGTTAGCTTTGTGTACTGCACTGCTTCTGTCATTCAGCGGTAGCAGCCTTTTCTTTCATTTTGCCAATAGCATGTCATGATCTTTTGGATGTTAAAGTAGTTTAGCTTATTCCTTTCTTAAGTGATCTCTTCAGTGTCCATATCATCATTGGCTGCCATGTCTTAAACTAGAAGGCGGTCTTGCTGATCCATGTCGCGCAGCCTGTGGTAAACCCAGCCCGAACAACAAAATGAGTGTCGGAAATTTGTGTTGAGGATCATAGGAGCTGAGGGCAGAGACTGGGTATTTAGTTTGTAGATAGCCACTGTGTCGCAGTACCTCACTTTTGCTGTACAAGTATAGATTCGTAGATGTTTAGATCAGACTTAGAGCCCATCAGTTTACTTTCAGTATGAACTCTTGTGTCGTTGTCGTTGTGATCCAGTCTACTTCTAGTATGACATCAGTGCTGTTGTGATTCCTGTTGTGATTCAGTCTACTTCTTGTATGAAATCAGTGCTGTTGTGAATTCAGTCTACGTGTAGTATGAAACCCGTGCTGTTGTGATTCAGTCTGTATTCAGTGTGAACTTTGTGCCGTTATTATGATTCAGTCTACATTTGGTACGACCTCTGTTCCATAATGTTCCGGTCTACTTTTGATATGAACTCTGTTCAGTTATGATTCAGTCTAATTTTAGTTTGAACTCAAAATCATGAACTCTGCTCTTCATTATATTGACTGCTGAAAGGAATTTTTTTTTTGTTTGGTTTGGGCAAGGGGGTATTTCTATATGCTGTTAACGTAATATGCATGCACATATTTCACTTTTTCAAATGTCGTCAAATGCTACTCCAACATTTATGAAACTTAGAAAGATGTCCATATTCCGGTTCTAAAGTTTTTATGGAAACCCATAGTACAGATATTCGGTCAGTGTTTTGTTGTTGTTTTTCGTTCATGCTGCTGCTCGAGTATTCTGTTCAAGTGTCATTATTTTGTTGTTGTTGTTTTTGTTGGTCTTGTTCTAATATTCACTATTTTCATAGACTATGACAAGTTCTTGACTTGAAGTAAACTGTTGTCATAATGGCGTTATTGTGAAGGACGCTGCACTTTGTGCTGAGATTCTCATTGCAGGAGAAGGACTTGTGAGAACGTATGGGTTTTGCTGGTATCCTGGAAGGCTTTTTTTTTTATCTTACATTTTACACCCTTCCCCTGCCGTTAGACGTCATATAGGGCTCACATGGCAGTTCGGCAAGTTTTCCTGTTTTCGGCTAGCTTTTCAACCTCTTCAAGGGATGTTATGCCTACTAATTTGGCCTCTGTTAACAATATCCTCTTTAAAGTTTCACGTGATCTACCTTTTTTTTTCTTTTCTTCGACCTGTTGTGTTCCACTTGATAGCTTGTTTTAGGATTCTCTGACTATTTATTCTCATCACAGATATATATATATGTCGATCTCCTTTTTCTGATCACCCATGAGACAGGTTGTTGGTCGCTCATCTGCCTTATCTCTGCGTTATTCTTGAATTCGTTCCACTTTATGCTGAGTATTTTCCTTAAGCAGAAACCTTTTTATGGCGCTAGCAAAAAAAAAAAAAGGTTCTATCAAATATCCATGCGCGTTCATTGCTCTTCATATGCGAAGCACTTTCTCGGCAGATGGTGGCTTGCCATTTTACAGGTGCCACCAGTAAACACATGAGATAAGGCCTATCTTGTATTTGTTGGGGGGGGGGAGTGCTTCCAAAGTGCAGCTACGCCGTGTTCTAAGTCTAAACATCGGCATCAGTGACATGCTCATCTCTGCTCGCGCTTTTAGAATCTGTTCCTCAGACACGTTATGTCGCATGTTATTGGAAGTATGGTCGGGTATCAGTGAGGAGCACGCAGTCGGTTATTCGAGAGTGTTTTTTTTTTTTCCTTACTTTTACAGGCTTTCTGTGTTGGTGGTGGCTGGTGTGTTTGTGTGTATATGTGGGGGGAGGGGGGAGATAACATTCACATTCCGTCACTGACATTGCTCTTAGTTCAGTATCAGCTTAGATCAGTAGCAGCAGCTTTTATCTTTGTTCATTAACAGCTTTTTGCTCTTTTTTGATCAGTAGCAACGGCTTTTATCTTTGTTCATTAACAGCGATTTGCTCTTAGATCAGTAGCAGCAGCTTTTATCTTTATTCATTAATAGCGCTTTGGTCGTAGATCAGTGACAGTTTTTTTGCTTTTTTTTTTTTTAATCAGTAGCAGCAGCTTTTATCTTTGATCAGTGGCAGCTTTCGCCACGTTATCGTGATAAATAAAATATTTCAGACAATAACGTCACAGATGAGAGGGGAAACAATCGGAACGCTCCTCCACGGCACGAACCATGCGATACATGGATTCTTGTGTTACTGGCAGAAATTGGCCGAAAAGAATTCATATAATGCGGGGGGAAAAAAAACAGTTTAGAAGACGCGTGGAAATAAAGAATCCGTGCAAAAAATGTGACTGCGCCTATGAACGTTTGTGTCTCATAAGCAGTCTGTCAGTTCCTCGGGGGGGGGGGGGGGGGTATTGTTTGGTCTTGTAGAAACGTTTCATTCCGTCACACTTCTTCTGCTTGATGGCAGTGGATTTTTTTGTTTTCATGAATTGTCATATAGCCGAGCAAGCATAGGCGTTGCCCTTCAGCAGTTTGTGGGAGGCTGTCTTTGGCGATATCTGTGATATTTTCTGTTGGCACCCTGCTCACGTTACGCCCGGTCATATTGTTTCATTTTCAGTCTTAATCGTCCTCGTTTTTTTATTTGATGATTGTCATATTCCATGAATACTGTCTTCTTTTGATACTGTCATGTAGTTTGTTTTTGGAATACATTAATGTAGTTCCCCCCCCCCCCTCTTCAGTAATTGAACAGTTTGTGAGCAGAATTTTCTACCAGTGTGCAGATATGTTCTCTAAAAAAATGTATGCGCATATGTGATTCATAACGTCAATATGTTCTCATTATGGAAAAAAAAATTACTAAGATGCAAAGAAATACAGAGGAAAGAAACAACTCATGTAGCGCTATCGTATTTTGTTTCAGCGCTACTGTAGGCACAGAGTAACTGATATCAAGAAACTGAGAAATGAAACAAGCAGTTTTATTTTGTGCGACAAGTACAATTTGGTTCTCGGCTTGACTTTTTTTTTTTTTTATTTAATGCGCTTAGCCGCGAGTCAACGAAGATCGTTAAATTATTTACGCAACACGTTGAATGATCATGTGCGTTCCTGTTATTTTATGTGTGTCGTTAATTTCGTTGCTTTCACTTCTATAATCTTGAGATACCCTGGGTAAGAGGCGTGTCTTAGTATATGGGAGTGCATCATGGACAGGAGGCGGGTCTGCACGAAGATCAGTGGAAGCAGTGGAAATGTGGTTTTATCAGAAGACGGTTGCGAATTCCACAGGAGAAAGATTACTGAAGAAGAATTTATCAGAAGAACAGGAGAGACAGAAAATATACTTTCACAGGACATCCACTGAGAGGAGGGGACACTGAAGGTGTTGTAACAACAGGGAAAGTAAAGGGAAGAAGAGCCAGGAGAAGGCCGAGAGAACTGATGCTTGGTACTGATAGACTGCATTAAGGATCGAGTACCATGGAGAAACATTATAGCCAACGGCAGATGATGATGATGATGATGAACAGGAGTTTCTGTAGTGCAAGCTGTTTCACTGAAAAACGTGAATAAATCGTCAGTTTTGGTTTTTTTTTATGCGTTAAATGAGTTTTATTTTTGTTTAAATAGTTCTAATTTCACCGTTTTCTGCGCTCCACAGACTGTACAAGCAGCGGCTCTTCCTCTCGCTGGTCCCCCTTCTTAGGGGGAGGGTCTGCCAGTCTAGACCCAAAGGCCCTCAAGCTGATCCACTGCATATACTGCAAGGATTGTCGCATGGAGAATTTGACATCATCGGGAACATCCAGCCATGGCCAGGCGCCGTCTCAGACAGCAGCAATGTCAGAAAACAACGAATCCACTGGTTTAGTCAGCAGCTCGTCACGTGCCTCCCTCGTGGGTATACCTCTAGCAGCTCCAGGAACTCCGCCGGACAAGGCCTCCATTCAGAGCAGTATGGACAAAAACAAAGAGAGTGAGTCCTCTTTTATTGTCTTTCCTCACAGCTACACTGCCAGGTTCTCTTTTCTTTAGCGAATCTCGGGCCAGAATTCTCCGTAACAGTGCAGGTAGTACTCACTTTCCAACGGGCGCGTCGGAAAGCGAAATGAATGTAAAGCGAATTTCTTAAGAGTACAGGTAGTCCTCGCGTTCGGTCGGGGTTCTGTTTCGACGAGGACGTAAGCGAAACGCATGCAAAGCAAATTTCCTTTTAGTGGTTTTACAGTAATTCTCTGTCAATAGAAAGCCATGTTTTAATATATACTGTTAAAAAAGAAACGCAACAAATACGATGTTGCGATTTAAACTGAAGTTTGCTGATAAGACAAGGGCAAATTGCCTGAAACGTTCACTTGGACATCAACTTCACATGCTGACCTGAATTGTACTCAGCAGATGATCCATGAGCACAGAAAAGCGACACTAGTCAAAATAGCATTTTTGATAATAACTCATGACAGATTCACGAGAATCCCGTTAAACTTACTGAACACAAAACTCACTGACCATGTTATTGAATGTCTATAAAAGATTGATGCTTCTCGAATCAGTTCATTTGAGCATTCAATGCGCAGGTAAGGCTCATCTCACTACAGAACAACAACTCATCATCATTGGACGTTTACAGACTGGACAGTCACAAAGTGTAGTTAGAAGCACCATTAGTCGCCTTTGGGGACGATTTCAAGAAACTGGCTCAGTTGCAGACCGGGCCTGCAGTGGAAGACCCATAGTAGTCACAAGTTCAGAACCCCTGTCGAAGACCACTTCATACGTCTGCGTCACCCCAGGAATCGATTTGCATTTGCGTCCTCAACAGTCCAGTCAATGACAGCAGCTCGTCTAATTTCAGATCAAATGGTCAGGAACCAGCTGCACGACGCTGGTCTTTGGGTAGAAGACCCTACAGAGGTCCTGTTCTTAAGGACTGGCATCGCCAACACCGACTGCATTGGGCGAACCAGCATCGTCAGTGGATCATTGCGAGTGATAGGAGAAGTGTTTGGTTTAGAGATGAATCTTTCTTTCTGCTCCAGCGACACCATAGACGGAGAAGAGTTTACCGCAGAGTCCATGAGCGCTACGCCCAGAACTGCGTGGATGATGCTCCTCCACATTGTGGTGGAGGTGTACTCGGGTGTGGGACGATCAGCTTCATGGAAAGAAGTGACCTGATGCACATTGAAGTACGCCTGAATGTCCAACGATACGTCGCTGAAATTCTTCGTCCTCACGTCCATCCACTTGTGGCTGCACCAGGGTCGATTTTTCAGCAGGATAACTCTTGACCCCATGAACCAGTTCCTCCCTTACAACAAAGTCGAGACCATTCTGTGGCCATCCATGTCATCAGACATGAACCCAATAGAACACTTATGGGATGAACTCAACAGACAAGTCCGCCAGCGAGACCTGGCGCCAACCAATATCCGACAGTTGTCTCTTGCACTGCGGGAAGAGTGGGCAGCCATTCCACAACAACAGATCCAACGGCTAATCAGATCCATGTCAAGATGTCGTTCTCTGATATAGACCAGAGGAGGTCATACACTTTACTGAAATGGAGGCCTCAGTCGCAACGAATATAAGTTCTAACCAAATTTAATGAACATCATTTCGTTGTTAAAGTCTTTTCATGCCAAGATTGAAACATTAACTCAGTAAAATAAAATTTTGATACAAGTGTGAAATTTGGTGTCCATTACAACTACAGTAGCGTTGCGTTCTTTTTTTCTGAACAGTATATAAAAAATAAAGCAGAGCGAGTTTATAATTTATATAAGAACTTTAAAGTAAGTACTTTTACATTAAATAAGTACCTTCTCTTTTTTTTTTTTTTTGCTGTAAAAAATATTTGTAAATTTGCAGTGAAAATTCTTTGGTCCAATTGTCTGAAAAGCGAATCGTCGTAAAGCGGGGACTATGTGTATATGCTTTGAATTGCGTATTGTGTCCACATCTTCCCCCAGAGGATTTAGAGGTTCCCACAGGTTCCATTCAGGTTCACCAGATGATGGCATCTCGCACTTCACCTATAAAAGCACTTTGCCCTTCATAATGACTATTTTTAAAGTCACAGTTACTTTGTGTCCTTTTTAAATGTAAATAAATGAATTCAGATATCATGGAACATCCCATTGAAAGCAAGTATTTTAATGCACCAGTGTGTGCAATACATGGGTATCAAGCACTTTGTCTACAGACTAGTTTTGGTTTACACTCATGGCGTAACATTCTTTGTGATATGACATTGTTTTCTTTCTTTCGAGACTTTAAATGCAGCGAATCATGAAAAACTCCAGCAGTCTTTCGACTTGTTTCCTCCACGGAGTTTACCTGTCAGTTACAAGTACAGCCCCTGCCTTGTTCATCAGGCGGAACACTGAAAGGCCAACGGAAGAGACATCTTCGTTGAGATACAGCAGTTTGTGGAGAAGACCATAAGACTTTCTCGTGAAGAACTTTCTTTCAGATGTTTTTTTTTTGTGCTGTTTCCGCCCATGGAGACCAGTCAAGAAGTCGCATGGCGCATGTTCTTTTACTGGGATATCACTAAAGAACAAGCTGAAGAATGTCTCGGAACTTTTACTACTTTAGAAGGTCTGCTATCAGTCTCCGTTGGCGTGTCACTGGCATGGGTAAATGGCACAGTGAGATTTGCCGGGAATAGAGAAACCGATGCCCTTCTTTTTAAAAACAGCAGCAGAATAAGACCAACTCAACCCTCCAGAAATAGAATGGCAGTAATCAACTCTTCTGTCTGCTGTATATCGTATTCAGCCCACCTGTCTTAAGTCTTCAGTGAAACAGTTGCGCGCACTTTTTTTCCCTTGTTTGTTTTGTTTAAGGAGAGGTGGAAGAGAGAAATATTTCCAGGTGTTCACTGTGAATTCCTACTTCAGGTCTGGGAAAACTCAGAAAAATAAGGAAGCAGCATTTATGAGCTGGACTGTTCTGCAGTTTTTCAAGTGATTTATGTAGGTTATCATTAAGCATTCCGCGTCGACAGCGATTATCAGAACGAATCTCCAGTGCAGCCAAGTCCTAATCACTGTGGTTATGTCGCTGTAGCTAAACAACATTGCTTAAAACCTTCGATAATTTGTTGTTTTCTTTGTCTATTTTAGATTAGGAAAGTAATAACAATGAATCATAAATATGTTACCTAATACACAGATCATTCATTCATTCCTTTGCATGTCCCTTGCGGAACTTTGCCTCCCAAACAGCACTCCTGTAGGCCTCTCGGTTGTGAGCAAGATGGCCTGCTGCTGCTGCATCCATTTCCAGATCATCAACGATGTCTTGCAGCCATCTTCGTTTCGGTCTTCCTCTTTTTCTTTTTCCCATTATGTATCCTTCCAATACGGTCTTCTCTAAATTATCATGACGTTTAATGTGTCCAAAATATTTAAGTTTTCTCTCTTTAATCCTCTTTACTAGCCAGCCTTCTTCAATATTAAGCTCTTGTAGTATAGATATATTTGTTCTTTTTTGTGTCCACGATATTTGGAGAACTCTTCTATAGCATTTACATTCAAAGGCATTTATGTGCTTCTCAGCTGTTTTGTTAAGTGTCCAGGTCTCACAGGCATATGTTGCGATGGGAAAGATAGGTAAGCGAAAAAAAAAGATAGATTTGGGGGAGGGGGATTGGAGTTGGCTAGAATTGAGCGTGTGGTTGTTTAACTCTTTGACTCCAGAACGACGCTGGCAATGTTGCTAGATCTTGCACACCTATGCGGATCAAAGCTCAAAGTGATATGTAGGCAGTCTAAAGAAAATGAAAAGCAGCACAACCTGTATTTTTAAATTACGTAATAACTTCCTTCCAGTTTCTTTCTACCAAAGTTTCTCATCGAAGAATATTTTGCCAGAGGATGGGAAATAATTCAGGAGTGAGAGGGTTAACACAGGAAATAAATAAACTGGGAAAAGGTGGGGGGTACTTTTTATGTGGGCTTTTTATGTTTTAATTTAGGAGAGTTGGTTTGAAATGCGTATCTTCCAACTATACCGAGGAGAATTTGGAGTTCTCTCTATGATAATTCTTGAACGTGTACTCAGTTATTGTTCAAGGTAGAGTAGTGGACTCTGTGTAGAGGCAGTATTTGCTGTATGTTTGTGAAATTTGGGGATAATTAACAAACAGGTGATAAAGAATCTGGGAGGTGGTGGGGGGATGTGGGTGTGGAGAAATATGCACCAGATATCCTGGGCAGTCAGAAAAAAAAATCAGAAAGAAGACGTCTTGAGAGAAGCTCCAGAGCAAAGAAAACTGGTTAGCATTATAAGAAAAAAGAGACAGTCAACATTTCTGAGATGTAGAAATTTCGTGGGCGTGTCCTGATAAGACAGAAGTTAAAGAACTCGCTGGTGGCTGGGAAGGGAGGCTTAAGACAGAAGTACAACCTCGAGCTGACCATTCATTCATTCATTTACATGTCCCTTGCGGAACTTTGCCTCCCTAAAAGCCTCTGTAGGCCTCTCAGTTATGAGCAAGATGCCCTACTGCTGATGCATCCATCTGCAGATTATCAACGATGTCTTGCAGCCATCTTCGCCTTGGCCTTCCTCTCTTTCTCTTTCCCATTATATACCCGTCCAAGATGGTCTTCTCTAGATTATCGTGACGTTTAATGTGTCCAAAATATTTAAGTTTTCTCTCTTTAATCCTCTTTACTAGCCAGCCTTCTTCAATATTAGTTCTTGTAGTATGGATATAGGGCCGGCTAGCGTAGTGGTTAGAGCACTCGTCTAGCAACCAAATGGTCGAGGGTTCGAATCCCCAGCTGAGCGGGATTTTTTTTTCCGACCAATACGGCCCCGAGGTCGACCCAGCCTCGTAAAATGGGTACCAGAGAAAATCTGGGAAGTAAAGACAGCGAGGAAAGGAACTGGTCACCCTACCTCATACGCTGATGACCCAGCATAATGAGGTCTCTAACGCTTCACCCCCTACGGCATTTGCTATGGGACTATCTTTACTTTTTACTTTTTAGTATGGATATATTTGTTCTTTTTTTTTGTGTCCATGATATTTGAAGAACTCTTCTGTAGCATTTACATTCAAAGGCATTTATGTGTTTCTCAGCTGTTTTGTTAAGTGTCCAGTTCTCACAGGCATATGTTGCGATGGGAAAGATGCATGCCCTTAAAAATCGTATTTTTGTAGTTCTGTCTGTTCCTGACCATGTGGCAGTGGAAAACTTGTACGAACTCCCTGTAACTCCGGCGCTGAAGAGGTTTCGAGGAACAGAATCGTATCGGCGTGGGATTGGGTTTATAGCAGCTGTTTTTTCAGTCCTGGAGTACAGCTAAAAAGCAGGGGGCGTGCAGTGCTTCTTTAGCAGACGCCACCACCATGGGAACTACGGCGATCCTTGCCCCGTTAGCCAGGCTAAGCCTGTTCCTATGGGTACCAGCGGAGAGGTGTGACAGGGTCTTGGTCAGCTATGGTTCGCTAACTCTGACGCTAGCATATCAGCTGTTATGGGTTGCTGATTGCCTCATCGGACAGCGTCTCCACGCCCACCCCCCCCCCACCCCCCCCCCCCCCCGCACTGAAAAAAGAAGCACTTGAATTGATTTGAAACACCAAGGATCACATACAGTGGAGACGTGTTATCGCCAACGATATCCTTTCGGCACGTAATGAATGAGTGAACCGAATACACCCGGAAAAGATCGTTTCAACGTCCTGAAGGGAAACAACAGAACGTAGGACCAACCAAATACAACCCGGCAAAGAACTGTTGACGTTGAAGTGAATGGCATGGCCCACAGGCGGGTCACGATACAGAAGACTGTTGCTGCACTGTAAGACACCACAAGGCGTAGTAAGGGGATGTCCAGCTGGAGGCCCAAAAAGCCTTTTTTACGGCCCGCGAGACCTTCTTTGTGAAAGTTATTGCAAAGTTATCGTGAAAATGCCATTTATTTAATTAAAATTAACATTTCTTTTCCACAAAACTTATTTGAAAAACATTTTATAAGATCAGAAAAGCCAGTTAGATACAATCAATTCACCGTTACTTCATAGCTGTCTTTTTCCCCACATTTTTATGTAAGTTGCAAAAGCTAGTTCATTTAGTTCCGGCCAGCCACTCGATTTCTACATACAGTTGTGGTCCTTTAGGTCACAGCAGTTTGACACCCCAGGCATAGCCGGGTAACCGTCTGAGAACATGGACTGATTGGATACTTATTAGTATCTTCCTGAATGTAGGCAGCAGTGATTTATATTTATGTTAGAGAACGTGGACTGATTGGATACTTATTAGTATCTTCCTGAATGTAGACAGCAGTGATTTATATTTATGTTAGAGGACATGGACTGATTGGATACTTATTAGTATCTTCCTGAATGTAGGCAGCAATGATTTATATTTATGTTAGAGAACATGGACTGATTGGATACTTATTAGTATCTTCCTGAATGTAGACAGCAATGATTTATATTTATGTTAGAGAACGTGGACTGATTGGATACTTATTAGTATCTTCCTGAATGTAGACAGCAGTGATTTATATTTATGTTAGAGGACATGGACTGATTGGATATAGACAGCAGTGATTTATATTTATGTTAGAGGACATAGACTGATTGGATACTTATTAGTATCTACCTGAATGTAGACAGCAGTGATTTATATTTATGTTAGAGGACATGGACTGATTGGATATAGACAGCAGTGATTTATATTTATGTTAGAGGACATAGACTGATTGGATACTTATTAGTATCTACCTGAATGTAGACAGCAGTGATTTATATTTATGTTAATTTTCAGTCTGAGCTCAGCTGACTATGCTGGCAGACAAATTACAGAGCATGTGAGCTCCACGTTCACAGTTTCTGAGCACAAGCAAGGTATTTTAGTGGATAATAACACATGATAAAAGAAACAGCTAACTTCAAAACTCAGGTTAAACATAGGCATCATTTAATTGTTGTCGTTTTTTTTTTTGGGGGGGGGGGGTTGTTGTTTAGAGTGCTTATGCGTTTGTCACATAAAACATGTTACCTGTGTTTGCTTTTTTTTAAAACAGCTACGGTTTTCTTTAATCCTAAGAGATTTTGGATGGTGTAGTGTAAGAGTTGTAGATGTATATTTACATTTTCCTCTGTAATGGGTCGAGTAGCGAGAAACATTCCTCTGTGCTAGCATTTATGGCCACGATTGTTTTGTTCTGTATGTGTCTCTTTTTAACCTTATTTATCAAATATAAATTGACTGTATTTTTTTTAAAGTTAATGTTAAAATTTAGCTTAGAGACCATGATTTTCTTCTAGTGCCAAGGATATAAAAGCTTTTTTGGGTGTGTGGGTTGGGGTGGGGGGTTTTTTGTTTGATTTCTAAGCAGAGATTTTGTGGGGGGGGTTTTTTTAGAAGTCATAATCGGTCTGATTCTGTGATATGTTCTTTCTTATCTGTATAATACCTCTTGAATGTTTGGATAATCTCTGGTAGCATATGTAGACAATGTGGATAATATATGGTAGCGCGTGTAGACAACGTGGATAATATATGGTAGCGCGTGTAGACAACGTGGATAATCTGTGATAGCGCGTGTAGACAACGTGGATAATCTCTGGAAGCGCTGGTAGGCAACGTGGATAGTCTCTTGTAGCGCGTGTAGACAGTGTGGATAGTCTCTTGTAGCGCGTGTAGACAGCGTGGATAATCTCTGGTAGCGCATGTAGACAACGTGGATAATCTCTGGTAACGCATGTAGACAACGTGAATATTCTTTTGTAGCACATGTAGAAAACGTGGATAATCTCTGGTAACGCATGTAGACAACGTGGATAGTCTCTGGTAACGCATGTAGACAGCGTGGATAATCTCTTGTAGCGCATGTAGACAACGTGGATAGTCTCTTGTAGCGCATGTAGACAACGTGGATAGTCTCTTGTAGCGCATGTAGACAACGCGGATAGTCTCTTGTAGCGCATGTAGACAACGCGGATAGTCTCTTGTAGTGCATGTAGACAACGTGGATAGTGTCTTATAGCGCATGCAGACAGCGTGGATAGTGTCTTATAGCGCATGTAGACAGCGTGGATAGTCTCTTGTAGCGCATGTAGACAACGTGGATGGTCTCTTGTAGCGCATGTAGACAGCGTGGATAATCTCTGGTAACGCATGTAGACAACGCGGATAGTCTCTTGTAGCGCATGTAGACAACGTGGATAATCTCTTGTAGCGCATGTAGACAACGTGGATAGTCTCTTATAGCGCATGTAGACAACGTGGATAGTCTCTTATAGCGCATGTAGACAACGTGGATAATATCTGGTAACGCACGTAGACAACGTGGATAGTGTCTTATAGCGCATGTAGACAACGTGGATAGTCTCTTATAGCGCATGTAGACAACGTGGATAATATCTGGTAACGCACGTAGACAACGTGGATAGTGTCTTATAGCGCATGTAGACAACGTGGATAGTCTCTTATAGCGCATGTAGACAACGTGGATAGTCTCTTATAGCGCATGTAGACAACGTTGATAGTATCTGGTAGCGCATGTAGACAACGTTGATAGTATCTGGTAGCGCATGTAGACAACGTTGATAGTATCTGGTAGCGCATGTAGACAACGTTGATAGTATCTGGTAGCGCATGTAGAGAGTTTTTTTTTCTTTACTGACAGATCATATTTCTCAAAGTAGGCAGTATCATTTATAATTTCATTACTGGCGAGAACCTGAATTGAAGATAGAACAGCTTAGTTTTTATGAGCTACAAAGAAAGGCTACACAGGACTAGGACGCTCAGTTGTCATGAACTAGAAAAGAAAAGCTACACATAACAGGGACAGCTTAGTTTTCATGAGCTAGAAACAGAAGCTACACATAACAGGGACAGCTTAGTTTTCATGAGCTAGAAACAGAAGCTACACATAACAGGGACAGCTTAGTTTTCATGAGCTAGAAAAGAAAAGCTACACATAACAGGGACAGCTTAGTTTTCATGAGCTAGAAACAGAAGCTACACATAACAAGGACAGCTTAGTTTTCATGAGCTAGAAACAGAAGCTACACATAACAGGGACAGCTTAGTTTTCATGAGCTAGAAAAGAAAAGCTACACATAACAGGGACAGCTTAGTTTTCATGAGCTAGAAAAGAAAAGCTACACATAACAGGGACAGCTTAGTTTTCATGAGCTAAAAACAGAAGCTACACCCACGACTAGGACTGCTCACTTTTCATGAGCTAAAAACAGAAGCTACACCCACGACTAGGACTGCTCACTTTTCATGAGCTAAAAACAGAAGCTACACCCACGACTAGGACTGCTCACTTTTCATGAGCTAAAAACAGAAGCTACACTGGGCTATATCCTACAGCTTCTACTGTACTCCTGAAAACAGTTCCCATTCTTTCAGCTTGATCAGCGAGATGGAAACGATCTGTTCCCCATGCGGGTGGACGTTCTCCATGAGTCCACTTCAGAGCAACGTGCTCTCAATGCCTGGTTAGTTTTGCCGTGAAGTTTACTGTATGGCTTCACTCTAGGAGTTAAAGACACAGGAAAGCGCTCAATCCAACTTCATGCGTGTTTAAAGATCTTCACGATGGATTCAGTTGGAAAGGACTAAATTTTGCAGTTGGGGTATCATAACCAACCAATAAGCTCTTTGAGAGAAGTTAGGGTATAATAAACCAGCCAATAAGCTATTGAGAGATGTTAGGCAGTCATAAACCATAGTAAGCTATTGAGAGCAGTTAGGATGTAATAAACCATAGTAAGCAATTGAGAACAGTTAGGATATAATAAACCATAGTAAGCTGTTGAGAGCAGTTGGGATATAATAAACCATAGTAAGCTGTTGAGAGCAGTTAGGATATAATAAACCATAGTAAGCTGTTGAGAGCAGTTAGGATATAATAAACCATAGTAAGCTGTTGAGAGCAGTTAGGATATAATAAACCATAGTAAGCTGTTGAGAGCAGTTAGGATATAATAAACCATAGTAAGCTACTGAGAGCAACTATGTTATCATAAGTTAGATTACTTATCCGTGGAAAAAAACAACTAATATGAACATTTATTTGCATTATGATACAGCCAGAATTTACTGTTTAAAGTTTCAGAAAGATTTTGCGATCAAATTTTTACGCAGAATACCATTTATTTTATTGTCTGAACTTTGTTATGTCCGCTCTTGGATCAGTTGTAAATGTAATCATAGATGGCGCCGTCTGATATCTTGCCGCCATCTGCTATTTTGCCAGGTGTTAGCGCATTTTGCGGCCAATTTTCTGGCAACACTGAACGCTTATGTTCTCAGATTGACATTGTTTCAGTGTGAGATGAGACGAGCAAAGTTCCGAGACCGCTTCACATAGCAGTGGTTCGTTCGTTTGATCTTGCCTAATTTATCTTAGAAAAACATGGATGGGGTAAGATTCCTAGATCCCCAACAGCGTGTAGGAGGTCCCGTAATCACATGGAAAACAAACTGTACGGGATATGTAAGCTAAACGTGGATTAGAACTTCAGGAAATTACTTCGTTGTGAATGAAATTAACCGAAATTAAATGATTTTTTTTATCTCAGACTGGTAGTATATAGTGCGGGGGGGGGGGGGGGAGTGAGATTTTAATTATATTGAAGTTTTAAAAAATGGACATTTGTGCTTTATTTAGTTAGTGACTGTTTTTAACCAGTCCGTATCATGGTGGAGATACATGAAGCTCGACGGTTGGCATCAGCCGGTGATCTGTGCAAACCCGGCGGACATTGGCGAAACACCAAGACAGGGTGCCCGGGTAATCTGCTCTCTCTCTCTCTCTCTGGCGAAACACCAAGACAGGGTGCCCGGGTAATCTGCGCTCTCTCTCTCTCTCTCTCTCTGGCGAAACACCAAGACAGGGTGCCCGGGTAATCTGCTCTCTCTCTCTCTCTCTCTGGCGAAACACCAAGCAGGGTGCCCGGGTAATCTGCTCTCTCTCTCTCTCTCTCTCTGGCGAAACACCAAGACAGGGTGCCCGGGTAATCTGCTCTCTCTCTCTCTCTCTCTCTCTGGCGAACACCAAGACAGGGTGCCCGGGTAATCTGCTCCTCTCTCTCTCTCTCTCTCTGGCGAAACACCAAGACAGGGTGCCCGGGTAATCTGCTCTCTCTCTCTCTCTCTCTCGAACACCAAGACAGGGTGCCCGGGTAATCTGCTTTCTCTCTCTCTCTCTCTCTGGCGAAACACCAAGACAGGGTGCCCGGGTAATCTCTGCTCTCTCTCTCTCTCTCTGGCGAAAAACCAAGACAGGGTGCCCGGGTAATCTGCTCTCTCTCTCTCTCTCTCTCTCTCTCTGGCGAAACACCAAGACAGGGTGCCCGGGTAATCTGCTCTCTCTCTCTCTCTCTCTCTCTCTCTGGCGAAACACCAAGACAGGGTGCCCAGGTAATCTGCTCTCTCTCTCTCTCTCTCTCTCTCTGGCGAAACACAAGACAGGGTGCCCGGGTAATCTGCTCTCCTCTCTCTCTCTCTCTCTCTCTGGCGAAACACCAAGACAGGGTGCCCGGGTAATCTGCTCTCTCTCTCTCTCTCTCTCTGGCGAAACACCAAGACAGGGTGCCCGGGTAATCTGCTCTCTCTCCTCTCTCTGGCGAAACGCCAAGACAGGGTGCCCGGGTAATCTGCTCTCTCTCTCTCTCTCTCTCTGGCGAAACGCCAAGACAGGGTGCCCGGGTAATCTGCTCTCTCTCTCTCTCTCTCTCTCTGGCGAAACACCAAGACAGGGTGCCCGGGTAATCTGCTCTCTCTCTCTCTCTGGCGAAACACCAAGACAGGGTGCCCGGGTAATCTGCTCTCTCTCTCTCTCTCTCTCTCTCTGGCGAAACACCAAGACAGGGTGCCCGGGTAATCTGCTCTCTCTCTCTCTCTCTCTGGCGAAACGCCAAGACAGGGTGCCCTGGTAATCTGCTCTCTCTCTCTCTCTGGCGAAACACCAAGACAGGGTGCCCTGGTAATGTACTCTCTCTCTCTCTCTTTATCGAAACACCAAGACAGGGTGCCCGGGTAATCTGGTCTCTCTCTCTCTCTCTCTCTCTGGCGAAACACCAAGACAAGGTGCCCTGGTAATCTGCTCTCTCTCTCTCTCTCTCTCTCTCTCTGGCGAAACACCAAGACAGGGTCCCCGGGTAATTTGCTCTCTCTCTCTCTCGGTCTCTCTCTCTGTCTGTCTCTCTCTCTCTACTTACCTCGGTTTCTTGTACTAGCAAGTCTCAGTGGTACTAGTACACCAGGCACACAAGAATAGGAACTTCCTTGTCTCTTTCCTCATATACTTTTCAGTGTTGAGAGGATGCACTTCTTGGTAGTGCTCGGCGATTTGCTTTTTGTAAGTTTCTGTAATCTCCTTTCGTTCACCTGTTTGCTGGGCGACTTCTTACTTGTTTCATACCAGTTTTAGCACGAACGTTTTATGTGGTACGCTGTTTGGTGATGGTCGTGTAACGTGGACTAGCCATTTAATCTACCCTTTCTGGATGCTGTTTACTACTGTTATTTCTCCAGCCCTTGCCCTGATAGTGTCATTTCTGATTTTGTCTCTTCATAGGGGCATAAGAACTAAATTTTTCTGTTCAATTGAACATACAAAGCAACAGTTTTGACAGTTATTCAGTAAGTATACACCGATTGACCAACTATACAGTGAGTATACACCGACTGACCAACCATACAGTGAGTATACACCGACTGACCAACTATACAGTGAGTATACACCGACTGATCAACCATTCAGTGAGTATACACCGACTGACCAACCATTCAGTGAGTATACACCGACTGACCAACCATACAGTGAGTATACACCGACTGACCAACCATACAGTGAGTATACACCGACTGACCAACTATACAGTGAGTATACACCGACTGACCAACCATTCAGTGAGTATACACCGACTGACCAACCATTCAGTGAGTACACACCGACTGACCAACCATACAGTGAGTATACACCGACTGACCAACCATACAGTGAGTATACACCGACTGACCAACTATACAGTGAGTATACACCGACTGACCAACCATTCAGTGCGTATACACCGACTGACCAACCATACAGTGAGTATACACCGACTGACTAACCATTCAGTGAGTATACACCGACTGACCAACCATACAGTGAGTATACACCGACTAACCAACTATAAAGTGAGTATACACCGACTGAACAACCACACAGTGAGTATACACCGACTGACCAACCATTCAGTGAGTATACACCGACTGACCAACCATTCAGTGAGTATACACCGACTGACAAACTATACAGTGAGTATACACCGACTGACCAACTATACAGTGAGTATACACCGACTGACCAGCTATACAGTGAGTATACACCGACTGACCAACTATAAAGTGAGTATACATCGACTGACCAACTATAAAGTGAGTATACACCGACTGACCAACTATAAAGTGAGTATACACCGACTGACCAACTATAAAGTGAGTATACACCGACTGACCAACTATAAAGTGAGTATACACGACCAACTATAAAGTGAGTATACACGACCAACTATAAAGTGAGTATACACGACCAACTATAAAGTGAGTATACACTGATTGTTTATGAAATGGAAATCTATCAGGATAATAGATGTCGTAGGACAGCATCACGAAAAGATAGAAAAAAAATATTTGTTGGGGGGGGGGAGAAAGAAGCCACCATTCCTTGCTACCTGGAAGATGAACTGCCATGTAGCACAAACACTGGCACACAAAATGCAAGCTCAGCAAGTGCAGCACAGTACGTCTTCCTCCGTGCTCTCCGTGCTCCCACATGTTCACGATTCACAGAGCTCACCGTTTTGTCGCACTGTCAGGTGCGCTTCAGAAAGTCATCGCTGTGCTGTAACACTCTTAACACCAGCTTCTGTGGAGAGGGGGGGGTGGAGTTGGTGTAAAACTCGTTTTAAAATAAAGATGCATGAGTGTATGGTGGGGAAGGGGGTGTGTAGATACTTGCTCAGAACTCAGTGTTTTAAACATCGTACAGAAGACTAAGAACTAAATCGAACTTAAGGAGTTGGGGGGGGGGGGGGGAAGACGCCTGTCTGTCTGTCTATCACTTGATGAGGGTGCCCTAGACTGTACCGAAGACAGACTTCCTTGTCCAGGTTACTTACCCTTTCCCCAGAACCGCTTAACAGTGAACTGTCCGTCTTGCTGACATGTCGGAGTAATTTGTCTCTGTTTCTCGATATGTTTTTGCTTGTTAAGAAAATACTTCTGTTCAAAGGGAATCCGACAAATCTTCATGCACATCATTAGCGCCAGATCTCCGTCTACAGTGTACTAGATCCGAGTATGTGTGGCGGGGAAGAGATGAAAAAAAAAAAATGTAATTCTCGTGGGATCGTAGATGATGAGAGATTTGTTGCGATTACGGCGAGGAACTTTCTGTTGAGAGGATACTGATTGTATGCCTGTGGAAATTTTAATTGTGAAAGCATTTTGTGGTACAGAGTCAACTACAGAATTAGCGCAGAGACGTACATAAATTTGGTAACATAAACTAGCGCTAAACTGCTGCACTGCACGTTTCATTCTGTTGCTCCGATGATGTTGCAGGACCAACTGATTTACACAAACGTTCAACGATAGTGGTTGTCGCTACTCCATGACGTTTGACAGCGTGGACATCCAGTCATTTTCAGGGTCGTAACTAACGAGAAGATAGGAACTGCGTCCATCCAGAGAACTCCAGCTGTAGGTTACCCGCTGTGCTAGGCGACGATGTTAAGTCAGAAGCTTGTCGCGGTCTGCAGGCTGTTGCCTCCCATTCTCTTATTTTGATGCGCTGCCATGAAGTAGCCGAGGTTTTGGCCAGCTGTGATTCGGAACGGGGCATATTTGCTACTTTTGAATCTCATAAAGTAATGCGTAAAAAACGCGTCTTTGTACCTACTTTGGTGGCTTTGTGTGAAAAAGATATTACATTCCTACTCTAATGCTGTTTGATTCGCGACTTTTTGGGTTCAGCTTATATAGTATATATAGTTATATGCTTGTATAGTTTATATAGTGATTTAAAAACTAAATGTTCCCAGTAAATCATCATCGCTATGTTTATTACAAAAAGCATTGTGTATGTGATTTTATGATGTTTTGTTTGGTCGTAGAAGAGTTATGGATTGTTGAGCATTGTATGCACCTGATAACTATAATAGAGCTTAATGCCAAAGTGTTGATTTTTATTTTGCGTAGTTGTTGCCCTGTTTTCTGAAGAATTTCGTCCATGTGTTTGCTACGTAAGACATCTGTTATAGGGCTTACATTTTTTGGAATATTAAATCACACCTTATTCTCCCTCCCATTTCTTCACCGCCCCTGTTTATGTACTCATTGTAGCCTATCAGGCCTTGCTCTGTAGAGCCCGCACTTTTAGGTTTTCTGGAATCCTCATTAAAAATTGAGAAGACATTTATTTCAGGTTTTTAATGCGTTTGCTGCCGAAAGACTTGAAAAAAGAAAATGCGTGTAGGGGCGTTGAGCTGTTGCTTATTTGGACATACGGAGCGTTGGAGCTAAGCTTTTTTTGTGAGATAGTTGGGGTCAGGGGGGCTGCGTCATTGAAATATGACGTCACAGTGCGTCAGCGACATAGAATTCAAGGTGGCTTGGGAAATAAACAGTAAACAAGCTTGAAAAGGAAACCTGCGTATGTCTGTTTGTAGAGATGTTCCGCGCGCGGGTCGTTTAACATTCAGCGGTAACATATCAGCACCTTCTGACTCTGTTATGTTTCATCTGGTTTCTTCTTCCAGTTTCTCTGTCACTCTCAGCTTTCGGAGAAGCCGAGCCGAACAGAAGCGACAAATAACAACCCCCCCCCCCCACCCCGGGTGAACGTCAGCGACGTTATCATTGCCTGAACATTCGTGTGGGCGCCGGGAAAACAAATCTTACCTGTATATCTCTGGCTTTCTCTCTTTCTCCCCCAGCAGCATCACCACCTGCCCCTCGACTCACTCGCACTTTTACCTGTAGCTCGTATTCTAGTTGAAGCTTGGAAGCTTCCTTGCTCGTAGTCGGCCTGTATCTTAATGTTCGGGAAGGAAATGCCGCTGGTACTGTTCGCACTTTACGCATATTTCCCTTCAGCCAATTGGGGCCCTCTTTTAGCAGTATCTTGTGTCCTTCAGCTCTAAGTTGTGAAATGCTTGACATCATATATATACTGAACAGTCTTAGCAAATAAACTATGTCCATCCACATATAGTGTGTGTGTGTGTGTGTGCGCGCGCGCGCCATGTCTCGCCTCAGACAGAACCCACATTGCTGTTTGCCAGCAGCCAGTGTGATGATACTCTAAGGTAGCGGTAGACCAACAAGAGCAGACATATCTAAATTATAGACTACAAGAGCAAGGACGCTTAAACTGTAACCAACAAAGGGCAAGGATATTTGAATTATAACCAGTGAAGGGCAAAGGTATGTAAACTAAACAAAAAGGGCAAGAATATTTAAATCATTGCCAACAAAGGGCAAGGCTGTTTAAGCTATAACCAATGAAGGAGTGGCAAAGTAGTTAGTGCACTGGTCTCTCATGGCGAAGGTCGGGGGTTCGAATCCGGCCGGCGGCACTCCAGTCACCCAGCTGTAGAAATGGGTACCCGACTTCTTCTGGAGTTGGGGAAGGAAAAGGCAGCCAGGCGTGATACTGACCATATCACCTTCTAGTGTGCTGACAGGTCAAGGAAAATATGGGCACTACCACCATATCCCTATGTGCCTCTAAGGCATGACAGGGTTACCGTTACTTTTTTTTTACTTTAATGAAAGACGAGGATATTCAGACTACAACCAACAAAGGGCAAAGGTATTTAAACCATAACCAACAAAGGGCGAAGATATTTAAACTATAACCAATAAAAGACGAGGATATTCAGACTTTAAGCAACAAAGGGCAAGGGTATTTAAACTATAACCAACAAAGGGCGAGGATTTTTAAACTATAACCAATAAAAGACGATGATATTCAGACAATAATCAACAAAGGGCAAGCATATTTAAACTATAACCAACAAAGGGCGAGAATATTTAAACTATAACCAATAAAATATGAGGATATTCAGAATATAACCAACAAAGGGCAAGGATAGTTTAACTACAACCAACGAAGACAAAGATATTTAAACTGTAACTAACAAAAGGAAATGATATTTAAACTTTAGCCAACAAAGGGCAAGAACCAACAAAAGAAAGGACATCTTAAACTAGTAGTTCCAAAAGCTGACAATGGAAATATCCACGGAGTGGTAAAGGGAAATGGACAGGCAAGAAACATGATAATCAACCGAACAAAAGATTTTTTTTCCCCGAGGGAAGGGGCTCCTAAGAATAAGAGCCAGGATTCACGAAAGCGGCAAGCAGAAAAGCTTTGGAAACCAGTGTCCCATAAACAACAACAACAACCTATTTTAACCTCATCTTGCATCTCGTTTCCCCGTTTATCCCCGTTTAGAGATTGTTTCATCCTCTTCTGTTTCCTTTCCTGGCAACTGGTTTTTTTTTAAAGCACACCTCACCTCCACATCCTTCTCCTCCTCCCAACCCCCTTCCTTTCTTCCATACTCCACACACCACCAAAGCACACTCATTTATTTTAAGCTACCAAAGTATGTTGGTTTTTTTTTTAATGAGGATCTTTCAGGAGATAACGACGGCTTAACATGGCCGTGGATGGCAGATAGACGTGTACGCCTTGATTAAATGGAAAGAGAAAGAATACACAGAATAAACTCAGTGCAACGGAAACTGAATAGTGAATGCTCACGGAGAAAGCTGCACAAGACGTGCCTAATTTTGTAATGGACGCCTGCCAGTCGTAGAAGATGGAGATTAATACTGACTGTTTGGCCGGAAGATCATGATGGCGTATTCTCAGTTTATTCCAGGCATTCGACACCGCCTGACCTGGCGTGGCATGCCAGTCACGCCGTCCTGGTAGTGGATGATGCACTGACCCTCCTGGTAGAGAGTTAAGTCGATGGCACCCAGGAAACATCTTCACACAAAACAAAGCGGTGGTCATTCCGGGCGCTGTAGTTTAGTCACGTTGGGGGAACATCTGACGTTGTAAAGTGCATTTTTCATGCCCAGAGACCATCAGCGGGTCAGAAACAACTAGCTCTAGGACAGGAGGATTCTTTGGGATCTTTTCTTTTTCCCACCCTCAGCTTTACGCCGTGGCCTTTTAAAATCAGCTTTCTCGGATCTTTTCGCGTCTTTGGAATATACGAGAAGTGATTGATAAGTTCTCAGCCTAAGGTATAAATACTTGAAACACACAGTTGATATTAGGTGCATTTGTAGATCAGGTTTCCTGATGTAAGATTAAAAACCAAGTTTCAGGCAGGTTACTGAAGTGGTAGGTGGTGGCAGAAATTGAGAAAATGGATAACATTTCTCATCGAGCAGTCATTCGCTACCTCTGCATCAAGGGCTTATCATCGAAGGAGATCCACGAGGATATGGTAGAGACTAGAGGAGAGTGCCCCTTCTTGCAACACAGTGAAGAAATGGGTAGCTCAAGTCAAATATGGAAGGGAGAGTCTGGAAGATGATCCCTGTCCAGGAAGACCAAGAACGATAACCACCGATGAAACCACCGGTAGAATCCATGACATGATAATGGAGGATCGACGACTAACTGAGCGGTACTTTGCTACTGAGTTGGGCATCTCCCAGGAACGTGTTCATGCCATTATTCACAATGATCTTCAAATGACAAAGGTCTCTGCTCGATGGATCCCGAAACTTCTTGGAGCTGATCACAAACGACAGCATCTCAACATGTCAAGAGACAATCTTGGCCATTTTTCTGCAGATCCTGAAAAGTTTCTTCAGCAATGTGTGACTATGGATGAGACTTAGGTTCATCATTTTCAACCAGAAACCAAAGAACAGTCAAAGCAGTGGAAACATCATGGAGCCCCACCTCCAAAGAAAACAAAGGTGGTTCTGTCTGCAGGCAAAGTGGTGGCTTCCATCTTTTGGGATTCAGAAGATATGCATTTGGTAGACTATCTTCAAAAGGGCAGAACGGTCACCGGGGCCTATTACACTAATCTTGTGAAGCAACTGCAGGTCAAATTTGAAGGAAAAGCGTTGAGGGAAATTAACTAGAGGAGTCATCTTTCATCAAGACAATGCTCCAGTTCACAAGTCGGCGGTGACAATGGCTGCCATTCATGAATGCGGCTTCCAGCTTCTTGAACATCCTCCTTATTCCCCAGATTTGGCCCCTTTGGGCTATTACCTGTTTACCAAACTCAAAAAAGGAGCTCAGTGGTCGCAAACTTGCTTCGTCATTCATACTGTAGACCACTTTCTACTGGCACAGGATGCTGACTTTTACAAAGAAGGGATCCGTATGCTCCAGGCTCGCTGGACTAAGTGCATAAATTTGCAAGAGGACTGTGTTGAGAAATAACCCAAAAAAAAAAAAAGTTTCCACAAATAATCCGTTGTACCTTAGGCCGAGAACTTATCAGTCACCCCTCGCATTTTCCACTTGCTGCTAACACTCATCGTAAAAATTACTATAGCAACATCTGATGGAATGTTATCATTGCTCACAAGGCATAGTCCAGTGAAAACTATCAATGTTGTTGTGAGGAAAACAAAATAACACTTTTTTTTCTGTGGGTCTCATATAAGGGTGTTCATTATTTTGATTTAAAAAACCCTTAGCGACTTTCAGCGGAACCTGCTTAGGAAACGCTGCTTGGGGCAAAGAAGTAAAGGAATGAAACGTTTCGACAAACTACCAAAACGAAACAGAAAGCGCTATTGCACTGTTCCTGTAGCCAAAACGAAACAGAAAGCGCTGTTGCACTGTTCCTGTAGCCAAAACGAAACAGAAAGCGCTGTTGCACTGTTCCTGTAGCCAAAACGAAACAGAAAGCGCTGTTGCACTGTTCCTGTAGCCAAAACGAAACAGAAAGCGCTGTTGCACTGTTCCTGTAGCCAAAACGAAACAGAAAGCGCTGTTGCACTGTTCCTGTAGCCAAAACGAAACAGAAAGCGCTGTTGCACTGTTCCTGTAGCCAAAACGAAACAGAAAGCGCTGTTGCACTGTTCCTGTAGCCAAAACGAAACAGAAAGCGCTGTTGCACTGTTCCTGTAGCCAAAACGAAACAGAAAGCGCTGTTGCACTGTTCCTGTAGCCAAAACGAAACAGAAAGCGCTGTTGCACTGTTCCTGTAGCCAAAACGAAACAGAAAGCGCTGTTGCACTGTTCCTGTAGCCAAAACGAAACAGAAAGCGCTGTTGCACTGTTCCTGTAGCCAAAACGAAACAGAAAGCGCTGTTGCACTGTTCCTGTAGCCAAAACGAAACAGAAAGCGCTGTTGCACTGTTCCTGTAGCCAAAACGAAACAGAAAGCGCTGTTGCACTGTTCCTGTAGCCAAAACGAAACAGAAAGCGCTGTTGCACTGTTCCTGTAGCCAAAACGAAACAGAAAGCGCTGTTGCACTGTTCCTGTAGCCAAAACGAAACAGAAAGCGCTGTTGCACTGTTCCTGTAGCCAAAACGAAACAGAAAGCGCTGTTGCACTGTTCCTGTAGCCAAAACGAAACAGAAAGCGCTGTTGCACTGTTCCTGTAGCCAAAACGAAACAGAAAGCGCTGTTGCACTGTTCCTGTAGCCAAAACGAAACAGAAAGCGCTGTTGCACTGTTCCTGTAGCCAAAACGAAACAGAAAGCGCTGTTGCACTGTTCCTGTAGCCAAAACGAAACAGAAAGCGCTGTTGCACTGTTCCTGTAGCCAAAACGAAACAGAAAGCGCTGTTGCACTGTTCCTGTAGCCAAAACGAAACAGAAAGCGCTGTTGCACTGTTCCTGTAGCCAAAACGAAACAGAAAGCGCTGTTGCACTGTTCCTGTAGCCAAAACGAAACAGAAAGCGCTGTTGCACTGTTCCTGTAGCCAAAACGAAACAGAAAGCGCTGTTGCACTGTTCCTGTAGCCAAAACGAAACAGAAAGCGCTGTTGCACTGTTCCTGTAGCCAAAACGAAACAGAAAGCGCTGTTGCACTGTTCCTGTAGCCAAAACGAAACAGAAAGCGCTGTTGCACTGTTCTTGTAGCCAAAACGAAACAGAAAGCGCTGTTGCACTGTTCCTGTAGCCAAAACGAAACAGAAAGCGCTGTTGCACTGTTCCTGTAGCCAAAACGAAACAGAAAGCGCTGTTGCACTGTTCCTGTAGCCAAAACGAAACAGAAAGCGCTGTTGCACTGTTCCTGTAGCCAAAACGAAACAGAAAGCGCTGTTGCACTGTTCCTGTAGCCAAAACGAAACAGAAAGCGCTGTTGCACTGTTCCTGTAGCCAAAACGAAACAGAAAGCGCTATTGCACTGTTCCTGTAGCCAAAACGAAACAGAAAGCGCTATTGCACTGTTCCTGTAGCCAAAGCGAAACCAGTTTCGATTACCGTCCATACAGTCAAGACAAAGCGAACCGTGATTGCACATTGCCTTTATGCAAAGCGAAACGGAAACCGCCATTGCACTGTTTCTATAGCCAAAGTGACACAGAAATCACCTTTGCACTTCCCTATAGGCACAGTGAAACATAAACCACTCTCCCTATAGGCACAATGAAACAGAAACCACTGTCCCTATAGGCACAGTGAAACAGAAACCACTGTCCCTATAGGCATAATGAAACAGAAGCTTCCTTTGCACTGTCCATATATGCAGAACGAAACAAAAATTACCGTTGGTATAGGCAGAATGAAACAAACAAAAAAAAACCCTCCTTTCCACTGCCCTCACAGGCAGAATAAAACAGAAACCACCTTTGCATCGTCCCTATAGGCAGAATGAAACAGAAACCACTTTTGCATCGTCCCTGTAGGCAGAATGAAACAGAAACCACCTTTGCACTGGCCCCCTCCCCCACCAAAGCCATACCTCAGCATTTCATGGCTGAAACCGCGCCTCAGACTCTGAAAAGGACTCATCCTTGGCCCGCAGTAAAAGGTCCTACAGGTCCTGCCAGTCTGTGCACGAAATCAGAAAAGATACCGAGCAAGGAATATTGAAAACTTCCTGCGCCGTGATCCCAAACGCAAAACTGAAAGGCCTCCATGAATGAAGTGAACATTCTGAACGGCAGTAATCTGGAGATGTGTATTTGGAAGGTTGCGAAATTATCTACTCGCCTACAGAAATGGCGAACAAAGCCAAAAGCATCCTATTGCAGCATGTTAGAGATGAAACGCGGTACGTTACAATGAGTAGAAGGTCCCAGCGGTGTTACATAGAGCATGTGTTACTGTGTGCTTTTGAGAAATGGGCAAGAAATAAGCTGAAGACTCAGAAATGAGAAAGCAACAGAGATGTGGTTTTGGCGGAGGATTTAAAACGGATCTAGCTAGACAGAGAAGCAATGTTGAAGCCCAAACAGAGAAACAAAGTTGGACCCCAGGCAGAGAAATAATGTTGAACCCTAAACAGAGAAAAAAGACAGAGAAACAAAGTTGGATCCTAGGCAGAGAAACAAAGTTGAACCCTAAACAGAGAAACAAAGTTGGACCCTAGACAGAGAAACAAAGTTAGACCCTAGACAGAGAAACAAAGTTGAACCATATACAGAGAAACAAAGTTGTACCCTAGACAGAGAAACAAGAAACATAACTTCTTCTCTTTCTTCTCCTTCTTCTTCTTCAAGAAGTGCATATATTGAACAGCAGTTTTCTGTAACTTTCTTTCTTTCTCCCCCCCCCTCTCTCTCTCTCTCTCCAAGATGAAGTGTGTAGGAGATTGTAAACCATAAGAGATAGAGGGGAGAGCGGAAGAAAAATATGCAGTGACATAAATCAGCAGAGGCTCTGTAAGGAAAGGCGGCCATACATTGTCAGAAATCACTGTTCAGCATGCCCTTTTTTTTCATTAAGCACAGTCATTGTTGTTTATTTAAAACGAGACATGTGAAATTCTTACTTTGGGGCCATTGAACGGTTATTGCTGGGCCTGCCTTCCATATAATGGCAGTGAAAAAAATGTGAAATATTGCAAGAATTTCCAGAATGTGACACAGAGACACAAAGCGTGAAAATGCAAAATGACGCCAATCAACTCGCAGAATGCAGTGTTACCGCTAAAAAAAAAAAATGGAAAGAAAAGGCAAAGTATGAAAATAAAACTCATTGTGTCTGCGAAACACGTTAAAGCGAAAAATAATAAAGCGGAACACAATAAAGTGAGCTATGCCTGTATTTAAAAAGCAGGGCGGTCATTTTTCCCTACAGGCCTTACCCCTCCCCCCCCTTTTTTTTTAAAACCGTTACAACGAATGGAGTTTGAGGTTTGTGCGTCCCGCAATTTTTTGTTGTTGTTGTTGTTGTTGGAAATGAGGCTTCTAAAAGTTGAATAAGGGACATAATGAGAAGAAGGCGCTGCGAGTAATGACGGTGCTATATCGGGCATACTCGCTGTCGTCTCGGAAAGATGTGCTTTGATGCACTCTGGTCGAATACCAAGAGGAAATACGCGGTTTTGGCATTTTTCTCCTAATACTCGTTTTCTAGCAAGTCCTGTTTCAAATGATTATAGTACTTTAAAAAAAAAAAAGAAATAAACAGTAACCTACAGATCGCGAGGAGTCAATGACCTAGAGGGGCAAACTCCCATTAGAGTTTCAGACGTTTAAAGGACCGAAGCATTTGTCAGAGAGGGCACTGCCTCAAATGATCTAGAAAGTTGTCTGGTTGTTAACGCTGTCTGTAGCAGAGAGTCTCCCGCATGCTTATGCTTTACTTCTACAGCTTTGTAAGTTATTTCTGGCCTTTACTCACAAGTCTTCTAAGCTTGTTGGCAACAATTCTTTCAAACTTCTGAGTTTTGTTTTTTTTTTTTTGGTTGCTTTTTTTCCTCGTTATGTTTTAGATCATTTACTTCAGAAGTTTAAACCTTCAAGCAGTTGAAGTGTCAAGAGTGATTTAAAAAGAACACGAAATATCTGGAGAATGTAAATCAATTATGGACATATGTATTTCTAGCCTGTGTAATAACAGCTGCTAAGGTTTATGTCTTAAAGAGAGTTCCTAGGCCTGGGCTAGCTACCGTGCCAGAAAAAAAGAAGCACGCACGTAGACTTTTTTTTGTTTTGTTTTGGGGGGGGGGTGTGAGCGAACACCCAGACTAAATGTTTGCGAAGAATGAGAAAAAAATAGTTTGGCCAAACACCATAAGAAATGACATCTTGTTGGTAGAAATGCAGATGAAGCCCACTGACAGCAATTATTGAGGAAAGACGCTGGCGATGGTTGGGACATGTGCTCCGAATGACTGACAACTCACTACCAAAAATAGCACGGAAGATGGACACCACAGGGTGGACCAAAAGAGACATGGAGAAGAACAACAGAGAAGATGTTGAGCAATAGAGGGCTCACCTGGGCAGGAGCGAACAAAAAAATCAAAGGACGGGCATTTGTGGAAAACCTTTGCGGAAGCCCCATGTGCCCTGGGCACTAAAGGTTGAGAGAGAGAGAGAGAGAGAGAGAGAGATGTCACATTTCAGAATAACATAGTGAAATACTTACTTTTTTGCACGCGATGGAAAAAATTTTGACCAAAAAAAATTATCCAGATTTATCACGCATTCTCAGAAATGTTTGCCAGGACGTGCCTCTTCTTTCGTGGCACTTATTTCACAGACGTGCACCAATGGCCGGCAGTCCGCAGTACTCGGGGAACTGCTGCGACAGTTTGCAGTACTCAGGGAACTGATGCCACGGTCTGTGGTGTTCAGGGAGTCGCTGCTATGGTCAGAGAACCGCTGCGATCTACTGCAGTACGCAGAGAACCGCTGCGATAGACTGCAGTACTCAGAGAACCGCTACGACAGACTGCAGTACTCAGAGAACCGCTACGACAGACTGCAGTACTCAGAGAACCGCTACGACAGACTGCAGTACTCAGAGAACCGCTACGACAGACTGCAGTACTCAGAGAACCGCTGCGACAGACTGCAGTACTCAGAGAACCGCTGCGACAGACTGCAGTACTCAGAGAACCGCTGCGACAGACTGCAGTACTCAGAGAACCGCTGCGACAGACTGCAGTACTCAGAGAACCGCTGCGACAGACTGCAGTACTCAGAGAACCGCTACGACAGACTGCAGTACTCAGAGAACCGCTGCGACTCACTGCATTAACCAGAGAACCGCTGCGGCAGACTGCGGTACTCAGACTCAGAGACTCCTTTCGACAGTCTCTAGTACTCAGGGAATCGCTACGACGGTCTGCTATGCTCAGAGAACCTCTGCGATAGCCTGAGATGCTCAGAGAACCACTGCGATGGCCTGAGATGCTCAGATAACCGCTGCTATAGCCTGAGATGCTCAGAGAACCGCTGCGATAGCATGAGATGCTCAGAGAACCACTTTGATAGTCTGCGGTACCCAGAAAACCGCTACGATAGACTACGTGCTCAGGGAACCACAGTGATGCCATGCATGATGGTCAGAGAACCGCTTTGATAGTCTGTAGTACCCAAGGAACATCTGCTACAGTCTCAGAGAACCGCTGCCTAAGCCATGAAGCCGCTGTGCCAACCTGTTGTGTTCATGGAACCTCTTTGCCAGTCTGTGGTGTTCATGGAACCGCTGTTGCGAACATACAGATGATGGTAGAAAAACTGTATGACTTTAGTACTGAGTGAGCAGAAGTGTTGCTGTTATTTTCAGCCAGATTTCTAATAGCTGACTCTTCTTTCTTCTCAGCTTTGAAGAGAAAGCTAATGCTGAGGAGGTCCGTGAATGAACTGGTGGATCGAGGCATCTACCCGCGTGAGTACTTCACACATTTGATGATTGTTTTTCTTTTCTCCCTCATCTCTTTGGCATCACTGGTCTTCTTTGGTTTTGTTGTGTCGATTGTCTTCCGCCCCGTGTGTTAGCAAACGTGTGCCTGTGTCTCTTTAAACTTTATCTCACACTTGTTATTGTTGTTAAATGTCCCCTCTAACTGCAAACTGTGCATTTTAGGCAGGTGGTGATTGTTGAAAAAAAAATGTGTTAAAAATGTAGCATTTCAAATGAAATGTTAAGATTAGGTAAAACAAAGACAGGAACAGCTTTATTAGTTCACGAACACACATTTGTGACGTTTTCATTTACACCTCAGTCATACCAAGAGATACAGGACAGATAAATAGGGAAAGAGGAGAAATGTATCACTTCACATTATTGAAAGGAAAAACAAATAATAATAACAAAAGAAAAAAAGAATACTTAGCTGTGACTGGCTAAATAGACTTAAATATAGCTTTTAGAGATACAGTACAATGCTCTCTAATAGAGTCAGACATGGCGTTTATAGATACATAGTGTACAGTACAATGCTCGCTAAATAGAATTACATAGAGCGATTATAGATACATATTCTGCAGTATAGCCATGGCTAAATAAGTTACATAGACCTTTATACATAGTGTACAGTAACTATTTAGCTCGCTAAATAAAGTTACATAGAGCGTTTAGGAATGCATATTGTACACTGCAGTGGCCGCTAAATAGACTTCAGGTAGAGCATTTAAGAGTATTTGTTAACGATAAAGCTTTAATGCAAACATTGATTAACCGAGTTATCAGCAGAAACATAAGGATAATAGTGTTGATGGCTTTCAGTTTGGCAGATGAGTAGGAGAGGGAGATAGATAGATAGATAAAGACAGAGACAGAGAGAGAGAGGGAGTCAGGGAAACAGAGGGAGACAAGAAAAGCAAGGGAGCGCAGAGAGAGAGAGAAAGTTAGAGAGAAACAGGCAGAGAGAAGCAGAGGAAGACGTAGGGAGAGAGAGACAGAGAATGAGAGAAATTATAAATAATGGTTGAAGAGAGAAACATTAGATAAACAGTGAGAGAGAGAGAGAGAGAAACATTAGAGATACAGTCAGAGCAGAGGGAGAGAGACAGATTCAGAAAGACAGAGTGAGAGAAAGAAAAAAAGATTTAAAGAGACAAAGAAGGAGAAACATTAGAGAGAGAGAGAGAGAGAGAGAGAGAGAGAGTGATTGAACTCATTTGCAAAGGTTGAAGAATATTCACGCAGGTCCGCCTCACATTCTGCCCATTATTATACAACTTTCTCTCTATTCCAGAGAGAGAGAGAGAGAGAGTCGTCGACGACTCTGAATATAACAAGTAAATATTGATTAGGACATACAACCGTATGGTACCCATAATAAACATGATTGATATAACAGGTACATGTAATGGCCATTCATTGCGTGTAAGCAATGTGAGATACACAATATGTGGGAAAATATTCCAGAATAAACAAACACACCAGCACCCCTTGAATTAACCGCCAGCATTCGGAAAAAAAAACTGGCGAACTACCTTACGAGCCCTATGAGACGTTTAACGGCACGGGAAAAGGATATAAAATAAGATTCGGAAAACTCTTTAACATATCGCAACTTCGGTTATTCAGAATTGTGTCCGGAAAATGCAAAACCTGAAATTTAAATCCGCCACACACATGTGTAGTAATGAGACAATTATTAGTAATGAGACAATTATTGATATTCCTTAATATTATTAATTCTTATAACGTTTCATAGCTGAACCGCAGACCTTAACAAGAAGGAAAATAGCGCTGCTGCTCCATTTGGTAGTGTCATAACAGCCAGCTCTGAAAGAAGAAATCTTGTCAGTGTTGTGGAAACGTGCTTTATCATTCGGAACTTCAAGCCTGGCCGCAGTGGGTGGCTGCGGGAGCCAGTGTTGCCAACTCTGCAAGCTCCCATGCGACAGTAGAGAATTCGCTGAACGCACTTGTGCTCTGTTACCTGTAGTTCCACTGGGCACCGGTCTCCCCCGGGGACTTTGGGAAGATTCACGGGAGCGATGAGAGAAGAGTTAGCAGAAGGGTGGCATCAGTCTCAGCTGAGACAGAAAGGTTTCGGGAGACGCTGAGGATTTGGGCTGGGGCGACACCAAGAAAAACGTTTGAGAATCACTGGTCAACATGTAAATCTGAAAGAAAACTGCGAAAAGTGAAGAATCGTTGATACCATTTTTGTTTTGTGCACCATAGACGACATCTAGCTTCTTCTTCTTCCTCTTCATCTTCTTTTTCATCTTCTTCTTTTTTCTCCTCCTCCTTCTTCTTCTTCTAATGACTGTTTTTAACCCGTGAGTGGAGGTTAAAAAGGGGGTTGGGGTGTGCAATACTTCTTTGCCAGACTCCGCCACCATGATGACTGTGGCCATCCCTGTCTCGTTAGCCAGGCTAAGTTGTTACTGGGGGGGGGTACTGACAGAGAGGTGGAACAGGGTCTTGATCGTCTGTGGTTCGCCAGCACTGACGGCAGCTATGGGTCTGCCAGTAAGTTCTCCATGTGTGGATCTAAGAATGTCTAGATGTAGCTGTTGCGGGTTATAATTCGCTGCTGAAAGATCAGTTAATTGAAAGCTCTGTTTAACAGTAACCCAAGAATAGTTCTAGAGCCAAGAGCCCATTTCTGTATGAGCATGTATTCGTCAGTCAGCGAGAGAGTCCAGTCTGTGAAACAGTCAGCTTCGCGAAACGTTGTGTTGCTTTTTTTTTTTTGGAAGCATAACTTCCCAGCATTAATGTCAGCGCTTAGTCTCATCTGTTCATGGTCGCTTTGCGCCGCGAGCGCCATTATATACCTTGAGGCTCCAAGCTCGCAGGGCAGATTTCCTTATTACGATAGACCGGAGTGATGGCATCAGAGATGCTTCTTCTGCTCGAGACAATCTGGACCAGGGTGAAAATGGCGCTAAAGGGGAAAGAGGAGAGGACGAGAAAAAAAAACAAGAGACAAGATTTTTTTTGTTGTTTCACTCTTTTGCTTCAGATGCCCCTTTATGTTTTTTCCCCTGTTTCTTCTCACCCCCCCCCCCCCTTAAACTGTCCTTTTTTTGGACATTCCCATCATCTCCGGGGGGGGGGTCATTACCCTCACTTAGGGAACTACTGATCTGACATATTTTCTGTTGTTTCCTTCTCTCTTCTTTTTCTCATTCCTGAACACCTGCCCCCCTCCTTTTTTTTCTTGTAAAAACTCATACCTCAGTTCTCACATGTGCTTTACATTTGAACTCAGGCCAGTATTTTCTGCAACGCGCGCATATCTGTTAAGTTGCTATTCAAGGGTATTAAAACAAAAACCGCAGGAATGTGTCATTCTATTCTTTCCGTACTGTTATCTTTCTCTCCCCTCCTCCAGTGCACGTCTTCTCCTCCCTTCTCATCATCCTCCTCCTCCCATCCCCAATATTGCAGACCACCTCAGTTGCGTGTGTTTGTGTGTATGTGTTCTCGCGTGTGTTCGTTTGTGATGTACAAGATTTTAAAACTGGTTAAGGCCTTGTGTGAATTGCTCCTAGCCCTGCCTTCCCTAGTGCCTTGTGTGAATTGCTCCTAGCCCTGCCTTCACTAGTACCTTGTGTGAATTGCTCCTAGCCCTGCCTTCCCTAGTGCCTTGTGTGAATTGCTCCTAGCCCTGCCTTCACTAGTACCTTGTGTGAATTGCTCCTAGCCCTCCCTTCACCGGTACCTTGTGTGAACTGCTCTTAGCCCTGCTTTCCCTCCCTGTCTCAGAAGAATTTCCCTGTAACACCTTGCAGTTAGTAGAAACAATATACTTGTGTAACGTCTGCGAAATTGAAGGATACATAATGGGGAAAAGAAAAAGAGGAAGACCAAAACGAAGATGGCTGCAAGAAATCGCTGACGATCTGCAAATGGACGCAGCAGCAGCAGGCCATCTTGCTCACAACCGAGAGGCCTACAGGAGTGCTGTTTGGTAGGCAAAGTTCCGCAAGGGACATGCAAATAAATGAATGAATGAACGTCTACGAAATGAGGACTAACCAAGAGGGAGGCTAAACTAAAGGAGGTTAAACTAGAGCGGATAATACTGTAAAGGTTAAAAAAAAAGATAAAATTCCCCTCGTTTCCATGTCATTAAGCCATATCGGGGATGCAGTATTAGGTCCATATTTCCAAGACCGTCGGCACATGAAGGTGTGTTGTGGTCAGTATCACGCCTGGCGGCATTTATATTCCCAGATTTCCCTGGTACCCATTTTTAGAGGCGGGGTGGACCCAGGGGCCTTTTTGATGTGGTGGTATCAGATGAAATCCCAACTGCTGGGATTTGAACCCAGTACCACCAGAATAGAAGACCGAGCGCCTAACCACTTTGTCAGCCAGGCCGGGCTAAACTAAAGGGAACTTCACAGAGAGGATTAATCTAGAGGTCTCTAAACTAGTCGACTGGATTATGTATTTTTTTTCTCAATGGAACCCCTTTAGTTTAGTCCTCTTATAGAACCCGTCGAGTTTAGTCCTCTCACTGGCTCTCTAATTTAGCTCTCTCAGTGGAACCCCTTTAGTTTAGTCCTGTTATAGAACCCATCGAGTTTAGTCCTCTCAGTGAGGCCTGGACTGGATGGGGGTTTCACTGAGAGGATTAAACTATATACGGCAAAATTTACGAGGACTAAACTATAGTGAACTAAATAAAAGAAGACTAAGCTAGAAGGATCGCGAACGAAATGATTTGGCGTACTAACCAAGCAGAGCAAGACTCTTGTCTCACCTATACTACTGGACAAAAGTTAAGGGCCGGTCATTAATTTCAAGCATATGTTTATTTTGGTTGCCGTACTAAAACTGTAAATAAATTCATTGTAGATTATTGATTAAATTGTATTCTCAGGCAGTCCTCAATACAGCCGGGGCATAAACAACAACAACTGTTCATCACAACAAGTGTAAAAAATCACGAACAGTAGCATCGTCCTAGACAAAATGTTATGGCATTTTTAAAAGTGTCAGCATGACCTAGCAGGTAATTAAATCGTGCTGATTTGTGCTGCACGTGCAAGAGGTATCCTTAGTGAACATTTCTCACCTTCCAATCATTTTTATTAAATCGGTTTAGGGATATTTTTGTCATTTGAAAAACACCATGCCACCGCGAGGGCTTTTTAGCACCTTTGAGCGTCATCGGATCATAGCTTTGGTTGAAAGCGGTTTATCTGGCCGTGAAGTTGCACGGCGTTCGAGGATGTCCCATTCTACCATCCAGAGGCATTTGGAGCGATTTCGCGCAACCGAGGAGTAGAAGACAGGCATTTTTCAGGCCGACCTCGTTGCACGAGTAGACAAGATGACAGATACCTGCAGCTATCAACACTTCGCAACCGGACAGTAATATCTTCCACTCTCAGAAACCAGCTAATGAGTACGGCAAACGCCAGTGTTATCGGCAGAACAATTCGCAGACGTTTAAGAGAATCTGGGCTGGCTTCACGACGACCAGCAGTAAGAATACCTCTTACTAGCTCACTACAGAGTTAGAGCTGCCTGGTACCGGCAGCACATCCGTTGGATGAGGTGCCAGTCGGGTGAAATTCTTTCATGGACGAATCCCGCTTCAGTATGTCATTCAATGATGGCAGAATCCGTGTTTGGAGAAGGCCAGGGGAAAGGTTCCATGACGCCACTATCCAAGAGGTGGATCGTTACGGAGGGGGATCAATCGTGGTCTGGGGTGGCATCAGCAGGCACGGCAGGACTCCCTTCAATGTCATTCATGGCACCCTAACCGCCCAGCGATACCTGAATGAAATTCTGCAACCCACTGTCCAGCCTACTTTGCAAGCGATGGGTGCAGGGGCAATTCTACAAGACAATAACGCAAGACCACGTCGGGGTCGTGTCTTAGAAGATTTTCTCCTACAGCAAAGGATCATTAGAATCGATTGGCCAGCTCGGTCGCCGGATCTGTCGCCCATTGAGCACATTTGGGATGCCCTAGGCAGACGGGTTTCGACAAATCATCCTCCACCTGTTGATGTCACCCAGCTGACCCTTTTCCTTCAACAAGAGTGGCAGGCCATTCCACAGAATGTCCTAACAACCCTGTTTAACTCGATGAAGCAACGTCGCGTCGAATGTCCGGCAGCGAACGCTGGCCACGCGCGATACTAACATGTTTGTTGTTTGAAGACCACTCTTTTGAATTTTTGGACGAAGGGTGAGTGATTTCGCCAGCTCTGCTGTATGTGTATTCCTATTCCGATTTGCAAATGAAATTACTGAATTTGTTCAGTTTTAAGCGCTGTTTTCTTTGGTACTAATGGCTTGTTTGTTAGTCCGTTGATTTTGTTTTTGTAATAATTGAGAAAACCGGCCCTTAACTTTTGTCCAGTTGTATATTGTGCAGTGTTCCAAGAGAGTAGTTATAGCGCGATAATGGTAGAAGCGTCTTAGAGCACTACTGTACAACTAAACAAGTGTTTTATATGTGTACTGGGCCTGGTGTTGTTAATGCTGAACTATTAACGTGGCTACAAATATGTTAAACTAAACGAGTATTTAACTGAATACTTTACGTCACCGTGTCACAGACGTCACGAATCACAGAGCAGGCATTTGACTGGACTGCTACACTAGTGACACAGTAGACATTACATTGATATACTACGTGTAACACAGGTAAATCCAGGACAAACGACCACTGCAAGTCCGTACACGAACATGACCAGTTTACATTAAGTACAACTCCTCACAACACCACAGTTCAACGTGAATCCAAAGAACACAGGATTTCGGGAGTTACAAAAGAGATAAACAAGGTTTAATGATGAACCCCCGTTTGTAAGTCAGTGTTGTAAATTAATATGGACTGAAAAAACTGATGAACAATGAAGGAGGAAAAACTGTCCGGGCGATTAACATCGCCATGGGGCAGACACACATCATTGAAAAAAAAAACATGCTAACTTCATGTGTACCAAAAACTGCAACCTAAGCTTTCTGTCTAGAATCACAAACATTGTCCTAAAAAGGTGACAGTTAAATCTCATGATGATGAGTCTAAGCTTGACACCTAAGTTTCCTAAAATAGATTTCTAACAAGGGAAGCTACTCCATATATTTACTCCGTTTAAGGCAATAGCCCCTCTGTTCTCATATCATACCTTTTACCTATTGCTAATTCTGTCACATTAGTCGGACGTGCGTCCACGGTGATTTCAGCATCTTGGACCAACTCCAGAGTGGCCCACTTTTATATCTGTTAGCATACATGTATTCACCGCAGCGTCAGCTGTAATGGGCTAAAGTTCATATGAATACTATCTATCAGTCGGGCAAGCAGTGAAAATCTATCTTAACTTTGTCCGCTGAGTTCCCTTTATAAGTTTCATCGGCGGATGAGCATCTCATAGAAGCTCGTTTTACATTAGTTCAGCAGTGATTTCTTTTATACGTACTTTCATCATGATACCGTTACATAAAGCCAGGCTCATTTGCAGTCGCATTTAGCACTTGATTTATGTGATGTACGCGTGTTCAGACTATACGGAAGTAACACATGGAGCCACAGATATAGATATCAAGACATTCACGGAATAGTCTGTACTCTTTAAGCAGCTGGAACGACAGATCAAGACATTCACGGAACAGTCTGTACACTTTAAACAGCTGGAACTACAGATCAAGACATTCACAGAACAGTCTGTACACTTTAAACAGCAGGGGAATTATAGAGGCAGATATCAAGTCATTCACGGCACTAATTGTACACTTTAAGCAACAGGAACTATAGAGACAGATATCAAGACATCCACAACACAAATCTACACACTTTTTTTTAAGCAGGCGAAACTACAGATCGGGACATTGCCTACATACTCTAGACACTATGCTAACTTACTATAAAACTGACATTTAAAAAAAACTTGGGGAAAAAAAACTAGGTGATAGTCCAAAACTTCTCCGGAGCAACTATACATAATACGAAACCAACACTTCTCCTTAGTAACTATATATAATATGAAACCAACACTTCTCCGGAGTAACTATACATAATGTGAAACCAACACTTCTCCGGAGTAACTATACATAATATGAAACCAACACTTCTCCGGAGTAACTATACATAATATGAAACAACACTTCTCCGGAGTAACTATACATAATACGAAACCAACACTTCTCCGGAGTAACTATACATAATATGAAACCAACACTTCTCCGGAATAACTATACATAATATGAAACCACCACTTCTAACTATACATAATATGAAACAACACTTCTCCGGAGTAACTATACATAATACGAAACCAACACTTCTCCGGAGTAACTATACATAATATGAAACCACCACTTCTAACTATACATAATATGAAACAACACTTCTCCGGAGTAACTATACATAATACGAAACCAACACTTCTCCGGAGTAACTATACATAATATGAAAGCCTGTAATGGCTGTTGCGACTAACTGAAGCTGATTGCAAGCCTGAGCCGGCCGTGTGCTGGATGTAACTCAGTTCTTTAAAAAAGCTACATGTTTACAGAAAAATAATGCCATTTTTGTTGTTGTTCTTGTTGTTGTTTTTCCAGTCCAACTTAAGGTGAATGAACGTCAGCTCTAATATCAGCCTGTATTCCAAGACGAACATATTTTGAGAACATTTTTCAGAGTACCAGAGGAAAGGAAAATATCTTCTTTTTTTTTCCTAAATGAGTTATAGAGCAGACAAGGAAAAATAATGTTCTTTTATTGCTTTCGTTGCGAGAATTTTCAGTAAACACATTTGGCACTATATATTTTAGAAGAACAGTGGGAAGTGTCTTACGGGACATTTCACCTTCATGCGTCTTGGAAACCAAGATACCTTGCCCAGACACCTGCTGGTAGCAGTGAAAGGGTGGGGTGGGGGGGGGGAGGAGGAGGCTGGCGAGAAGGTATATGAGGTAAAGAATGGCCCACGAGACAATAAATTTAAAACATCTCTCGGCACCGGCGTGTGCCCTCGTTTATCATAAGATTGCCCAGCAGAACATAGCCAGTGTGGCTGAACTGTCTGCGCAGAGAAATCGAAATATAATAGAACTTTATCCTCAGTTTATCTCCAGATATGTATTTCATTTATCCGTCTCTTTCTGTAGAATGTGCACCAGTATCCCGTGGCACTTTCATGGCTTAAGGGTGCGGAGTGCTAGGGCATTCACATTGCTAGGTCACTACAGCGTTTGAGTTAAGGGTGCTGGCACCCGTCCTTGCTGACCCCCACCCCCTTTTTTTTCTTTTTTTTCCCTAAAGAAACCCCCAGATACCTCTTTTTTAAGCCGAGTTTTCCACGGTCTTGGTCGGTTTGAAAATACGTCCGCTCGAGTGCGAAATCAAATCAGGAAGCATCTGATCGCCAGACGAATGCATTAACCACTACACTATCACGCCACTTTCTACTGGATAATACTTAGCGTAAAACAGGGAAACAACCCAGAGAAAACTTCTAGACACATAAACAGCATCACTATCCTGTGCTGTCTGCCCAGTGGATGCCAGGAGTGGGATGTGTAGAAGTGTATCATTTATGATGAAGTCGGCGCACATCTTACGTCCTTCCCGTGCCGTTAAATGTCACATGAGGCTTGCATGGTAGTTTGCCAAGTTTTCCTGTTTTCGGCGAGCTTTTCAGCCTCATGAAGGGATGGTATTCCTACTAAACCGGCCTCTCTTAACAATGCCCCCTTAGAGTTTCACGTGGTCTACCTCTTTTTCTTCGGCCTATTGTGTTCCATTTGGTAGCTTGTTTTGGGGTTCCCTGACTGTTTCTTCTCATCACGTGACCAACATATGTCAATCTCATTTTTTTTCTAATCACCGATGAGACAGGTTGTTGTTCACTCATCTGTCTTATCTCTGCGTTGTTCTTGAGTTCGTTCCACTTTACAGTTAGTATTTTGAAGTGGGACACTATAAAAGTAAATAAATAAATAAATAAGCCAGAATCGAAGGCAATTTTTATATGGAGTGGAGTCAGAATATGTGGAGTTGTAAATTTTGTGGAGTCGGAGTAGATAGAATTATAAATGTTATGAAGGAGTCAATGTAGGTAGAAATTTACCGTTTATAGAGGAGTCAGAGTAAGCAGAAACATACGGTTTATAGAGGAGTCAGTGTATGTAGAAATATGCTGTTTATAAAGGAGTCTGTGGATAGAAATGTACTGTCTATAGGGGAGCCAGTGTATGTAGAAAGGTACTGTTTATAGAGGAGTCATTGTATGTAGAAATGTGCTGTTTATAGAGGAGTCAGTGTGGGTAGAAATGTGCTGTTTATAGAGTGTGGGTAGAAATGTGCTGTTTATAGAGGAGTCAGTGTTGGTAGAATTATTGGATGAACGAGAGTAGGTGGAGATGTGTCATTTATGGAGAAGTCAGAGTAAGTAGAAATATACCATTTATAGAGGTCAGTAAGTATAAATATACCATTTATGGAGGTGTTGGAGTAAGTATAAATATACCATTTATGGAGAAGTCAGAGTAAGTAGAAATATACCATTTATAGAGGTCAGTAAGTAGAAATATACCATTTATGGAGGAGTCGGAGTAAGTAGAAATATGCCATTTATGGAGGAGTCAGAGTAAGTAGAAATATGCCATTTATGGAGGAGTCAGAGTAAGTAGAAATATGCCATTTTTGAAGGATTTGGACAATAGAAAAGCAGAAATCGGAGTGGACTCCATTCCCCGTGTGAATGCTGGCATCTAGTATATTCGGTTATTTGGTCTAATTTAGGGATTCTAAGCGGGGAGGCAGGTGTCACCCCCCCTTCCCCGAAAGTGGGGAAGAAGGGGGATTTCAAGTCTGAGTGGAGGAGTTTCATTTTCCGAGGGGATGTTCTACGTTTCAGTAACAACCGTGGTATAAAAACAATATAATGGTGAAAATGCATTCTGGGTGATGATCTAATATAGGCCAGGGGAGGATTTGGGGCTATCTGGGTTGAGGATTTGGAACTGGGACGCTGAGAGCCACTGGGTCTGTAGCTTCTGATAAAGGTACGTCTGAACATTCCTCCACGTGACCATCTCATCATCGTTGTCCTCCTGGTGTTCTCTTACCTTGACGCTCCCTGCCTCCCCTCTCAACTTGGCCTACGTTATACTGTTGACGCTTCTTGGCGTGTTCAGATTTCTTGGCTATCTGGTTTGAAAGGTTTTCGCTATCACAGTTTTTAGTTAAGCTTATTCCAGACTTTTTCAAGTGATATGCTGCAGTAAACCCATTCTTTTGTACAAAAAAGTTGACAGGTTTTCCCATTTAAAACGGAATTGCCTGCCATTGTCGCTGCATCATCGTCATCATCGCCGATTGCTTAATTCTTAAGGTAGAGTTCTGTATGGCTCCCTTGTTTTGGGGGGGTTTTGGGGGGGGGGGGGGGGAGGGGGGGCAGTGCGACCTTACTCAAAGGTAAAGGTCACGTAGCTCATCGTGGCCACGCTGTTCCAACGAAGTCGAGAAAAGTTGTTGCCCTTTCTGTATCTACTCTCCTATCCTAACTTTTAAAAAATATATTATTTTTGTTTCTCCACTTCCACATACCATCAGTCGTTCATCTTTCCAGGGGTTTGTTTGTTCCATCATCATCAGTAAATATTGAAGTTTTTTTCCTCTTCTTATCTTATCCGTGCTAGTGCTATGTATAGCGAGATAATACAGTTCAGTGTTTTTTTTTTAACTTCACGTTTGTCAGACTGCATTTTCAGGAGACGCATTGGCGAATGATTACCTTTCAAATGTTCATACTGTATCCCCCTTTTTTTTTTCTTTTTCTTTTAAAGAAGGAATAGTGTTAAAGAATTATCATCGTCAGATAAGTAGTTCTCCGATATCCTCCTGTGAAGGAGGATCTCATCAAGGTGCAAGCACTCTGTAGCGCGAGCGAAACCTCTGACTAATGGGAGGTGACGAACGGTAATATATCCATTCCCCCCCCCCCCGTCTTAGGTCCAAGTCTGACGGAGAAGCCGCGTCTCTATCAACTCGGCCAGTCCTACCCAGGGTCAGATTCTAGTGTTTATGCTGAGTCTTGATGTTGGGAAAATGACCGAGAAAACTGGGCGTAGAAAGAACCTCATGCGAGAAATCCACAGACGGGGAGGTTTCCTTTTGTGACCGTGAAGCACATCCACTTCCAGCCTCATCTACCAAACAGCCACAAATATTAAGATAGCTTGCGAGCCGCAGGAACCGATATGAGTCTCTGTTCGGTGTACACAAGTTAAGTAAATAACGACGATCCCAGGTGAGTGGCTGCGGGCACAGAAATGTAGTTCTTTCGGGTATTCTGTACATAGATGAGTGATGCACAGAAATATACGATCTTAACAGGTAGTCTCTTCATAGATAAGTAATACGCAGAAATATGCGATCTTTCAGGTATTCTAAGTGACGCACAGAAATATGCCATCTTTGTATTCTCTTCATAGATACGTGATGCATAGAAATATACCATCATAACAGGTATTCTCTTCATAGATAAGTGATGTGTAGAAATATACCATCTTAACGGATATTCTCTTCATAGATAAGTGATGCACAGAAATATACGATATTTCAGGTATTCTCTACATTAGATAGGTGATGCACAGAAATATACAATCTTTCAGATATTCTCTACATTAGATAGGTGATGCACAGAAATATACGATCTTTCAGGTATTCTCCCCATTGGACAGGTGATGCACAGAAATATACGATCTTTCAGGTATTCTCTACATTAAATAGGTGATGCACGGAAATATACGATCTTTCAGGTATTCTCTGTGTTAGATAGGCGATACTCAGAATGCCTGATGCAGTCACATCATTAACCCCTTATTTATCCGGAGATGTTTTACTGCAAAGAAAATGAACATGAATTTCACGTTCTCTGTGTGTTCCTGTCTTTCTGGAACCGTCGTCCTGTTAAAGATTGTACAATACAAGCATACCTGAAACTGTTTTAAAGTGGCCAGCTTGAAGACCTGGAGTGGACCCAACAAAAAAAAAGGCAAACTTTCTGGCATATGTCACCACCATAGCCAGGCTTTGCCTGTTATTAGGAACATCAATGAAGTGGTGAGACAGGGTCTTGATCAGCTGTGGGTTGTCAACCCTAATAACCACGCCATAGCTCAAGCACCGTCGTCATTTCTCTCGCGTTTTCTCTAACAGTACGTAAGACATTTAGCCAATGTTAACTGAGTCAAGATTCCACGTGTCCTAATCCTGATGTATGTTACTCTTCCCCCTCCCCCCCCCCCCACCCCATGCGAGATATCATGTAATTCCCATGACATGATTACAGTTCTTGCTTCCAATGATGGTTTTTTTTTTTTTACTGGTTATGTTGAATAATAGATGGCGCGTCAGGCAAATAAGAAAGACAAGAGATATTGGAAGAACCAGAATATATGCACGGCGTGTGATCAGTCATCAGATATATCTTTCAAATGTCCAGTGTTAACGTGCAGGAAGGTTATTTTTTTGTGTGGAAACAACTGTAGATATTCTTCAGGATATGAAACAATACATTAAGGACACCTTCATGTCGGAAAGATTCGAGATGACGAAATGGTAATTAAAGCATAGCTTAACCGCGTCTGATGGGAAACTACGACGTTTCATCTGCGGCGGACGGTAAGCACAAGATAGCAGATGAGATCCAGAAACCGTAGAGGGCTCAGCGAAAAGTAAACCATGATGATTGCAGCAAGTTCTGAGAGAGACGAAAGTGGTTTTGGAATGAAAGAAATTGCTATCGGCACGTTTTAAGAACCACGCTGTGTGAAGATTGATGTTATCGAGAAAGATGTTGTACAGTGTAATACACGCTAAGTAGCCTTACATGCAGCGTATAGAGATAGATGTTGCAAAGTATGATGCACGTTATGTATAGTAGATGAGCACAGCTCCTACCGCTGGGTCTTGCCCTAGCAAGTATAGTAGATGAGCACAGCTCCTACCGCTGGGTCTTGCCCTAGCAAGTATAGTAGGTGAGCACAGCTCCTACCGCTGGGTCTTGCCCTAGCAAGTATAGTAGATGAGCACATATCCGACCGCTGGGTCTTGCCCTAGCAAGTATAGTAGATGAGCACATATCCGACCGCTGGGTCTTGCCCTAGCAAGTATAGTAGACGAGCACAGTTCCTACCGCTGGGTCTTGCCCTAGCAAGTATAGTAGATGAGCACAGCTCCTACCGCTGGGTCTTGCCCTAGCAAGTATAGTAGGTGAGCACAGCTCCTATCGCTGGGTCTTGCCCTAGCAAGTATAATAGATGAGCACATATCCGACCGCTGGGTCTTGCCCTAGCAAGTATAGTAGACGAGCACAGTTCCTACCTCTGGGTCTTGCCCTAGCAAGTATAATAGACGAGCACAGTTCCTACCGCTGGGTCTTGCCCTAGCAAGTATAGTAGACGAGCACAGTTCCTACCGCTGGGTCTTGCCCTAGCAAGTATAGTAGATGAACACATATCCGACCGCTGGGTCTTGCCCTAGCAAGTATAGTAGATGAACACAGTTCCTACCTCTAGGTCTTGCCCTAGTAAGTATAGTAGATGAACACAGCTCCTACCGCTGGGTCATGTGTTTAAGTGATCAAACGAAGCTGCTTCTCGTGCCATTCCCAGTGGTTGCCTACTGCATGCTTTCGCATATCATTGTGAGGTCACTGTAGCATAGTTACATGGCAGCCGTCGTAGACAGTGGCTGTTTTCCTCTTATAAGACCGTTTTTGATGTTGCCAGTTAAGCTCAAGTGTGGCATTTAGCCCTTTATTAGCTAATTAATGGCAGTGTTTTTACCGCGTGGTAAACAACAGAATCGAATGTAATTACAAAATAGGTACAATAAAACTCTCATAAATTTGTTACGTGTTCTTTAAGTAATTTTGTGGTAAATTCTGCTGCTCACAAATAAAGTTGAACAAGAAAATGAAAGTAATTTGTAGAGTTTCTGAGATTTTCTTGGTTTATAAAGGGTTAATGTAATACTAAAAGTATCCTGAACAGTTAACCATTGAATCTCCATGATTATCACACTGAGATCATACACGTTTGTCGTGTACACGTAGCCGTAAAGAATCAGACTGCATTGGAAAGCACGTTATAGATTAGGGTATAAAACAAGGCACGCTGAGGTAGATTTATGCATTGCAAACTTGTGTGGAGTCTGCAGAACAGAGTCGTAGAGTGAAGTGCATGCGAGTTTTATGAAGCGGAATATAGGGTGATTTCGGGGGATTTTTTTCTTTTTTTTTTTTGTGGTAAACCCCCTGTCCACCTGAACACGTAACAAAAGAGGATTGTGTCTGTCAACCTCATCAGTAGATGGGTAGACAGTAGACAAGGCATCAGCAACCTGTCTTTGGCTTTGTGTTTTTAGAGTCTGGGTAAGATGGATAACACCATCTTCTTCTTCACCATCCCCCACCCCCCCCCCCCCCCCCCCCGCTAAAGTTGTTACAGCGGAATAACAGGAATGCTGACATCAAAGACAGGCATGCTGTAATTGTGGCTGTTTTTTTTTTTTTCAGCACCGGCATATACTCTTTCCAGTTTCTGTAAACAAGTTGGGGTTTTTTTTTTTTTTTGAGGGAAGGTTATAGACCCTTCTCTTCACCTGAATAACTTTACAGAAAACATCTAATTTGGCACTTAATTGAGGTAGTCAAGATGGTTTGTATGGAGTCTTTTAGAGCTTTTTGTGGTTAAGAAGAGTCGGACTTGGGGGGGGGGGGTAATATATATATATATATATATATATATATATATATATAGAGAGAGAGAGAGAGAGAGCATGGATAAGATCTAGAGCAGCGGTTTCAGAAGAGTCGGATTTGGGGGGGGGATAGAGAGAGAGAGAGAGCATGGATAAGATCTAGAGCAGCGGTTTCAGAAGAGTCGGATTTGGGGGAGGGGGAGAGATCAGTATTTACTATGTCTAACCTTCTAACCCTGATCTTATCACTCGCAACAAAAGCACACCTATGATGACCCCCCCCCCCCACACACACACAAACTTGCTACAGCCACCCAGGCACATCAACTTTAAGAGCTGCAGCCTCGTATGAAAGCCAGTCTCTGTAATCCCGTAGTTACATTCAGTTAAACACAACGGCGGTAGACCAACACTTCCTTCATGACAACGTGAGAACTCATTGTAGATCACCTTCATCCTCATGACAGGTAATTGACCATAATTGTTATGTATAATTTCGTGTTTGAAGCCATGTCATGTAACGATATCTGACAATAGAGTTCATGTTATATAGAATGCCATTTTAAGCTGATGGATTGGCGGCGTTTAAGTTACTGATCTTCGCCCCGTAAAAGTGACTTTGTTAATCTCTCCAGCGACTAGCCTACCATTGCTTGCTATTGTTTTTTGTTCATGTATACGTTGGAACCCATGCAGAGGAAGATAATTTTCAGTGTATAAATATAACAGGACCTCTTCGGGATTTGTTATTTCTGGCATTAAGTTTCTTTGTGTTGGGCTAATTGACTGGTGTTTGTGGGTTGTTTTTTGCTCATTTTTTTTTTAGTTTGTACGTAGTTTGTAGTTGGTCTCTGTGGAGGATTTCTGCCTGTCTTTTGTGTGAGAGCATAGACAAAGAAGTTTCCGTAAGATGTTTGTCATGCAGTTTGTGGAGAAAGGAAATGTGGAAAGTTAGAAAAAGGTTAGCATGCATTCTAGAGAAAAGTAGTGGTGAATGGTTAGAAAGAAAAGGTATGTCGTGTATTCTAGAGATAGGCAAGGTATATCATGGGTCAAGAGGGGGGAAAACTTTTATCTGGTAGAAAAGGTAATCATGAATTCTAGGGGAAAAAATAGAATTAGTTAAAGGTTAAAAGAAAGTATATCAATGTGTCCCAGTGAAAAGGTAATGAAAGACGGAAAAGATGTATCAGGTACCCCAGACAAAAAGTGATGAAAGGCAGAAAAATTGTATCATGTGTCCAAGAAAAAAAAAGTGATGAAAGGCGAAAAAGATGTATCATGTGCCCCAGAGAAAAAGTGAGGAAAGGCGGGAAAGATGTATCATGTGCCCCAGAGAAAAAGTGATGAAAGACAGATATATCATGTGTCCCAGATCGCCGCTGGCGAGATTCTTCAGCTGCCGTGCATGGGGTGAAACTCCTCTCGGCCAGTGAAGAAAAATGCTGTTAGGGCTGCCGTGGAAAAGGTGAAGAAAAGGATTAAGTGAAGTAACCAGTAGCCTCGAGGTAAGGACTACTCAAATCACGGCACCTCTGCTCTAGAGGCCGGCCACGTCCTATATACACCCATACTGGGGCAGATTGCCTAAACCGGCTTAACCCAAGGGTTAAACTAAGACACTGCTGGTGAAACTCCTCCCGGCCAATGAAGAAAATGTGATTAGTATTGCCGTCCGGCGCCGCAGTGAAAAGGTGATGGAAAGGATAAAGTGAAGTTTAATCGGTATATCCAGTAGTCTCCTGGCAGCAGCTACTCACACCACGGCACCTGTGCTCTAGAGACCGGCCACGTCCGTTATACACCCATACTGGTGAAATATGCCTAAATGGGTTTAACCTAGTGGTGAAACTTAATGACTACTTAAGTCACGGTACCTCCGCTCTAGAGGTTGATCACGTCCTAAACACGCCCATCCTGGGATAATACACCTAAACCGGCTTAACCCAGGGGTGAAACGTACTAGTGGCGAGGATTCATCCTCCTGGACAAAAGCTCCATTCTGGTTACAACTAGGAAGGGTAGCAGCCATGACCACAAAATGCTGAAATCTTAGACGTTGGACCAGTGCAGTCTAGATAGGCAACCACCTCTCACCCGATGGGGATTTACGTGTATCCTAATCACGCTGAGGTTTTCCGGTGAGAAAGTCTAACGCTGGACTTGATGGGCAACCACCTCTCACCTGGCGGGGATATACTGATATCCAAAACACGTTGAGGTTTTCCGGTGAGAAAGTCCAGCTCTAGGCTAGATGTGCAACCACCTCTCACCCAGCAAAGATATACTGATATCCAAAACACGTCGAGGTTTTCCAGCGAGAAAGTCCAACTCTAGATTAAGCTGGTGCAACGAAAACCACAGTGTCACGCAGTCCCGCTTATGCGACCCACCGAGAATACAGGCCCAAGCCCCACGAAACTCTGAACCTCTTGTTCTCAGGTATCTCTTGTGGTCGAGAGGACCACAGGACTTATCAAGGACCACAGGAGTAAATTCAGTAGGATCATGGGGTGATCTTGGTGGTAGAAGCGAACCAAGAAGAAGAAAATGTGCCCCAGAGAAAAAGTGATGAAAGACAGAAAAGATGTAAAATGTGCCCCAGAGAAAAAGTGATGAAAGACAGAAAAGTAATATCATGTGTCTTAGAGAAAAAGTGATGAAAGACAGGAAAGTTATATCATGTGTCCTAGAGAAAAAGTGATGAAAGACAGTAAAGTTATATCATGTGTCCTAGAGAAAAAGTGATGAAAGACAGAAAAGTAATATCATGTGTCTTAGAGAAAAAGTGATGAAAGACAGGAAAGTTATATCATGTGTCCTAGAAAAAAAGTGATGAGGCATAGAAAAGGTAATGCTTGTGTTCCAGTGAAAAAGTAATGGAGGGTAGAAAAAAGTATATCATGTGTCCCAATGACTTTTTTAACCTTAATTTTCCGATCTCCGTGTTAATGAGTTTTCACTATTTTTCCCTTGTGCCGGATGAAACGTACAGATCCTTTTCAGATGTTCTACATCTCCTTACAAGATGTCGGTAATTGAGGAGTTTGGTGTTATCTTCCGAAGGTCCTTCAATGCACTGCGGTCCAGCAGATGGTGTTTAACAGTTTCTTCTTCTTGTCTGTTGCAGTGCATGCAGTATGGTGTGTGGTCAGCGGTCACTCTGTGTAAGTGCTTATTGAGGGTAATATGTCCTGTTCTCAACCTGAAAATAAAGTCTGCACTGGTCTCTACGACATAAGCTATTGATGTGGTCTCCGGGGTTAGGCTTTGGCAGGTGTGTATTATAGGGATCTTCCAGTTGGATTACTGGCCCAATTGTCCATCCACTGCTGCTTGCAGGTGTTGTGTATAATGTGTTTAGCTGTTCTCATGTTGGTGGAGATGTGGAGTTGTGGCATGGTTGCTCCACTCTTTGCCAGTCTGTCAGCACGTTCATTTCCTCTGGTATCTATGTGCCCTGGTATCCACTGTAGGGTGGTCTTGATGTCATAGGAGGTGAGTTGGTTTGTTGCACTATGTCAGTTGTAATGTGATCAGCCGATGGTATCCAGTTTTCAAGGGCCTGGAAAGCAGACTAGGAATCTGAGAAAATATGTGTCCCAATGAAAAAGACTCATGAAGGATAGAAAAAAAGTATATCATGAGTCCCAATGAAAAAGACTCATGAAGGATAGAACAAATATATCACGTGTCCTAATGAAAAAGACTCATGAAGGGTAGAAAAGGTATATCATGTTTAACAGAAAAAAAGTGATGAAGGATAGAAAGAGTATATCATATGTTCTGGTGAAAAAGTGATGAAGGAAGGAAAAGATAATACCTGTATCCCAGTGAAAAAGTAATGGATAGAAAAGGTATATCATGCATCCCAGTGAAAAAGTAATGGATAGAAAAGGTATATCATGCATCCCAGTGAAAAAATGATGAAAGATAGAAAAAGTATAGCTTGTGTCCCAGTGAAAAAGTGATGAAAGATAGAAAAAGTATATCTTGTGTCCCATTGGAAAGGTGATGAAAGATAGAAAAAGTATAGCTTTTGTCCCAGTGAAAAGGTGATGAAAGATAGAAAAAGTATAGCTTGTGTCCCAGTGAAAAAGTGATGAAAGATAGAAAAAGTATAATTTGCATCCCAGTGAAAAAGTGATGAAAGATAGAAAAAGTATAGCTTGTGTCCCAGTGAAAAGGTGATGAAAAATAGAAAAAGTATAGCTTGTGTCCCGGTGAAAAGGTGATGAAAGATAGAAAAAGTATAGCTTGTGTCCCGGTGAAAAGGTGATGAAAGATAGAAAAAGTATAGCTTGTGTCCTAGTGAAAAAGTGATGAAAGATAGAAAAAGTTTAGCTTGCATCCCAGTGAAAAGGTGATGAAAGACAGAAAAAGTATAGCTTGTGTCCCAATAAAAAAGGTGATGAAAGATAGAAAAAGTATAGTTTGTGTCCCAGTGGAAAGGTGATAAAAGACAGAAAAAGTATAGCTTGCATCCCAGTGAAAAAGTGATGAAAGATAGAAAAAGTATAGCTTGTGTCCCAGTGAAAAAGTGATGAAAGATAGAAAAAGTATAGCTTGCGTCCCAGTGAAAAGGTGATGAAAGATAGAAAAAGTATAGCTTGTGTCCCAATGAAAAAGGTGATGAAAGATAGAAAAAGTATAGTTTGTGTCCCAGTGGAAAGGTGATAAAAGACAGAAAAAGTATAGCTTGCACCCCAGTGAAAAAGTGATGAAAGATAGAAAAAGTATAGCTTGTGTCCCATTGGAAAGGTGATGAAAGATAGAAAAAGTATAGCTTGTGTCCCAGTGAAACGGTGATGAAAGAGAAAAAAGTATAGCTTGTGTCCCAGTGAAAAAGACCCACGACGGGTAGAAAAGGTAATCATACAGCTCAGAGGAAGGAAGTGGTAAATGGTAGAAAAGTATATAGTGCATCCCAGAAAATATATATCCTGTGTCCCCATATCCCATCATGGTAGAGATTATTAAAGACCAGATATTGCAGCTCCCTGGAAAGTCATTATCCCTTTAGCTTGTGCATACCTTGGGGAAATGAGGAAGTCCATGACAGTTAGTTGCAGTTATCTTCTGTCATCTCCTTCATTACTGGACAAAGGAGCAAAAATTCTCAGACTCTGTTGGAATCAACAACATGTCTTCCATGTTACCTGATCCTGATGCTAGATAGACTCACTTTCTTTATATCTGTTGTTGATTGACATACCGGCTGCGTGTTCATTATTTCTTTTTTGGTTTTTTTTTTTGATATTTGTTTCTAATACCTTCCAGTCTTCATATTTCATTCTTGTTTACATGTATAATTTTTAAGTTATGTAAGAACCTCTGTCTTAATGTGAAGAAAACTAAATTGATGACAAATGACAAAACATATAAGGCAGGTGAAAAATACATCAATAAGGACAAATTGGAAGAGGTTGAGAGTTTTGAATATCTTGGATCATTACTAACTAATCCTGGAGATACAATGAGGGAAAGTAAAAGGAGGGCATCTATTTCTCTTCAGAAAGTGAAACAACTGAAGAAGCTGTGGAGAGGAACAGACAGGACTACAAAAATAAGATTTTTAAGGGCATGCATCTTTCCCATTGTAACATATGCCTATGAGACCTGGACGCTTAACAAAACAGCTGAGAAACACATAAATGCCTATGAATGTAAATTCTACAGAAGAGTTCTTCAAATATCAGTGACACAAAAAAAAAGAACAAATATATCCATACTACAAGAACTTAATATTGAAGAATGCTGGCTAGTAAAGAGAATTAAAGAAGGAAAACTTAAATATTTTGGACACATTAAACAGCATGATAATTTAGAGAAGACTGCATCGAAAGGGTACATAATAGGACAAAGAAATAGAGGAAGACCAAGGCAAAGATGGCTGCAAGACATCGTTGATGATCTGCGAATGGATGCATAAGCAGCAGGGCACTTGCTTACAACCGAGAGGCCTACAGGAGAACTGTTACAGAGGCAAAGTTCTGCAAGAGACGTGCAAATGACTGACTGTAAGAAGTACAGCACGTTGATATTATTGTGAGCAATGAAAAAAAAGAGAATGCCAGCATGCATTTATTTAAGTATAATCAAAAGATAATTTCCAGTTTTTGTCTGTAATATATCTGTACCTGTGATGTATCTATAATATAGCAGCCATCATAAATATTCATATTTCATTTTGCATGTAAAAAACTTTGAAATTGTTGATATTTTTTTATATTTCTGGCAAGATTTTCTACTTTGGCACTAAAAACAATCCATGTTGAATAATACAGCTGAAAGTTTTAGAAATATTTGTATTATTAAAAGCATTTCTTGTAAGTATTATTGTAACATCTATGACATTATCTTCTCAGAACTTTTAAGTTGAAAGGATTTTGTTTAACTTTAGAAAGATTTTATTTAGTTATCTCTGACTGTAATGAACTGTACTGAGAGCATCAAATCTCTCTGATGATGCTACGCAGCATTTGTGTGCATGGTGTACTGGTAAAGTGTGTGAATAGTGAGCAAAGTATTGTTAGATTCACTCTGGACCAAAGTAATGTTTTTTGTATGTTTTTTTTAATTTAATTGCACTTTTAAGTAAAAATTGATATTTTCGTTTCTGCAGGAGATCTCACTTCTCATGTGGTAAACTATGCAGTTTTTGATAGAAACAATGTGATTCTTGACAGCAGCTAGACAGTTCTTTACAGAGGAAATATATTTTTTTTTTGTTTCATCTGCTTGTATCACTTTAGAAGCAAAAGTAGATAGTGCGCACATTTCTTGTATCACTGGTTGGGAGTTCAACTCCAGCCTGAGGCGTACCAGTCCCATTTGTAAAAGGAGATAACCTGGCACCTCTTGAAGCTAGGGAGGAAAACCTGGTCAGGTGAGATGCAGATCACTTTGCAGTGCCAGATGTAGGCTTAAGCTTCTTCTTCGTACGCACACTGGCAATGATGCGTGGTACCCTGATTTTTGCGATACGCCTTTTGGCTGGGTACCTTCGACTTCAGCACCTTTCCTTCCTAGGGCAGACTGGTCTTGCTCGGACTGCCATGAAGACAGTGGTGTAGGCTGGCCAGGCCAAAACTTTTTCCAGCCCGTGGTGGCTGTATTTAAGCCCCTTCTCCATGTCAGATCCAGCATGCAACACTGGCTGGCCAGACGGCTTTGAGACAGTTCCACAGAGACACTCTGACTTTGGGATGAGGAATCTGATGAATGCCTCAATGATATCCATTCCCCACCACCTATAGTCTGCTGGCTCTGTTTTGTTTACATCATTCTGATAGCCATTGTTGTAAAGACCCATAGGCTTGTCACGTCCTGGATTCATTGGTTTCACACCAGATTTTCCTCATCCTCGCCAGTAATCTCCATGCTCTGATCCGTCCACCAACCTGACATTACATTTTACAAAAATAACAATTACAATTATTGTTGATTGCTACAGGTTTCTGGGCTACAGAAGTAGGTCAGAGTTTTTAACCAAACAGATCTCTGTTCCCTGTCTCACAAAGACTATGTTAAGATAAGTGTGTTCTTAACACAGTTGTTCCCAGGGGAGGCTTAAGCTAAAGAAGCAACAATTTAGGGCCTCATGCACCTTCTGGTGTAACTTTCTGACAAGGGGACTCCAAGCTTTATTTAGTTTGGGGCCTTCACCAAGTCTGTATCTGACACTGCAGCTTAAACCTTACAGACTAAACCTGGCACAGCTACTTGACCTTCTCATGTGGCAGCCAGTTAAAAGAAAGTATAGATACTTTATCTCTTATATGCTTTAGTAGCATGGACATTGTCTCCTTGTCCTTTTTTTTTCCTGATATAAACTTGAGATGTGAGAGAATATTTTGTTTGCTTTCAGCATTAAAGACACCGCCAGCATTTGCAGAAAAGACCAGGCAGCTGGAGCGTGCCAAGGTGAGTCATTTAAATATTCTGCTGTATCTGTAACGAATTTAAGAACAACGCATAGGTAAGACAGATGAGCAAACAACAACCTGTCTCATGCACGAGCAGAAAAAGATGGACATATGTAGGTCATGTGATGAGAAGAAACAATCAGAGAATACAAGCTATCAAGTGGAGCACAACAGGTCGAAGAAAGAAGAGGTCGACCGCATGAAACTCTAAAGAGGACATTGTTAAGAGAAGCCAGTTTAGTGGGCATAACATCCCTTGATAAAGTTGAAAGACTCGCCAAGAACAGGAAAACTTGGCAAACAACTATGCGAGCCCTGTGTGACGTTTAACAGCTTGGGAAGGATGTAAGATGTATCTGTAGAAGCTTCAGTAAAGTTCCTATCTTTATAATAAGAATAATAATAATAATTTTGTCTTAGTGAAGCAAGTAGATGGCCAGTTGCTTGTGGAGGTTGTCAAATATGTTTTTGTCATCCAGCCTTTCTCAGGGTGGTTTTACCAGTAATTTTGTTAGAATTATTGGCCGTGATAACAGCTTCTGTCAGGCAGATTTTACCAATAATTTTGATTGAAATTATTGGCCATGATAACATCACACTATGTTGGTTTTGTTAACCAGCTTCTGTCAGGCTGATTTTTACCAATAATTTGATTGAAATTATTGGCCATGATAACATCACACTATGTTGGTTTTGTTAACTAGCTTCTGTCAGGCTGATTTTTACCAATAATTTGATTGAAATTATTGGCCATGATAACATCACACTATGTTGGTTTTGTTAACCAGCTTCTGTCAGGCTGATTTTTACCAATAATTTGATTGAAATTATTGGCCATGATAACATCACACTATGTTGGTTTTGTTAACCAGCTTCTATCAGGCCAGTTTTACCAATAATTTGATTACAGTACAACACACCATGTTTGTGCTGTAAGATCTAGTGATTGTGTGCTTTTGTTCATTCCGTCTTCAGTTTTTGGCTTTCATTTCACCTCAAATAGTAAAACACCTTTATCCGTGCAGCATGACCTTTTGTCAGTCTTTGTGGCTGATGGAAGAATCTCATTATGGTTTGTATCGCAGTTTTCATAATCTTGTGGTTTCTTCCCTTTGGAAGTTCACCATTGAGTATCTGTATGAAGATAGAGCTGTCATTTATTCTTGCAACATACCCCGAATGTCTTATCTTCATACATTTAATCGGTCCTTACCTTCATACATTTAATCATTCCTTATCTTCATAAATTTAATCAGTCCTTATCTTTACGAAGACAGGTGCAAAGACACAGTTTTGAGCATTTATTTTATCTCATATTCTTCTCTTTCCTGCACTTTATAGCTGTGCAGTGATGGTGTGGTTTTATGTGTCTTAGAATTGGGGCCTGGGCATCCCTTCTGTAAGGTTTTATATAAAGCTTGTCATGAGCTTTTGTATGTGTAACACCTGACCAAACCACCTCTATAATTTCTTTGATCTCCGTACCTTCTGTACATTCTGCACCAAAATCCTTTGATAGAATACATCAAGAATACTCTTTTCTGGCTTTTGAGAGTCCTAGTTTTTAAAAGTCTGTGTGGTTCTAAGGACTGTTATAACCGGAGATGGGGTGGAGGATACGCTCTCCACTCCAATGAAATGTCTCCAGGCTTGCGTCTCAAACAGCCTCTGACAGTCAAGTCCAGCTCCTGGTCTTTTCCTGGCAGAACTATTCAAACCAACAGGAGAAGGGGCGAAGGCGAATATCTGGCGCATGAAAACCAGACGCTTCGAGTAGATGAGAGTCATGTTTGGTAGCTCATCTACCGCTGCTGGCGAGATTCTTCAGCTACCGTGCATGGAGTGGGGCTCCTCCAGGCCCGTGAAGAAAGGTGCGATTATAGGTTGCCTTGCGGCACTGTGGAAAAGGTGAAAGAAAGGAGTAAGTGAAGTAATCAGTAGTCTCGAGGTCAGGACTGCTCAAATCGCGGCACCTCTGCTCTGGAGGTCGGCCACGTCCCATGTACACTCATACCAGGCGAATTGCCTGAACCGGCTTAACACCCAGGGGTTAAGATGCTGCTGACGGAACTCTTCGGATGCCGCGCGTGCAGTGAAGCTCCTCCCGGCCAGTGAAGAAAATTTCAGGGTTGACGTGCGGCGCCGATGTGAAAAGGTGATGGAAAGGATAAAGTGAAGCTTAATCAGCATGTCCAGTAGTCTCGCGGCGAGAGCTACTCATACCACGGCACCTCTGCTCTAGAGGCGTGCGACATCCGTTATACACCCATGCTGGTGAAATTTGCTTAAACCAGGGGTGAAACTGGATGGCTACTCAAGTCACGATACCTCCGCTCTAGAGGTCGGCCACGTCCTAAACACGCCCATACTGGGATAATATGACTAAACCGGCTCAAACCAGGGGTGAAACTTACTAGTGGCGAGGATTCATCCTCTTGGACAAAAGCTCCGTCCTGGTCACAACTAGCGGCCACGACCACAAATGCTGAACTCTTATACACTGGACCAGTGCAGTCTAGATAGGCAACCACCTCTCAGCCAACGGGGATGCATGCGTATCCTAATCACGCTGAGGTTTTCCGATGAGAAAGTCCAACACTGGACTGGATGGGGAACTATCTCTCACCTGGTGGGGATACACGGGTATCCCAAAACACGTTGAGGTTTTCCGCTCAGAAAGTCCAACTGTAGGCTAGATGGGCAACCACCTCTCACCCAGCGGGGATATACTGATCTCGGGGATCTCGTGTGGTCCACGGGACCTATTGAGGACCACAGGAGTAAATTCAGTAGGATCACGGGGCGGTCTTGGTGGCAGAAGCGAACGAAGAAGAAGAAGAAGTAAAAGCCTCTGTAAATCAGGATTCATACAAAAATAAGATCAGAATGGGTTTTGTTTTTTTTTAGTGGAGCTGAGACTAGCTGTCTGAGAAAGAGGGAAAGGAAGACGGCTTACATTTCTGCTGAAATGTTAAATGTGTTGTGGAGATCTACCAAGGAGAAAAAAAAGGAGCATTTAATGCCAGTGCTTTTTTTTTCTGTGCATTTTACTGTGAGCCCACGTGTCTCAGTAATGCTCGTGTGTGGGAGTATGTTTAGTTTAAGAGAGAGAGAGAGAGCTTTTTATTTTTCATTGTCTGAAATTTGATATGTTTTGAAATTTCAAGATGTGCCAGGTTGTTTTTCTTTTTAATCAGAATGCCAAATTATAGTTTTGTTATGATTAATATCTCCTATCTGGCTCTGATGTGTCTTGTTTTCGTCATCTTGATTGTTGAAATGTATTTAATGAATATTAATTATTACCAGACAAAGATGAAATATATTTAATGAATATAAAAGGTTTTATCTCAGCTTCAGCTGAGTAGCTGTATTAGTTTACATGTGCAGTTCAGATGTGCATTATGTTGTAACATCTTCATTGAAAATCTCCTACGTACTTAAAGCTGAAGTGTAAAAAATTAATTTTAGTCATCAGATTTTTTGTGAATATCTTCATAAAGTATATATAAATCTGTGTACTTTAAACTGAAATGTAAAGATTGTTTTTATCATCTTTCTGTGAAAGTATTATATGGAAGTATATATAAATATATATATACTCTAAGATGAAGTGTAAAAGTTGTTGTTTTCATCTTTCTGTGAAATATAATGTGCGCTAAGCTGACGTGTAGAAGTTGTTTTTTTTCCTCTTCATCTTTCTATGAAAGTCTTCTAAAGCAGATAGAGACTTACATGCTTAGAGCTGAAGTGTTGTTGTTTAGAGGTTGTGATTCATTTAAATATATAAGGAGTTGGTCATCCATGATGGAAAAGATTTAAGTTCTGGTAAAAAAATATGCGCATAGTTTTTTATTGGGATTGGATTGGAAGCTGAGACATATCTGGCATGAAGCATGAAACAGTGCCATATAAGATATTAAAAAATGGATGAAAGAAAAAAAAACCTTTAAAAAGTTAAGTAGAACACATCCTTATCAATGAATGTTAGAAAACGAGTCCTAAAATGCTATATTGAACCTGTCTTGTTATATGGAAGTGAATCATGGAGAATAGGCAAGTCTGCACAAAAATCATTGGAAGCAGCAGAAATGTGGTTTATTAGAAGAATGTTGCGAATCCCCTGGACAGCAAAAATAACTAATGAAGAATGTATGAGAAGAGCTGGAGAGACAAAAAAACCTTGTCAAAAAGATAAGAGAGAGACAGTGTACTTTCATAGGACATGCAATGAGAAGAGGGGGCATTGAAAATATTATAACAACAGAAAAAATAGATGGAAGAAGATCAAGAGGAAGACCAAGAGAAATGATACTGGACAGTCTGACGGGATGGTGTGAGAGGAGATCACCAACTGAGCTGATGGCCTGCATGAAGGATCGGATACTCTGGAGAAGCATAATAGCCAACGCCAGTCGGCACGGCACATGATGATGATGAGAACAAGATATGTTTTATTTTTAATGTAAGGGGTAAACATAATTTTGTTGTTTTTTTTAATGTAAGGGGTAAACATAATTTTGTTGTTTTTTTTAATGTAAGGGGTAAACATAATTTAGAATTAATGTTCTCACCATTTGGTCAGTATATTCATGTCTACACAGATTTCTTTGTCTTTCTATCAGACTACATCTTCTTCTTCTTCTTCGTTCGCTTCTACCACCAAGACCGCACTGTGATCCTACTGAATTTATGCCTGTGATCCTCGTTAAGTCCCGTGGTCTCCTGTGTGGTCCCCGAAAGGACCACACGAGATCCCAGAGAGGACCACCAGAGATTCAGAGTATCGCAGGGCTTTAGCCTGTATTCTTGGTGGGTCTCTGAAACGGATTGCATGACACCGTGGTTTTCGTTGCACTAGTTTAGTCTAGAGTTAGACTTTCTCACCGAAAGACCTCGACATGTTTAGGATATCAGTGCATCCCCGCTGGGTGAGAAGTGGTAGCCCACCCAGGCCAGAGTTGGACTTTCTCACCGGAAAACCTCAACGTGTATTGAAATACCCGTGTATCACCGCCGGGTGAGAGGTGGTTGCCCATCCAGTCCAGAGTTGGACTTTCTCACCGGAAAACCTGAGCATGATTAGGATACGCAAACATCCCCGTCAGCTGAGAGGTGGTTGCCTATCTAGACTGCCCTGGTCCAGTGTCTCCAACTTCAGCATTTTGTGGTCGTGGCCGCTACCCTTCCTAGTTGTGACCAGAATGGAGCTTTTGTCCAGGAGGACAAATCCTCGCCACTAGTGACTTCCACCCCTGGGTTGAGCCAGTTTAGGCATATCCCAGTATGGGCATGTTTGGGACGTGACCGACCTCTAGAGCAGAGGTACTGTGACATTCGTGCCCTTCAAGATTCACCCCTGGTGTGAGCCGGTTTAGGCATAATTCACCAGTATGGGTGTATATCAGGAAGACCGACCTCTGGAGCGGAGGTGGTATGACATGTCTAGCCATCAAGTTCACCCCTGGTGTGTGTGCCGGTTTATGCATATTTCACCAGTGTAGGTGTATTTCGGACATGGCCGGCCTCTAGAGCAGAGGTGCCGTGGTATGTGTAGCTCTCGCAGCGATACTACTGGACATACCAATTAAATTTCACTTTATCTTTTCCTTCACCTTTTCACATCGGTGCTGCACAGAACCTTTATTTCTTTTCCGCATTTTCTTCCTTGACCAGGAGGAGCTTCACTCCACACATGGCATTCAAAGAGTCTCGCCAGCAGTGTCTTAACCTCTGGATTAAGCCGGTTCATGCATTTCACCCAGTATGACTGCACCCAGGACGTGGCCGACCTCCAGACCAGAGGTGCCATGATTTGACTGTTTGTTTCGCTTTATCGTTTCTACCACCTTTTCCGCAGTGGTGCCACGCGGCAACCCCATTTGCACCTTTCTTCATTGGCCGGGAGGAGCACCTCTCCACGCACGGCACTGAAGAATCTCGCCAGCAGCTGTAGATGAGCTACCAAACATGCCACTCATCTACCCTAAGTGTCTGGTTTTCAGGTGCCAGATATTCACCTTCGTCCCTTCTCCTGTCAGTTTTAAACAGTTCTGCCACGGGAAGGCCAAGAGCTGGACTTGACTGCCAGAGGCTGTTTGAGACGCACGCCGTTGGAGTGGAGATTGAATTCTCCACCCCACCTCCGGCAATAACAGTCCTTAGAACCTATCAGACTACAGAGTTGTTCAAAAAAATTTTTTTTATGTTTTGTCATTTTGTGTCCCTCCCACAATCCCTTATAAATACTGTTGTCAGACCTTGTCAGGTGATTGATTGTCTCAGTCATCAATCTGTTTTCTTGCGTGGCAATTGATCAGTCCATCTTCACTTGTCATAAAAGTTCAAATACAGATGGGAAAGATCAAAATTTAACTGATATAAAATGAGAGGTGGAAAAATATCAAAATTTAATCAATACAATAGTACAAATGGGAAAGATCAAAATTTAACTTATACAAAATGAGAGATGAAAAAAGATCAAAATTTAACTGATACAGAATGACATATCTCACATCTTAATCCTTCCTGTGCCGCTAAATATCACACAGGCCCCACATAATAGTTAGCCAAGATTTCCTGTCTTTGGCAAGTTTTTCAGTCTCATTAAGGACAAGATGTTATGTCCACTGAACCGGCCTCTCTTAACAATGTCCTCTTTAGAGTTTAACATTGTTGACCTCTTTTTCTTCAGCCTGTTGTGTTCCACTTGATAGCTTGTTTGGGGATCCTCTGTTTCTTCTCATCACATGACCGACATATGCCCATATCCTTTTTCTGATCACCCATGAGACAGGTTGTTTTCTCTTCTGTCTTATCTCTGTGTTGTTCTTGAGTGTGTTCCACTTTATACCGAGTATTTTCCTTAGGCATTTGTTTTCGAAAGAGTCTAATTTCTTAACTATTTCTTTAGTTGATTTAGCTTTCACATGCGTAAATGATGGTGGATATTACATTTGAATTAAATAATCTTAACTTGATTTTTGTGCTTATAACTTTTGAATGCCATTATGTTCTCAAGATTCTTGAAGGTCAATACTGCTTTTGCAATTCAAATTCTAACTTCCTTTCTGGTGTCACCATCCTGATCTATGTAGCTGCCAAGGTATGTAAATTGATTGATGTCTTCAACAGCTGTCCCTTCAACGTATATTTGTCTTTCGTGGTTAATGAGGTTTCATTATTTTTCTTTATCCTTGTTAATTTCAAGCCCTATTTTACTAGCCATTGAAGACAGGGTGTCAGTTTTTACTTGAATATGCAATGACATATGGAAAAAAAGATCAAAATTTAATTGATGCAGAAGTACAAATTGGAAGAATATAAATTCAACTGATATAAAAGCACAAATGGGAAAGATCAAAATTTAATTGATATAAAAGGAGAGATGGAAAAATCAAAACTTAGCTGATACAAAAGTGGAGATGAAAAAGATACAAAATTAACTGATATAAAAGTACAAATGGAAAAGATAAAAATTTATCAGACATAAAATGAGAGAAGAGAGGAAGACCAAAGTGAAGATGGCTGCAAGACATCGTTGATGATTTGCAAATGGATGCATCAGCAGCAGGGCATCTTGCTCACAACCAAGAGGCCTACAGGAGTGCTGTTAGGGAGGCAAAGTTCCACACGGGACATGCAAATGAATGAATGAAAATGAGAGATGGAAAATATCAAAACTGACATAAAATAGGAGATGGAAAGATCAAAATTTAACTGATATGAAAATGCAGATGAGAAATGTCAGAATTTATCTGATACAAAACAAGATGGTAAAGATCAAAATTTAACTGATGTAAAAGTACAGGTAGGACAGATCAGAATTTGGCAGATATGAGGGGAAAAAAAAGAGGGGAAAGTTCAAAACTTAATTTACAACCATTATATCCCTTACTCCCCTTTCCTTACCCCCTCTTTTCTCCCAAACACTCAGATTCGCTCTACACTTCGCAAGACTTCATTTAAGCATTCACAATACTTCACCACATGCAATATTAGAAGCAGCTTCTTGCAAGTCATGACTAAGTGCTTCCTTATTTTTCTGGGTTTTTTTAAAAATTATTTTTTTGTTATATATCATTGATATGAATTTGTATTTAGTCTTCATTTCCTCTCTCTTTGTCCTTTATGTTTTCCTGTATGATTAAGGTGTAAATCGAAACATTACAACTGTGTGCTCGTTAATTAATAAAGATGTTTCTACTTTTGTTTTAAAGTCTTATATTTAGAAATTTAGTATTATCTGCTATCGAGTGCTATAGATGCAGCCATTATTTTGGCCACCATGCTTTCTTCAGAGATATAGAGCAGTTAAAACAAAACACAAAAAAAAAGTAAAGAAAGGAACAGTTGCTTATCCTCTTTCAATTTTTTTAAAATCATGGATGCACAGTAAAAACTTCTACCGCATATGTCATAATTGTCTGAGTGGCAAAGTGGTTAGTGTATTAGACTCTCGATACAGTAAAGTAAGAGAACACAATTTTGTAGGATTAGACCTCTAAAAAATCGTAGACAAAGCACTTTAGTGAGACGTGAGAGAAAGAAAAATCACAAGCGAATTACCTTGAATTTAGGAAACTACCAAGTAATTCTGTTTTGATTTTTCTTTCTCTCACATCTTACTAAAGTGCTTTGTCTACAATTTTTTCGAGGTCTAATCCTACAAAATTGCGTTCTCTTACTTTGCCATAGAAATGGGTACCCAATTTTCTCTGGGCAAAGGGAAAGAAAGACAGCAAGGCATGATACTGACCATATCACCCTCTAGTGTGCTAACAGGTCAAGGAAAATATGGGCACTAAGACCATATCCCCTATGTGCCTCTAAGGCATGACAGGATTACCTTTACCTTTTTATCATCAGACAGAGCACATAGAGGTTTTGGTATTATTACCCCTGTTTTCCTTGACATGTCAGCACACTAGAGAATGATGTGGTCAACATTATGCCTTGGCCACTTTTCCTTCCACAGCTTCAGAAGTAAGGCATGACAGAGTTACCTTTACCCTTATTTTTTTTTTTAACCTTTCATATGTCATGTTGTGCTTGCAGACTGGTGACCTGCTGCGTCACAAAATTCAGCAGAGGCCGCACAGGCAACTCCTTGTTCAGCAGCACATTCTGGAAGGTGAGTGCCCATGAGAGTGGCTGGAGTTGGTGTGTGAGAGAGACAGGTTCTTGGTTTAGAGTTGTGAAGTCACTTCATCTTTGGTGAATAAGAGTGGAAAATTCTTTTCATGATGAATGCAGTGTTGAAAATGCTTTTTAGAGTGAGTACCAAGTTGATTAATAATGGAGATACAGTGAGGGAAATAAAAAAGAGGACATCTGTCACTCTTCAAAAAAGTAAAACAACTAAAAAAAAGCTGTGGAGAAGAACAGACAGAACTACAAAAATAAGATTTTTAAGGGCATGCATCTTTCCCATCACAACATATGCCTGTGAGACCTGGACACTTAACAAAACAGCTGAGAAACACATAAATGCCTTTGAATGTAATTACTACAGATGAGTTCTTCAGATATCTTGGACACAAAAAAAGAACAAATATATCCATTCTACAAGAACTTAATATTGAAAAAGATTGGCTAATAAAAGGATTAAAGAGAGAAAACTTAAATATTTTGGACACATTAGATGTCGTGATAATTTAGAGAAGACCATCTTGGAAGGGTACATAATGGGAAAAAGAAAGAGAGGAAGACCAAGGCGAAGATGACTGCAAGACATCATGATAATCTGCATCAGCAGCAGGGCATCTTGCTTACAACTGAGAGGCCTATAGGATAGCTGTTAGGGAGGCAAAGTTCCACAAGGGTCATGCAAATGACTGACTAATCAGGCTGATGATTCATTTCATCATGAATACAGAGTTAATAGCACTTTTCTAAATGTGTTTAATAAATGTTGAAACAAGGCAGTTTCCCAAAATCTCTGAGTAGTTCTGAACTTATTAAACTTTTTAATATATCACTGTTACAAATTTGCCATAAACATTGTTTGAAAACTTAATTCTGGAAGATTTAAGTACAATACAAATTGACTTTTATTTGTGAACTTCACAATAACTTCTCTCATATGTGATTTCTTTATTCTTATCAGTTTTTGTAAACTACAAAAAATTTGTCATCTCCTGTTTTTCAGTAAGTGAATTAACTGTATTTGTCATTCTAAGATCATTCAGAGAATGAGGTTTAGATGCATATGCAACATTATTTTTTTTTATTGAAACCCCAAAAGAAAATGCTAGTGGTTACAAATCAGGCGATCCAGGCATCTGAACTTATTGAAGTTTAAAACTCTTGATTTGGTGTTTGAACTGAAGTTACCGTAATGGTTTGAAGATGGAACTGAAGTTATGGTAATCCATTGGAGTTGGAACTGAAGTTAAAGCATATCTCTCTCTCTCTCTGAACCTTAAGTGCCCAAGGCACATGGGGCTTCCGCAAGGGTTTTCCACAAATGCCTGTCCTTCGCCTTTTTTTCTGCTCTTGCCCAGGTGAGCCCTCTATTGTTAAAGCATATAGGTTGAGGTTAAATTAGAGTAATTAGTTGAAAATGAAATTAGTAAGGGTAGTTAGTTGGAGATGATCCAGAAGTTATGGTAGTGTACTGGGGTTGGAATTGAGGTTATGGTAATGTGTTGGAGGTGGAAGTAAACTTATGGTAATTAGTTGGAGATGGTACTGAAGCTATGGTAATTAGTTGGAGATGGTAGTGAAGTTATGGTAATGGGTTAGAAGTGTAAACTTTATTTGACTAGTCCCATCAGTAGCTGTTTTAACACTAGTCTTGACCATGTTGCTGTTGGCAGATGAGAAGTTGTGGTGTGCTTTAACTGGGATAAAAGATTTAAAAATGAAACGCCTCTTTCTTTATATGGACATGTTTGGCTTGGTAATTGTCACAAATGTGACAATAAACTATCAGTAATAGAACAGGAAACGAAAATCAGGATATTTAAAGTAATGTTCTAAGTGTACTACTCTATGGAAGTGAATGCTGGAAAATCACCAGAACCATAGAAAACAAGTTGAATTCTTTCCAGACTAAATGTTTACGAAGAATTAGAAAAATATTTTGGCCAAACACCATAAGAAATAACATGTTATTGGCAGAAATGCAGATGAAGCCACTGACAGCAATTATTGAGGAAAGACGCTGGCGATGGTTGGGACATGTGCTCCGTATGACTGACAACTCACTACCAGAAATAGCACTAAGATGGACACCACAGGGGAACAGAAGTAAGGGTAGACCAAAAGAGACTTAGAGAAGAACAACAGAAAGGATGTTGAGCAATAGAGGGCTCAATGGGCAAGAGCAGAAAAAAAGGCAAAGGACAGGCATTTGTGGAAAACCCTTGCAGAAGCCCCATGTGCCCTGGGCACTTAAGGTTCAGAGAGAGAGAATAGAACAGGAAAAGACACTTGACCATTTGTTTTAAAAATGCCAGCTCCATTCCACTACACTGCAGCAGGAAACAGGCTGAGTTGCATTGGCATCCTGTCTGTGTGGTAGGGATTGATTGTGCTGCATGTAGCAGTGGAGCATTCTGAGAAGCTAGATGTAGCCACTGGCTATGAGGGTTTTCAGAGGCCCACTCAAGGACATTAGATAGTGCTAGGGTTACACATCCTTTTAACAGTATAATGAACCACCAGTGAAAACACATTATTATAATTTTACAATAAGGAGATTTGGTGGCCTGGTTGGCAGAGTGGTTAGGCACTCTGTCAGCTAATCTGGTGGTATCAGGTTCATATCCCAGCAGTGGGCATTCTTTTCGGTACCACCACACAAAAAAAGCCCCAGGGTGTACTCGGCCTGTGAAAATGGGTGCCAGAGAAATCTGGGAAGGTAAATGCACACTTTCATGTGCCGATGATCTCAGAATTATGCCTGACACTGTATCCCAGCATGCCTTAATGGCATGAAGACAGGAATTTGACACTTAATCATGCTGTCTTTCTTAACAGCAGTTACGCTGACATAAAGTGTCCTGAGAGTTTTAACTTGGAAACACTAGTCATCATTGTCACTTAAGACTACCATGAAGACCACTTGAGCAAATGCTGAAATACTTTGAAACACATACCAGACAAATGACAAGTATACAAAAAAAGGCTTACATACAACAACATGAAGATAAGGCAGATCCACTGTAAACATTACTTGCAAGGAAAATCCATTTACAGGAGCTGGTACTGTCGCCAGCTTATGCAAGATATGAAAACAGTGAAGATAATAAATGTCTTCAACTTTTCTTTTAAGATATAGTTGTACCTGTGTTATTACTTGTTTTATGCTCAGCAAGAATTGCATATTTGTATTCAATCACTATGTGAGAAAGAAACTGCAAAGTGAACGAATGAGCGAATGACCTGCATGGACCTAAAATTGTTAAGAATTGGGGGCCTTGATTTGTCAACTTTCAGTGTGTCATAGACATTCAGCGTGAGTTTAGTTCAAGTATGCTACATGCATAGCCAAGATGTATAAAGTTTGAAATGACAAAATGTTTGCCACCATGGATTCGAAATGATCTTATTACAATCCAGTCCATTTAGTAAATATGAATAAAGGAACTGCCTGTGAAAATGAAGAATATCAGCTACAGGGCAAGGCACACCAGCATACAATATACAAAAGACTGTTGGTGTAAGAAAGAACAGGATTTTTCCACAAAGAATTTAACTTGGGTACATGGGACCATATTTGGGTTGATTGAACATGAATGATAAGAACATATAGGTAATAGATGAGGTGCTTGTTGTTTCTTCTGTGACAAAACTGTGACAGAAGAAACTGTTCTCATCATGACCCCCAAGCTGATTTTCATCTCCTGTAATTTGTCACTGGAGAATGAGCATGTTTTCCTTGGTTTACTCCTTATCTCTTAACCTGCCATACAGCATCCATGACCCACGAATAATTGTTGGTAAAATATAATTCAGTCACGATATTTTATAGAGAAATAAGGAAATGCCTATTTTTAGAATTTCCAATAGTTTACAAACTCCCGATTATGAAACAAATCCATTTGACTGGGGGGTTTTTTTTTAAATTTTTTATTTTAATGCAATTTAAATGGCCTGTAGCACGTCAAAGGTTAAAGTAGCAATCTCCTTTATCTGTTCATAGACACAACGATTGATCCATCTTTACATGAACGACAGCGGTTGCTCAAGCGATCTCGCTTGTTAGATGACCTCAATGACAAACTGGCCCACAGGCCTGGGCCCCTTGAGCTGGTTCAGGGAAATATTTTACAGCCATCCCATGAGCTGGCAGATGCAATAAAAGGTGAGCTTGATGTTGTTATTGTGGCTGATTGGCTGATTCTCTCTCAACTTTCATGTTCATCATCCACTTATAGAACAAGTTGTTCTGTTGTAAAAATGCTCCATCAAAAAAAAAAATCATTAATTTTATGAGGGTGCTCATGTATGTTGAGAGAGACCCAAATTTTAAAAGGTTGTTTGTCAGACTTTCTGCAAAAAACAAAAAAAAAAAAAAAGATGAGGAAAAAAAAAAGTTTTCGTTTGGGTTTAAGATTTGAATATTTCAGTTTACCTGGCTTTTCTGTCATGTCAGCAGATAGCATAGCTTGCAAGCATAGGAAAGTATTGATCCAGAAGAAAACAGTTATAGTCTACAAACATCTAGGACAATCAGTACTTATCTTTACAGTTTTGTTGTCAAAATTAAAAGATGTCTCATTCAGTATTGAATCTGTGAACTTTTTTTTTTAAACTGTAATTATGTTCGCAGTGTACCATTATAAATTTGCACTTTTTAAATGTCAGTGACTGTTATGCCACACAAAGATCTGCATGCACAGTCCAGTGAATTAAGCTGTTCCTATACAGACAAGTGTGACATGCTGTTAGAGATTAATGAGTTTTTTTTAATACAGTAAGAGAATTTAGCATAGTTATCTTTCTGAAATCACTAATTTACACAAATATTTTCCATATTAATGTGTCACGAGCAACTGTTATTAAACTTCATTAATTTGTAGATTGTTTCTTTTTTTCATTTTGTCACCTCCTTTCTTTCATGATGACTGATAGTATAAGTTCTTTTACTGTTATCTAAAGAAAACCCATTTTGTTTTTGTAGATGGAATAGTTTGTCTAGTGACCAAAATCACAGCATGTAATTAACAGTAGCTAATACGTATGTATTCCATTGTCAGATGGAACAATCCAGTTTGTGCCCACCTGTGACAGTGAAGATGTGGACCAGCCTGGCTCATCATTTATGTTTGATGATGAGAGTGCAGGAAGTGATGGTGCCCCCTCTCCATCCATGGATGAATCATCCGGCCTGTCAGACATTAGCAGCCCAAGCTCTGCTCCTCCAGTCCCTTCTGCTGAGTCGCTCCCCATATCCTTCACATTCACAAAGAGCATATCCATGCCTGGGATGGTGAACAAGGGTCCTCAGGTTCCTATGACATGTTCAAGTGCAGCTGTCATTGCTGCATCCAGTTCCACTCCTAAAGTTTTAACTAGCCATGCAGGGACCAATGGCGGAGCATCTACTTCATCAAATAATATTCATAATAACAGTAATAGTAATAATAGTAGTAGTAGTAGTAGTAGCAGTGGCAAGTTTCGTAGCAAGAAGCAGAAGCCTAAAGCTGCTTCAAAGGCTAGAATTATTAAATTCCATGAGTACAAAGGTCCTCCTTCAGTAGTAAAAAGTCAGTCCTCAAATTCATGTACATCAGCAAACAGCAACTCCATAGAGGACACGCCATATCATATCATGTTGCAGCAACAGCAATTGTTTCTCCAGTGGCAGCTGGAGTTTCAACAGAAGCAACAGGGAACAAGTCAAGCTGCAACTACAACTGTTGGTGAAACCTCCTCATTATCACCAGTTGTAAACTCTATCATGGTAACCTCACCTGTAGCTTTGGCAACAACCTCACCCACTCTTGTCCACCCCACAGCACCAGCAGGGACAGATTTGGTTCAGACATCCATGCATCAGCCACAGGCTTCCAGCACACCCATGATCACGCAGGCTGTTTTCAGCCCAGCAACTGCCTCGGTTCAGTCACCAGTCCAGACGTCCGTCTCACAGGTCAGTGCAGCGCCTCCTGCACCACCTCCGCCTCCCCTGCCACCAGCGAGACCCACCCAGTCGGTGGCACCAAGACAATCAACCAAAGCACTCACATCGATACCGGCAAGTGCTCTCAGCCTTCCCAAGCTGGCTGGAAATCTAGAAGAAATGAAGGTGGCGGACTTGAAGGCAGAACTCAAGAAACGCAGTTTGCCAGTGTCTGGACCTAAACCACAGCTCATAGAACGCCTTAAACCTTTTACAGAATCAAGTAACAGCAACCTTTTACCTTCTGCTGTTGCTCCCAAATCCATTTCAAGACCTCTGTCTCGTGTATCAACACCACTGCAGTTCAGTCAGACAACATTTCATATCAAGACAGAGCCTAATGGGGATGTGACAGCATCTCCCATTACACGACCCATTCCTTCAACGACCACAAATTCACTGCTAACTTCTCCTCATAGTGGAGCCAGCAACCCTACATCTGCCTTTTCAATACCCATTACTTTACCAATAAGCATTCAGGGTGTTAAAACAGTTGTTAGTGTGAAACCCATGGTGAAAGAAGAACCAATGATTATGACAGATATTTCACCACCGGTATCTCCACCTACCCTCCTGGCCACCACTCCAGGAATAACTCCCATGAGTCCAGATTATGAAGCTACTTCCCCTCCCAATCTCACCTCAAAGTTGACACCACCCTCAGCACCCATTTCCCAGAACCTGCTCAAAACCTCAAATGTGACGAACAGTTGTAAGCTGTCATTTAATGGCAGTCAGAACACAAGCAGCGCCACCCAGGGCAGACGGTCGTTTCCATGAACAGTGATACATCCCGACCAGCTTCAGTGGTGCCAGCAGAAATGATGCCGATGGAGGTGGACTCTGTTTCTGTTGATCTGAACCAAGGGGTTGATGATATGGCATTCAAAACTGCCAGCTTGGGGCATGGTCTTGATTCAGCAGGCTACAAAGCACTTTTTCAGCAGCCAGCCACAGGTGGTGGTTTTAAGACTATCAGTTTGAACCAGGGTGCATTGGATAATACCTCTATCAAGACGATCAACATCAGCACAAACACAGTGGATGCAAACACCATCAAAACCATCAACCTTAGTCCAAACTTTGATGGTACTGCCACAGTTAAAACTGTAAGTGTGAGTCCTAACATGGACCCAGCAACCATCAGGACTGTCAATTTGGGTTCCAGTGCTGATGGTTCACCTTTCAAGACTTTGAGCTTGAGCCCAACTTCTGATGCTGGTGGGATCAAAACCATTGGCATAAGTCCGGTGGGGGATGCTGGATCTCTGCTGAAAACAGTCAAAGTGCCTTTGTCACAGCTGTCACCAACACATGTGTCTCCAGTACAGTTCACAGCTCCCCTAACCCATACAGTAAGTAAGCTGTTTATAAACTTAGAGCTAATACTGTTTATAAATCTGGTGTACCAAATGCAGACTTCTTTACTATTTTTCTTTCCTTTTATCTCAGTTTCTGATTTATTTCTTCAGTTTATTCTTTTCATTTCATTCTGTTTGTTGTAATGATCAGCTTCATTCTTTATCCTTTTGAATGATTTCCTCTTAAACTCTTTTTATTCTCATATGAAAACCAGTTTTCCTGTACAATCCAATTTTCTGAGTTTCTGTGAGGTTCTTATTATGGCGATGTATTAAATCAAAATGAAAAAGGAAAAAGAGTAAAAGAATGACAGTGTTATAGTGGACAACATCAAGAGATGAACATGAAGCTAAAATATGAGGTGTGCTGTCAGGGCAAGAGACAAAGAAGCCTGGCAGTCAGCTGCAGTCAAAAATCAAAGGAGGACATGAAATGGTGATGATTATTATTTGTTTGTTTAGTATTTACCCCTGTTTTCATTTTTTTAAAATTTTTATTATGATTGCAAATGAGTTCTCATGTGTCCTATAACACAACTTTATCCATTGCATTAAAAATAAATATCATTTATGCTCTATCAGATTTTTGTCCCTTGACGTTTGTTAATTTAAATGACATATAAAGCCATACTATAACAACTTAATATTGAAGAATGTTGGCTAGTAAAAAAGATTAAACAGAAAATTTAAAATATTCTGGACATATTAAACATCATGAGAATTTAGAGAAGACCGTCTTGGAAGGGTACATAGTGGGTGAAGAAAAAGCAAGGAAGACCAAGGTGAAGATGGCTGTAAGATATCGTTGATGATCTGTGAAGGGATGCATCCGCAGCAGGGCATCTTGCTTACAACCGAGAGGCCTACAGGAGAGCTGTTAGGAGGGCAAAGTTCCACAAGGAACATACAAATGACTGAATGATGTCAGACAAATGCTAAGCATGTGATTAAATCAAATTAAAGATAATTGTCATTGTTTATTCTGCGGAAGAAACTGAAATTATTTAATGTGAGCTTTCTGCACTGCTCTTTCTTTTGTGCCATTTCTTTCAGTTGCTAGTCATGTTTCAGGATAAACTTATCCAGCTGTGACTCAGGACATGTTGACCACATTATGTTTTGTGATAGTTTAATCCATCTCTGCACAATCAGTTTTGGGGTTGGGGGTGGGGTGGGGGGTTGCTTGCTTGGTTATCTCCATTTTCATTTTCCAAATGGAGAAGTGGAGGCACATCCTCACAAGACAAAAGCCACAAAGTTTCCAGAATATGACTACAAAAGATCTTCATGGACTGACCATGTAGGAAAAAAATGACTTCAGGTGGGATTTGCCTGATTTGCTGCAACAGGTCATGAGTTGTACTTTTAGGATTTGTCTGATTTGCTCCAGCAGACAAATGAATTTCTAAAACAGTCATGTGCACTTGCATGAGAAATCCTGAGGAAGAGTGAATAAGAAATTGTATCTATTTCCACTTTTTTTTTCTAGCTATTTGTGCCCAAAAGGTAACATTTGTTTTTGTTCATGAATCAGTCATTAAAGGAAGAGGTTTGTAACTGTTTTATCAGATACCACTTGTTTGCTCTTCAGCTAACATCGCCAACTTCACTTCTCCAACTGCAACAGCTTCAGCAGCTGCAAACACTCCAACAGCTGCAGCAACAGCTGATACAGCAGACTCAGGCACAGCAACAGCAGCAGCAGTTTCAGCAAACATCACAAGCTGCAACCATCCAGTTGACCAACAATGACCAGGTGGTCTTAGCTCAGGCCAAGCAAATTGAAGAGCTGCAGCGGCAGCTGCAGGAGTCGCATCTCAAGCTCAAGTTGCAGCAACTGCAGCAGCAACAGATGCAGCTGCAGCAACAACAGCAACAGTTGTGGCAAGTTCGGATTCCATCAAATTTTGCTCAGGTGAGTGGAGCAAGATGTTCTCATTTAACCAGTGTAATAGAAAGCGAGTGTAGTCATTTGACTGTAGAGAAGAATGCTTGCAGGTGAAAGATTAATCCAGAAGAGTCAGAAATAAATGACAGAATTATAGAGAAATAATAGAAAATCTTGAACACAGATTAATATCTTAAAGGAAGGATGATGCAACAAAATAAGCTGAAATAAAGATACGTTGTTTTGAGAAGAGAATTTTAAGATCTTTTGCCCTTATCAGAGAATATAACAATGAAGACTGGAGGAACAGAACCAATAGCAATTCATATTTTTTATGAAGTACCCATTGTCACTTGCACAGTGACCTCTGTCTGCTTATGATGATTGGGCAGCGCAGACAGAACGGAAAAGAAACAGCAGGTCTAAATTGCATATATACAAGAGATGGAAGACTAGGGAAAGGCAAACATGGAGAAATAACATAAAAAACATATAAGAAAACTTGAAGTAAACAGCTGGAGAAAGAAAGCAAGGAGCTGAGATGAATGATATGAAAAGAGAAAAGTACTGATGGAAGGTCTCTGAGACCACACAGATCAGAGAGACATGATTGCCAATGTGTGGTGATGTAGCAGTTGTGCTAAATATTCCATGTGTGCAGAGATCTCTTTTTTGGACTCTGCAGCAATGTGAGAACAGTGAAGCTAGTGCACTCAGTCAGAATATGCCTGCAGCAATCCAGAAAATGCCGAGTTTTATGAAAGGTTTCAAGATGGCAATGGAGATAAATAGCATGATTGTTACTGCCATAAATCATATGTTTCTGTTTTTTTTTTTTCCTCTTCTTTCTTTCTCCCTCCCTCAGACACACCTGCATACTGCAGTCATTTCCCATTTGCTGTGATTTGCATTCTTATTGGTTCTGCCTTGCTTCTTTTTGCTATTGTCCTAATACCTTCAGGTTGCCAACATTTTTGCTCAATTTTTTTTTTTCTGTTTTTTTTTTTTTTCCTTTCTACGAGATAATTGCATCTGCAGTCAGAGCCTGCCAAAAATAACTCGCTGTTTGAAGTTTTTAGCACGCTCACATAGAGCAGCACAGCTGAGAACAAGTTTGAGAGAACAATAAAATATACTAGAGTCATAATCAGGGAGTATAGAGAGATGATAAAATGCTATAAAATAAAAGAATGACAGTTTGAAATAAGTACTTCGATCTGTCCGTCTCATTTGTTTTCTATATGCAGCTTTGTTTAGGGACGAAGACGCTGTCCAGTTTGGGGGGGGTCTGACCTGTAGCTGACATGCTAGCATCAGTGTCTGCAAACCATAGCTGATCAAGACCCTGTCCCATCTCCCTGATAAATTCTTCACCCTTTGAAAATAAAAGATTGTTCATTCATTCTGTTGGTACCCCTAGTAACAGGCCTAGCCTGGCTAAAGGGAGGCAGGGTTCACCATAGTCCTCATGGTAGTGGAGTCTGCTAAAGAAGTATTGCACACACACACCCCCCCCCCCCCAACTGATTTTTTTTTCAGGGACTGAAAACCGACATAATGAGGTGCCTCAATATCTTCACAGCATGTTCTTGAACAATAATCAGAGAACATTAGCTCACAAAACTCCAGGGAGATAAGAAGAAGATACTGCTTTATTTCTTTTTTTCTTTCATTCCTGTTTGCTTTGAATTTTCATATATTTTTTAAACATTTTTTTCGAGGGGGGGGGGGAAGAAAACATGTAATTATTTTCTCATCAAAACCGTTATAGGCCCTTATATTTGTAGTGTTTGCTTTCTGCAGATTGATTTTCATCAAAGGCCAAATGTTTTTGTTACTCCTGCTGTGCTAGTGATATTCCGCAGCACTTTATCCGTGTTCATAAAATGGGCTTTCATTTTCAACCCTTGTTTGTTTTTTTTCGGTTTTTTTTTTTTCCTTGATGTGGAACACATATGTGAAAATGAGATGCCTCGAAGTTTATATGTGCATGATTGCATGTTCTTGTAACTTGGAACCTGAAGTTTGTGATCTTTCATGTGAAAGATCTCATGGCACAGATGTTATGTGAAAGATCTTGTGGCACAGAGATGCCTTGGGGAAAGATCTCATGACACAGATGTCACGTGAAAGATCTCGTTGCACAAATGCCATGGGAAAGATCTCATGACATTGGCATCATAAGAAAGATCCTTGACACAGATGATTTGCTGTGATGTTAATTCCATAAGCAGGTAGAAGCAGGAGTTCTCAGCCTGTTATATTTGCTTACTGAACTAAGCTTCACCACCATGGAAGTACATCAGTCCATACTCTGATGACCAGGCTTTAAGAATACAACAACCTGCGTACCAGCTTAGAAATATGGCAGATCCTTCACCAAGTGTTCTTCATTAATTCAGATAATGTCGATCTCTCAAAAGAAGAGTCAACTTCCCTCCTTCCTGCATGTCTACAAGATGGACTCCAATCTGGTTTTTTTTTTTATCTCCATGCTTATGTACACAGACTCTTCATGTTTTAACTTTAAAATAATACAAGGTTGTCACATAAGCCATCTGCTGCTGCGTGAGGCAGGCACTGTCACATTTTCCATAAGCCATTCTAGCCCAATAGGACAACAAGTTTAGTCAAGGTGCAGTAATAATACCCAAGGATGTGTCTCATTTCTCATTCTTTTATCCTCTAATTACCTCTGTAACCTGAAGGATTCTTTGGTTGGAAAGTGAGATTATTCTGTAACTGTGTTATAATTATTTCTTTCATCATGGGGAAAGAAAAAAACTATATTTTACCGTGTGTGTGCACTTTACTCTATTTACATTTAACAATCCATTTCACTCCATTTTTTTTTGCCCACTTTATATATATATATGAGGTATACATACGGATTTCAAAAATGAGGGAGAAAGAAATGGAAAATCAAGTCAGCTTACTTTAACATAGATCTTGGGCAAGCTAAAGTACAGAATCAGGTAAATGAATGATCATGCCTGATGCTTGCAGTGTTTGCGAAGCTAAGTTTTGTGTTCCAGGCAGTTTCTGTTCTTGTTAGGCTGCTTCGGTCTGGGACACAGGCCAAGGTGAAGGTGAATGGTGTAGAAAATAGCTGTTTTGGCTGTGAAAGGTGTAGCTTTCATTTGGTGAAAGCGTGAGGATTTTAGTAATATGGAAAATGTAAGGAAAGTAGTAATATGGAAAGTTTCTCTCTCTCTCCCTCCCTCTCTCTCTTTCTCTCACTCTCTCTCTCTCACTCAGAGCAGAAAAATTGTATGATAAAGGGCAGAATGTTAATGCATGCTCAGTTCTCTGCCCTTTGAAAATAAAGTTTATTCACTCATTTGTCTCTCCTTCCTCTCTCTCTTTCCCACCTCTCTCAGGCTCAGTGCTGTAGATATAATCTGCCTCCATCGATCCCCACTTCTGGATTTTCTCCCGCCAGTCTTAGATCTTTTTCCACGATGTCTCTCCCCCTTTCACTTGATCTGTACCTTGATCTTCTACAATGTCTCTCCTCCTTTCCATTGATCTGTACCTGGATCTTCCATGATGTCTCTCCTCCTTTGCATTGATCTGTACCTTGATCTTCCATGATGTCTCTCCATCTTTGCACTGATCTGTACCTTGGTCTTTTTGCCATCTGTTAGCTCTGGCGTGTCAGTGAAGAAGGTAATAATATTAAAAATGATAATTAATATTGAAATTGTGAAGAAAGTAACAAAGTGAACATTTTTAGAATGTGTGAAAAAAGTAGCAGTCATGAAAATTTGGATAAATATTTTTGTAAAAGCCTGTAAATGATTCATGACCGATATATTTTGTATATTTTCTTTATATTGAGACAGAACTCTTTGCTGACCAAACTGTCACAGGATCAACTGACTATAACCCCTCAGATTGGTCAGGTGGTAACTGCCCCACTCCAGCAGCCTGCTTTGGTCACGCAGCAGCAACAGCAACAGCAGAAACAGCCTGCGTCAATTTTTCTGAATGGTCACACCCTTCAGCAGACGCCACTGGTTGTGTCAGGTAAAAGAGCCTGTTTTCTGTTACTAGGTCACTCACTTTCCTGCATCTGTTCTTGGAGTTACTGTTATTTTACTTCTGGCTGAAACCAATAATATAATGCTAATAGTGGTTTCTGTTATACAGTTTCTGTATTTAGTTATTAAAATGTTTCTGCGATCGTGTGTAAGGAAAGGAGGTGGAGAGATGCGAGTCATTATGATCAAATGGCATGCAAACTATTGTAGGTGTTTAGAATCTTCCTCACATTCCCTTTTTTTTTTTGGTCTCACAGCAAACATCTCATTAACTGTTTCTTAATTGTCTGATCCTTTGTTTTTATTCATCTGTGTCCAGCTTTTAATTACTATAACCCTTTGTTAAAGTTTATTCCAACTGTTCATAGTCATCTTGACATGCCTAATGAGAATATTTTTCTTGAGGCATTCGTAAATGTATTTTTCTTGCTTCTTGCAGATTTCTTTTAGAGGCTGCATTTTCTCTGTAGAGTATGCCAACATGATGTAGGGCAACAGTTGTGGTTGCACAGGAGCTGTAGGTGTGCCACAGATGTTTGCGGGAGGATAAAAAAAGAAGCAGTTTTAGTCAGTTTTGAATGATAAATGATAAAATCTTCAGTTTAAAAAAAAAAGCAAAAAAATTAATGATGCACCTTGCCAGTTCTTTTTCTCTTTGAATAAATATGTTTTAAATTAACAGTCACTGGTGTAAGGTGTATTTATACTTTTTTTTATGTAGAATGTGTTCTCATCATATTTTCAGTAGAGTGTGTTCTGGTTATCATATTTTCTGTAGGGTCTGTCCTCATTATCATCATATTTTCTGTAGAGTGTGTTCTGATTATCATATTTTCTATAGAATGTGTTCAGATTATTATTTTCTGTAGATCTTGTTCTGTTTATTATATTTTCTGCAGAGCATGTTGTGTTTATTATATTTTCTGTAGAGCATGTTCTGTTTATTATATTTTCTGTAGAGCATGTTCTGTTTATTATATTTTCTGCAGAGCATGTTCTCTTTATTATATTTTCTGTAGAGCATATTCTGTTTATTATATTTTCTGTAGAGCATGTTCTGTTTATTATATTTTCTGCAGAGCATGTTCTCTTTATTATATTTTCTGTAGAGCATATTCTGTTTATTATATTTTCTGTAGAGCATATTCTGTAAGCTTATTTTCTCATTTGTTCAGGTGTCCAGCAAACTCAGCTGCAGCAGCAAGCACCTGTGGTGATATCCAACCAGGCTGTGGTCAGTGCAGGTGGCGCTGGTGTCAGTGCTGGAGGAGGCACTGTGACCAGTGACAGCAACATCATCAGCATGGCTGGCAATACAAGTGGTCAGACAACAGTCTCTCTTCCCTATGCTATACACATCAGTCTGACCAGCTCTGGCCAGGTGAAGCTACCACCACAGCTTCAGCCTATCACCACATCCACTGCCACAGCAGCAACTGCTAAACCATCCATTTTACCACCTCTTCAGCTTCCAGCACAGTTGTTGCTCAACTCAGCTTCAGCCAACATTCTTGCTGCTCACCCAGTCAAATCTGAACCCGGTACTGCAAAGCCAGTGGGTAAGTTAAGCTTATATAAAAGATCCCTATATTTCTTTCCTTGCTCGTTCGTTAAAATGCCAGGTCACACAGAAGCTTGCGTCCTGTTTCCGGGATTATGGCCATAGATTTCTCTCTTGTTGTAGCCCCATAGTTTCAGCTGTAGATTTAGGCTCAGAAATTACAAAACTGTATGTATGTAGGCATTCCTCTGCAAACATTGTGAAGTCATTGCCTACAATTCTGTGCTACATTCAGTTACTCTGAAACTTATTTGCCTATATATGGCCTGTAATTTATGTTAACCTTGGACTGCGTTACTGTAGATCATTTTGCTCCCACTTCTATAGCTTTTTACTGTAATTTTAATTCTTTTCATAAAGATTTACAGTAGAAGTAAGTAAAGTTATATATCCAGCACTGTACCCCCAAGACCTGTGTTAGTTAGTTACACAGTGTTAACATCCTCACGGTGGCTGGTAGAGCAAAAGGCACACATGGTGACAAGACAGATATATTTAGAATGAAAAACCTGAGGAGAGATGCCATGTTCAGGGCACTATAAGAATTGTAAATCAGCATAGACCAGGTGGCATCAGTCTCTGTACACTGGAGGATATATTCAGGAGGGGATCAGAGCATCTAGAGGCCTATCTTGAATGATCTTAACTATGGCTGTGGTGGATAGAAGAAGGCTAGTAAATGTTAATCTTTCTTTGATCATTACAGTGCCAGCTTTCTGTTTACTTAATAAAGATTCCTGGCTCATTTGCTTCAAGGTACACCCACTACTACATCTATGCCAAAGCCACAGGTGACCAGTGGCCAGCCATTTGTGTTCACAGCCTCTAACTGTCCCACAACACTGGTGCCGGGTCACACAAATGGAGTGATATCAAGGTATGATTCTTGAAACTCTTTGTATGCTGTTGGAATTTATGTGCTTTTCACATATATAGCCATAAATAGGCATAAAATCCAGCACACGTTATTTGTAGTAGTAAAAAAAGGACAAATCAGCAGTCTTAATATATTCTTCAAGCTTCAGTTTCATATGCTTAGCCGTCAAGAGGAAGAGAAGGGTTACAGGAGTTAACAGTAACTAAAGTTGGTTAAAGAAAATGAAGGAAATAGGGGTCATGGAAGGTTAAACATTTTTCATACGTCATACAATTTTTGTCTTATTTTAACCTATTTTTTAAAAGGGCTAGAGTGACCTTTTAAGCATAACATCAGACAAATGTTAGTTGATATCTTGTATATTTTTACGCAAAGTTTTTTTTTTTTTCAAGATTGATTACTTCCGCATGATTGCAGCAGTAATTTTTAGATTTGACAAACATGTATTCTCCTTCCTTCAGGACAACATCAGTGCCTTTATCTCCTGTGGTTGCAGACCAGCAGAAGCTGAGTGTTCATCGTTGTTCATCTACTCCATACTTCAGTGGGCCCATGAAAGAGCCACCTCGCTATGATGAAGCCATTAAAATAAAACAACAGCAGATAGTAGGTTCCCCTATATAATGTGTTTAGTTTTAACAGTTCTGAGCGTGGAATAAATTGGTCTTTAAAAATTAAAGTAAAGAGCACTGTAATCTGGTTCCAGTGAACGAAGAGACCACAAAGAAATCTTATTTTGTGAATAGTAGTGGTAGTATTATCACTTCCAACAGCTGATGATGTCTTTGTGTAGAGATGACATCACATATTATTTCAACCATAATGAAACATATTTGACATTAAATTTTGTAGATTATGGCTTCAGTGACATGAGTGAATGTGATCATTTTTTTTTCTTTTAAATAAAAAATTCCAGATTCCTCAAGCGAATGGTAACAGCAACAAAATTGCAACTACCAGTGGCAGTGTAAGCAAGCCTCTGGCTCTTGGCCAGGCAGTCCCCGAGGTTAAGTCACAGACCATGGACGATGTGCTTGAAATTCTCATCAGAAACGGAGGTGGGTTACTACTTCATTACTGATGACTCGTTTTCACGTTTTCTCTCAGAATCTTTTTTTGTTCATTTTTTGAATTATTCATTCTTAGCTAGCTCTTTAAGAAAAATTCTCATTTATTTTGAACAATTTTAGGATGCATGACCTGATGTCATGTTTATTTTATTTAAAGAGGAATATATATATGCGAGGGTCATAATGCAAGTCGTGAGCAAAAATTTTTTTTAAATCAAAATTTATATAGAAAATATAAATGTATCACCTTAACTGCATCCTTTTCTTCACTTTTCAACATAATCTCCATTTCTCTGCATACATTTTTCCCATCGCTCTGCAAGTTTGAAAATACCCTCCCTGTAGAATTCTGTTCCATCTGCCCAAAGGCACATACTCACTGCTTTCTGGGCGTTCTGTCTTGTGTCATAGTGTGGCCTTGCATTTGTTCTTTCACAAAACCGAAAAGATGGTAATCACTGGGTGACAGTTTCAGATACTGTGACATGTCTATCTTCGTTAATGATGTCGTCAACGGTTTCCATGTTGCTTTCAGTGGAGGCAGTTTGAGGGCAACAGCTGTGAGGCATGTCTTGGATGCTTGTGTTTCCATCTTTGAAATGTTTCACCCACCTCCTAACACTGCCAACACCATACACACATTTCCATAAACAAGTTGAAGTCTTTAGTGAATTTCAGCAGTGGGGATTTCCTCTTTAACAAGGAATTCAATAACAACTCTTTGATGAAATGAAACTTCAGAGCCCGCCATTTTGTTTATGCAGAAACAAAATGGCGGGCTCTAAAGTTTCATTTCGTCGAAGAATTGTTATTGAATTCCTTGTTAAAGAGTGTTAAACATGTGTGCATGACACATGATGGTGACATCATGTAACCCCTACATGAAGTGCAAAAGATGCAGATAAAGGTGATACATTTATATTTTCTGTCTATAAATTCTGATTTTTAAAAGATTTTTGCTCATGACTTTTGGCATGACCCTCGTATATCCATTTTTTTACTATTTTATTTTATTAGGGAGAGAGCTTATTTTGCCAAATTTCTGCAGAAGTTTATGGTGCTGAATTGTTGTTGTTGTTGTTGTTGTTGTTGTTGTTGTTCTGTCTCCCTTGAACTGTGAGCTTGATGTTCTTTGCAGCTGATGCTGTGAAGAATGTGGAGGCACAGCATCATGTTGAATGAGTGGGAAGGGGGAATTATGGTGGCTGTTTTTTCAGTCTCTGATTGGAGCTAAGATCTAGGAGGGTCGCAGTACTTTTTTTTTAGACCACCGTAAGGCTGTTACTGGAGCCAACAATGGAAAGGTGAGACAGGGTCTTGATCAGCTATGGTTCATCAGCCCAGGCACAAGCATGCCAGCTCTAGGTTTCTGACCCCCAAATCACCACTAGTTGGTAGCTGTGGTGAGAGATCTCATAATAAATACATTTTTCTTAAAAGAATTTTTCCCTACACTTAATAAAATGTAATTATTGTAGCAATATATTCTAAAACTGAATCTCAGAATATAAAGATTTTACAATTGTTGTCTATTTATAGACCTTCCACCAAGTGCAGCGACAGAGGCACTACCACCACCAAAAATGGTCCAAGCAGTAACTGCACCGCAGGCGACTGTTGTCACTACCTACACCACTCTGCCTTCACGTTTGTCAGTGACTTCCTCAACGTCACCTGTACTAGTCACCACAGCCCAGAGTCAGCTTGTGCCAAGCCCGCCTCCAGCAGCACCATCCCTTCCCCTGACTTCAGCAGATGCTGGAACCCACCATCATAGCCAGCTGAGCACCAGCACTGCCAGTCCCCGGGACCAGATCCTAACCTCTGTACACACCGGCATGTTCTCCGAGTCCTTGTTGAATGAAACTAATAGCTCATCCCCCCAGAACGTTGATCCTTGCAGTTCATCTTCCTTTGGTCTCAATGACGGCACTTCCAACTCGGATGGAGGAGAACTGCTGGACTGGAGTGAGATGCTGCCTTCTCCTGACCTGTCTAACATGGACTGGACTGCAGAATCTGGATTTGGCCACCTAGATTTGGGGGACTCTAATATTAATCTGGATTCTAAAATGTGCGACAGCATAAACCCTAATCATTATAAGGGTAGATGCAAACTTGTAGGAGGAATGCTTGGGCCAGATCCTATGTGTGCTAATAATGGAACTGGATCCAACTGCCATAGTGACACCAGCAGTAACAACAGCACAGGTTTACGTACACCCAGTGTACATGGATCTGAGCCCGACCTTACAGCTCTGGGTCTGGGAGGAGACTCCTGTGAAGGGGTAGATCCAGCAAGCCAGATGGACATGTCAGACTGGCTGGATGTCATCATGCCCACTTCCAGCATGGGCTTGGAGTCGGTGAATATGCCAGCTAGCACCCCTTTCTCAGCGGACCCGATCCTCACGCCCAGAACTCGGCAAGAGGTGTTCGACATTTTTAATTTCGACGATCCAGACTTTGGTCCATCTGCCATGAGCTGGGAGAAGCTGACAGAGCAAGGGACAAGCAGTTAACAGTTTCAAGCTGTAAAGTTTCGTCTTATTGCCAGATCTTAGCACTGGGCTACAGTACTGGAACAGAACAAGACCTTGATGCAGTGCTGCCTTCCTTAGAAGATTTACGACATTTTGTTGTGTGTAAAATAGTTGTATAAATGTCTTTTTATTTTTTATTTATTTAAGAATTGATCTCAGTGGGTACACTTTTATAATTCTAATGTACATCACTGTAGGAAAATTTGGTTTTTTTTTTGTTCCCCCTAAGTTCTGTTTTGTTTTTTGTTTTTTTTTTAGATTTAACAAAAGTAATGTGTTCAGAACTTTCAGACCATATTTTGGAAAATTATATTATCATCTGTCTAAAGTGTTATGTAAGAAGGAAAAGCTGAGAATAGACTTTTCTGCTATGATTGAAAGTACTTCTGCTGTGTGCATGTAACTGAACACAGTAGAATGAGACATGCATATTTTTCAGACAACATGGAATGTAGGAAAACACAACATACCAGTGTGGCCTAGAACAAAAAAATTCAGATGTTTGTGCTGCTGAGGCACTGATTTTGTGTGTACAAATTTTAATGTGTTCCCGAAATATGTTTTTAAAGTTTATGAAACCTTGTTCTTAAAAACTTACTGTAAAGTTTTCTGATCAGTTGCAACTCATATTCGGGTAATGTAAAGCGTTTGAATCAATTTAAAGTATCTGGCATGTTTTAGTACTTAATTATCACAGAGCTAAATGTTTTTGGATTGTTGTTCTGAAATATATTGGGACCGTCTGGGTTTCTCTATGGCCCAGTGATAATAATGACTGATGATGATAAATAATTGCCATGGCTTTCCTAATATCCTTGGGTATACAGAAGAAGATGATGCAATACTTTCCCATTGCATGGCAGTGCCTGTCTGTGCTGTGTGCTCGGATTGTTTCTCCTTCCCGTGGTTAGAATGATGAAGCCTCATACCAGAGACCACTGCTAGAAAGATAGCTTATACCACGGAAAACTGCTAGAGCATAAAATAGTTTGTAACAGGAAGCATTGCTAGAGAGTAAGGTAGCTTGTACCAGGGAACACTGCTAGAGAGTGAGGTAGTTTGTACCAGGGAGCACTGCTAGAGAGTAAGGTAGCTTGTACCATGGAACACTTCTAGAGAGTAAGGTAGCTTGTACCATGGAACACTGCTAGAGAGTGAGGTATTTCATACCAGGGAGCACAGCCAGAGAGTAAGGTATTTCATACCAAGGAGCACTGCTAGAGAGTAAGGTAGCTTGTACCATGGAACACTCTAGAGTGAGGTATTTCGTACCAGGGAGCACTGCTAGAGAGTAAAGTATTTCATACCAAGGAGCACTGCTAGAGAGTAAGGCATTTCGTACCAGGGAGCACTGCTAGAGAGTAAGGTATTTCGTACCAGGGAGCACTGCTAGAGAGTGAGGTAACATGCTAGGGAATACATCAAGAACATGAGTTAGCTCGCATTAGGGAGCACTGCCGGAAACTGAAGTAGCATCTTGCCAACCCTGGTGCCAGATATATACCTACACTCTCAGCTGATCTTTGCTTTCAGTACTTTTACTTTCAGCATCCCAGCACACCCAGCATTTGTAAACCATTTGTAGACAACCAGACCCTGATCAGAAGGTTCACATCTGAGGCAGAACTGTGTAACTGTCATGAGAACTTAGAGAAGGCTGTGGACTTCTTTCTGGCAAATTCTTCCTGCCAATCAGGAGCCTATAACAGTACCTAGCAGGTTAATATTGAATAATAATAACCCAAATATTAAAGAGTAAATGCATCGCAGTTCTGTTTTCTACTGTTCATCAGAATTGTGAAAGTTGATACTCTTTCGCTAGTAACTGAACACTGTTAGCCATGAGTAAATTTTTAGTTAGTAGGTTAAGTTATATCAGGTTCATTTCATGACGGTAGAAGATTTAGCTATGTTTCCTCGGGTGTTTTTATCACGCTGAACACACGCTAGTTTTTTTCACATCATGGGCTGCATCTGGTGTTGCAAATCAAATTAGAAGCATAGAAAAATTATGATTAGAAGGTGACAGTTATGACACAAATTTAGCAATGTTACCTTGAAGAGTAATGTCTCCCAATCATAATCTGTGATTTTTTTCCCAAATGGACCAAGTGCCTGTGTTATGTAATGCCAGTTTCCTGCCTCTTTTTTTGTGCTTATGCCTCCTGTTTTCCATGTTCACGTCAGTAATAGCTCACATTAAACATGATATGGAAATACCCAAGGACCGTAAGGAAACTTTCAAATTGTTTCGTTTCTTTAGACATACATATATTTTAACACTATGCAGACTAATTTGCCAGCATGGCTGTATGAGAGAAAATAAATCATTGCTGGCCAGCAATTGATTTTTAATCTATTGCAAGCAGATGATACTGGCAGCACTCAGTAATTATATTACCAAACCTTAGAAACAGTTCATAATTTGTGAAGAAGTCCATTCATCAACTACAGAGATACCATTTTGCCAAAGAATGGGACTCTGCAGACTTCTAAATCACCTCTATCACCACAGATGAGTGTCCCTGTGGCTTTGGTGTCCAGATGCCAGAACATATCCTGCAAACCGGTCCAACCCACTCAGAACCTCTGAGCACAGATCTGGCCTGAGGAAGAGGAAATGAAAAAAAAAAATTATAGGGTTCCCACTCAAGCTTGGAGAAGACAGCAGACCTCATCAGGGCAACAGGGCTGCAGATATAGCATGACCAACCTTCCTCAAATGCTGAAGAAGAAGAAGATATGTAAAGAAGTAGAACATTTATAATCAGAAATCTGAAACAGTCTTTTGGCGTGCATAACTTTTGATGCATATTGTTTTATATCATTTATTTCCCTTGTATTAACAGGATGACATAGACTAACATCTCTTCTGTAGTAATACCAGATAGATCTCCTTTGTTGAGTGACACTGTTGAGGATTTTATATAGTTGTTGAGTTCAGCAAAAGTACCAAGAGTGAACTGAAAAAAAGCTATGTGATAAAAAATAATAGATACTTTTATGCAAAGCATATAACCCACAACAGTGAATCAGTTCCTCATGTATCCTTGTTATGAGCGAAATTTTTCAAACCGTGAAGACTGATAACCGAATAAGAATTCAGGATGTTCGAGTGATAGCCGTCCATAAAAGGTTAATGAGCACTTTAAATTTATATGAGATTATCTTATATCTCAAGTGTGAATTGATTTTAGTGAACACACACTCAGTACAATCTCTTGAATGAGGAAGTTTAACTACATGATCTCAACCAAGTCCAAATTGTAAAGAATCATAATAAATCAGAGATTATGTAGAAAATGAAAACTGAAAGCTTCCCATGCAGGTTTCTCTATTTTGTTTAAATGAAACCTGATTTATCACTGACTGAACATGAGACACTTTTTTTGGAACTTTGTGACATTTTAGTTTTATGGCTGCAGTGCCATCCTGTATCACATTGCATTACCGGTGCAGCAAAAGGAAACCAGACCTTAAGCAATATACCTTATAATCTCTCTCTCTCTCTCTCTCTCTTGCTGAACCTTAATTGCCAAGGACACATGGGGCTTCTGCAAGGGTTTTCCACAAATGCCTGTCCTTTGTCTTTTTTTTCCACCGTTGCCCAGGTGAGCCCTCTATTGGTGAACATCCTCTCTGTTGTTCTTCTCCATGTCCCTTTTGGTCTACCCTTACTTCTGTTCCCCTGTGGTGTCCATCTTAGTGCTATTTTTGGCAGTGAGTTGTCGGTCATTCGGAGCACATATCCCAGCTATTGCCAGTGTCTTTCCTCAATAATTGCTGTCAGTGGCCTCATTTGCATTTCTGCCAACAAGATGATATTTCTTATGGTGTTTGGCCAAAATATTTTTCTAATTCTTCGTAAACATTTAATCTGGAAAGAATTCAGCTTGTTTTCTATGGTTTTGGTAATAATAATATAATAATGGAGGTTTATTTTATATCTCAAGTGTTAAGTTACAGACTCTGAGCTATTTTACAGGTAAAGGTAAAGATAAAATCGCTGGTTCCGTTCCAGTAAGCCACGTTGGGTATACAATGTTAGGCCCACATTTCCAAGAATCTGCACATGAAAGCGTGGTGCAGTCAGTACCATGCCTGGCCACATTTAACTTCCCAGACTTCTCCGTCGCCTAATTTTAAAGGCCTTTTTTTGGCATGGTAGTACCACCAAAAAAAAATCCCTGCTTCTGGGACTTGAACCCAGCACTACCAGATTAGTAGACTGAGTGCTTAACCACTCAGTCAACCATGCTATCATTATTTGATAGGGAAATAATAATGTTCAGCTGTTCCCATTTTCATGACACTTATAGCACAGATTCGGTTTTTTTTTTTTTTGTTTATGTTTCTTCCAAGGTCTTTTTCTTGTTTGTTTGTCTGTTTGAGAGTTTGCAAGAGGCAGTCACGGTGAGAGGTATTACAAAAAAATAATGCAAATGTGTATTTAATGTTTCTCAGAAGAGATGTGCTAGCCCTGTCAGAACAGATATTATATGTATATGCTTGATGGCCCTATGGATGCTGTTATTTTCTTTCATTGTTAAATGCTTTGCTTTAGAACCAAAGTTCTGCTCGTAAAATAAGTAAAAAGTGAGCACTGATGTGTAGTTAAAATAAGTAAAAAGCGAAAGCTGATCTATAGTTAAAATAAGTAAAAAGCGAACGCTGATCTGTAGTTAAAATAAGTAAAAAGCGAACGCTGATCTGTAGTTAAAATAAGTAAAAAGTGAACACTGATCTATAGTTTGAACAGTTGTTCTTAAAGTATGTTCCGCGCACTGGTTTTAATATAGTTAAAAAATGATGATTTTTTTTTTTTTAATCACTTGTGGGTTTCTAGTCAAAGAAAGTTTCAGTTTATGAGATGCTTCAGAATTTTACATTTCTTCTGCTGGGCCTTATTCAAGTAAAGGATTATAGAGAAATTAAATAGAGAGTTTAACCCTTTATGACAACAAAATTAGATGGAGAATTTATTATAATAGTTTAACCCTTTATGACAAAATAAACTGGAGAGTTTATTACAATGGTTTAACCCATTATGACTACAAAATGAAGAGTTTATTATAATAGTTTAACCCATTATAACAACGTACAAAATTGTTTATATTTTATTGCTTCTCTCAGCCAACCATCTTGCCAACCCTAAACCAAATTGTTTAAGATTTATGCAGTATAAACCTATAATACAACATATTGACATCATAAATCTGCTACGTTATACAATTTTTATATATATATTTTTTTTCAGTTTTGGTAAATTACTGGAATCACATTCCTATTTGATTTTTCCACCAGTAAATAATATAGTACTAGTCCATAGCATATATGGGCCAAAAAAAAAAAACCAAATGCCAGTCTGTGGCAGTTAAGACAACAATAGGGCAGATCTTATCAGTCAGTTTCTCTATAAAGCTAGCTTTTCTTACCCAAAGCATTGGAGATAATCATATAGTCTTATCATGTGCAGATAGGATGTTTGTTTCCATTGTAATAATTTTCCGCGCCTGTTAGTTTTCTTTGCAGTTCATGATTTTAAAACTGCAGTGTCATCAAAACTGTGTGATTAAAAATACAATTTTCTTTTTTTTTTTTCTTTTTAAATGGTAAACAGTAAGGGTAGCCATGTTATGCCATAGAATCACATAGGGGATGTGGCGTTAGTGTCCATATTTTCCTTGACCCATCGACACACTAGAGGGTGATGTTGTCAGCGTCATTCCTGGCCACCTTTCCGTTCCTAGCTCCAGAAGCAGCCAGGACCTATTTCCACAGTGGGGTGATTGGAACTCTGGCCGAGTTCAAACTGCCAACCTTCACTGTGAGAGACTAGTGCTCTAACCACTGTTGTAGCAGAAAAATAACATTTGTTATGTTCAGTGGATGTTTGTTGTACATTAAATTAAACATTTAGTTGATCAAGAAGTTTTGGTTGGATAAATATGAGAAGTCAGAATAGATACACATATCACAGTCACACAGGAGTTGTCCATGTTTTAAACATACACTTCATATGGTCTTGTCTGTATAAATTATTAACATCAGTGCATGTCTGTATAAATTTTTAACATCAGTGCAGTGAGCTGTTACCCTTGTGATAGTCTTGTTACATTTTTTTGGAGACTTAACCCTCTTGCCCTTGCCCATGGATGTGAATAATCAGTGCAACTCCTTCAGCATTTCCTTCCGATAAGATATTATTTGTTGATTTCTCCTGACTTTCGCTTGAAGAATATATGTAATGTTGGTCTTTGTTGATTTCTCCTGACTTTTGCTTGAAGAATATGTGTAATGTTGGTCTTTGTTCATTTTTCTTACGCGTTGAGGGATTTTATTTAGAATCAAAATAGTGTAATCGTGTGCTGCAGTGAGATAATGTTGCTGTTGCAAGTTTCATTTGTGACTGTGAGCTTAAAGTGATGACCTTGAAACACATTTATGAAGGTGGATGGGGAGTTGGTTATGGCAGTTTGGCTTGAATTCTTATAGATTTTCTTGGTATTCTCCATCACCATGACAACCGATCAAGCCACATCTGGCTATCTAGGCTTATGGTGCAAAAACTTGTTTGTAGGAACACAGTCAAGAAATAGTGTTGTCAGAGCCACCTGAGGGTTTTTCTGATTCTTATGCAACATCAATAATAAATCATCTTTTCACTTGAGGTTTGTATTTCAGTGAGTTTATAATAAATGGGGGGAAAAAATGTAGCCCTGCGTAGTTTTAGTGTTCTTATTTTCCATGACCTGTCAACACTCAACAGGTTGATATGGTCAGCTTTATACCTGGCTCCCTCAACAGGTTGATATAGTCAGCTTTATACCTGAGTTCCTCAACAGGTTGATATAGTCAGCTTTATACCTGGCTTCCTCAACAGATTGATAGTCAGCTTTATACCTGGCTTCCTCAACAGGTTGATACTCGCTTTATACCTGGCTGCCTCAACAGGCTGATGGTCAGCTTTATATCTGGCTTCCTCAACAGGTTGATAGTCAGCTTTATAGCTATCTTCCTCAACAAGTTGATATAGTCAGCTTTAGACCTGGCTTCTTCAACAGGTTGATAGTCTGCTTTATACCTGGCTTCCTCAACAGGTTGATAGTCAGCTTTAGACCTTGCTTCCTCAACAGGTTGATATAGTCAGCTTTAGACGTGGCTTCCTCAACAGGTTGATATAATCAGCTTTAGACCTGGCTGCCTCAACAGGTTGATATAGTCAGCTTTAGACCTGGCTGCCTCAACAGGTTGATATAGTCAGCTTTAGACTGGCTGCCTCAACAGGTTGATATAGTCATTTGTAGACTTGGCTGCCTCAATAGGTTGATATAGCTTTAGATCTGGCTGCCTCAACAGGTTGATATAATTGGCTTTAGACCTGGCTGCCTCAACAGGTTGATTTAGCTTTATATCTGGCTGCCTCAGCAGAATGATATAGCTTTAGACCTGGCTGCCTCAGCAGAATGATATAGCTTTATGCCTGGCTGCCTCAGCAGAATGATATAGCTTTATGCCTGGCTGCCTCAGCAGAATGATATAGCTTTAGACCTGGCTGCCTCAGCAGAATGATATAGCTTTATGCCTGGCTGCCTCAGCAGAATGATATAGCTTTAGACCTGGCTGCCTCAGCAGAATGATATAGCTTTAGACCTGGCTGCCTCAGCAGAATGATATAGCTTTAGACCTGGCTGCCTCAGCAGAATGATATAGCTTTAGACCTGGCTGCCTCAGCAGAATGATATAGCTTTATGCCTGGCTGCCTCCCCATAGCCAGCTCCAGAAAGACCAGGGTGTACCCATATCTACAACTGAGGTCATCACAGAAAGACCAGGGTGTACCCATATCTACAACTGAGGTCATCACACAAAGACTTGAACCAAGACCTCATTGCGCCTCTCAAGCACTTTGTAATAACTAACATGTTGTCTAAAAGTAGTGTCCACAGGAGATGAGATTTGTTTGTATTGCCACGTCTACTGAAGCATGTGTGAGCTTAAAGCAAACCTTGCAGTTTTTTTATGTGAAAGAGTACAAAGTCTACACGGAATTTTTCTGATGTAGCCTATGTCATAATATAAACTTGTCAGTAGAAGAGCTGTATTAAAAATTATATAGCTGCACAGGTAATATGATTTGTTCTAAATATTACAGAGGGCCAACTGCTCACTGTAGTAAAAACTGCTAATACAGTGGCTTTCATTATATCTATTATTGTCAGTTGTATCTTTTCCATTTTAAGCTTCTTTCTTTGCACTTAACAATTAAAGTTGTTTTTTTGTTTTTGTTTTGTTACTGTCAAGTTTAAGGATAGATTTTGTGCATGAACTTTTTTTTTTAACAACTGATATTTATGAATAATATAAGTGTGGAAAAAAGTTCTTTCTTTTCCTGTTTTTAATTCTTTGTTTAATATAGTGTGAACTCCTCCCTTCCAACCAGAAGTCAAAAGGTGGCGGAGGTTGGTCAGCAGCTGTTTTTTTTTAATCTCTGCTACAAGCAGATGATAGTTGGTCAGCAGCTGTTTTTTTTTAATCTCTGCTACAAGCAGATGATTGCTTTCTGATTGTTTGTATGTATGTGTAAATCTTCAGTGATGCTTTGATTAATAAGTTAACTCTTTCCATTCGCGTTTTGTCCAAAAACGTTCCTTATGTTCCCTACGATGCAAACATTTTAGGGAGGGGGGGGGGTCCCTGTGTAAAAGTTATTGTACCGAATTAATTCCATGATCCCCACTTGTGTATCACACATTAAAATAAATGGAAATGAATGAAGATTCCATAAATGAAGTTATTTGTCATTTAAAAAAAACAAAGAAAAGAAAAAAAAAACACAACTGGTGTGAAACGATGGAACGATTTTTTGGTGCTAAAAAAAATGTTAAGACTGAGCAATAAAATCTTCTTTATACTTACCTTAATTGTGTCATAATCCAATATAGAATATATAGTCATTCAATTTTCAACACAGAAAAATCAATATTTATGGATGTTTGTAACATCCAATAAATCTAACAGGTCTACAGATACGAGAAATGCATATAGTAGGATAGGTCTAGTTGGTCGGTGTGACCATTCTACCACTCGATCTCGAAAAAAACTTGCATTTTACACTCCTGTCATGATATTCAACATGGCTCCCTTTATCAGGCGTGCTTAAACACTAGTTTAACTTTGGATTCAGAAGAGCTCTGACCGGTTAAATGAAAAGTTACATCGTGTTTTCAGCAAAAGAGAGTCAGAAAACTTATAGGGCTGTGTCGATTTGGGAGCAGCATATACTGGAACATGCCTTTCATGGCTGGCGCGAATGGAAACAGTTAAGAAAGTATTTTTTTCTAAGCTATGCTATGCAGATCATAAATAAATTATAAAGATGTGTAAGAGCAAGTGAAGCAGGGTTTATCACTTTTTTTATCGTGTGTCGTTGCTGTGCAGATGAGGGTACTAGTCAGTGCTTGTCTTCCCTGCTGCCAGTTTTTTTGTAGATTGATGCCTTGGCAGAGACGTGCTATAAATGTGTATTTTTTTTTTCACATATATATATATTTATGAATCTGTGAAATGTGATTTGATTTGTTTGACAGATAAATTTTAAGCTATTTTGTACACCTTTTATAGTATTATTAATAAAATTGCACATATTCATGCTTCACCATGACGTGACAAGACTGAAGTACAAAATGGCGACATCTCTACTTCATAAAACTACTAATTAATTATGCAAATATTAGCATTAACTGCTCATCATTTTTGGATGCTGTATAATAAGGGAAAGAAAGGGTAGAAAGTTTTGTGGATTGAAGGTTATATCTGGAGTTTTCTTCATATCACATTATGTGTAAGTTGAAAACATTAATTAAATTCCAAACTGGCACAGTGCTGTGAACTTATTGCCTGGTGGTCATCTGAAGCCAGAATGAAGTTTTGAAAAGTAAATAATAAAGCTGGCTGAATGAATGACACACAGACTTGATGTTGGAGACTCACGAAAAATGAACTTTGGTGCATTCATAATCTGTTGTACATAACGAAGCTCTTGGATGGTATTTTTTCTACAATATTAGTCTATCTTGTTTTTCCACATTGCATGGGCTTGCCGTGCCTTTTTTGGGTCCACTAATCTCAGATTGTTGTTTGTTGGTTGGTTGTTTCTATTTTTATATTTATTAATAATAAATGTGCTGTTTTATTCTGCACGTTACATAATCAGCGTAGTCCACCCTTCATATGTTTTTATCGTTATGTAGCCTCCTACTTGTGTGCAGTTTTTTAAACTATGCATTCCAGTTTCGTCTGCTTCTGGCCACTTTTGATGACTAAAGTATTCTTTCAGTTATCTCCCTCCCCCTCCTTTTCTAACAGAAATAGTCCACCCTTTGAGGACGTGATGTAGGCTGTCATGAAAATAAATTATTACTTTTTAGGCATTTCATTCTGTGAGTGAAATGATAGGTGTGCGTCTAGAGTAAGCTTTGAAGTACATTAAACTATTTCACATTATAGACAGGTGATTTCATAGTACTTTGATGTTGTTAAAATAAGATCAGGAAAGCACATGGGACAGCGTAAAACGAGTACATGCAGCTCAGCACTATTTAAAGGGACCTACTCACTTTGCAGATCACAAAACTGTGGGGACCAACACACTTGACCACACACAGTCCTCTTGTCATGAGAGTGAGACTGGCATATTGTTTAAGGAGCTTTTATTATCAACACACACAGTGACCAAAGAGACAGGAGTGATGTAGACTGTTGTGGACAGAGTGAGTATAGAAGATTGATTATGGTCAGGGATAAAACTAGAGGAAAATGTTAATGTTGTTGACAGGTTGACAAAATTTTCATCTTTTTTTTTTCTCTTGCTTGTTTAACATTACATTACCTTTGTCATCATCTTTGAGTACTGCTATTGTTTAACTCTTTACGTTCTATCGCAGCCAGATCATTTTGACATTTGGCATTATGTTCTTTCAGATCCTCTTCTCTACATATAAGTCCTCTTGTACATTCGTATACTTCCCTAATGCTTGATTAGACATTTATTATCCTAAACCTGCAGTACAGTGTGCAGACTCCGAAGCATGAGTCACCACAGAAGAGGGAAGACAGATTTCCTGAAGTTCTTTTTTTTTTTTGTTATGAACAAAGCAGTGATCATACGGGCTCCCCAGATTGATGCTCAGATGTTAGACACAAATATGATTTATCTCGACGACATTCTTTAGTGTCATATCAGTACTTTCACTTAACCTTCTCCTGCCATTTTAACCATCTTTTCTTTTTTCTGGTTACTGTATATTTTTTTTTTTATATTTCCCCTGTCCAGTGTTTGCTCAGTCAGAAATGCATGTCATTTTCTCATTTTCGTTACCTGTTTTTTTTTTTCCATCGCAGTCTGTAAAAGTTGTACTTTCAGCTGCCATTGGCAAAGACTGTACAGAGTAGTTTACGGAGTTGTGTCAAGTGGTTTACAGAGTTATTTCAGGTAGTTTACAGAGTTGTTTCAGGTAATTTACAGAATTGTTTCAGGTAGTTTACAGAGTTATTTCAGGTAGTTTACAGAGTTATTTCAGGTAGTTTACAGAGTTGTTTCAGGTAGTTTACAGAGTTATTTCAGGTAGTTTACAGAGTTGTTTCAGGTAGTTTACAGAGTTGTTTCAGGTAGTTTACAGAGTTGTTTCAAGTAATGTTTCAGGTAGTGATTTAAGACATACAGAAATCTTTAACCCTTCAACTCCATGCTCCGTCAGAATAAATTTTGATGAAAATTTTGGCAGAAAGAAATTGGAAGGAAGTTACTCTATAATATAAACAAATATGGTTTGGGTTACATATGTGTTACTTTTCATTTTATTTAGCCTTTATCTAATATTATTGTGAGCTTTGATTCATGTGGGTGTGCAGGATCCACAAACACTGCAAGTGTTGCTTTGACATGAAGGAGTTAAATAACAGTGTTTACTGGTAGATACCAGTTACTTAGAGTGTAGTGAACATGGATGGTAAAAATAGGCACTCAGATAGTGAGTTGTCATCTGTTGTAGTCAAGTAGTGAGATAAACTGGCTTGTGTGGTCAGGTATGTAAATTGATGACACTTCATTCATTCATTCATTCATTCATTTGCATGTCCCTTGCGGAACTTTGCCTCCCAAACAGCACTCCTGTAGGCCTCTCGGTTGTGAGCAAGATGGCCTGCTGCTGTTGCATCCATTTCCAGATCGTCAACGATGTCTTGCAGCCATCTTCATCTTGATCTTCCTCTTTTTCTTTTTCCCATTATGTATCCTTCCAATACGGTCTTCTCTAACTTATCATGACGTTTAATGTGTCCAAAATATTTCAGTTTTCTCTCTTTAATCCTCTTCACTAGCCAGCCTTCTTCAATATTAAGCTCTTGTAGTATAGATATATTTGTTCTTTTTTGTGTCCACGATATTTGGAGAACTCTTCTGTAGCATTTACATTCAAAGGCATTTATGTGTTTCTCAGCTGTTTTGTTAAGTGTCCAGGTCTCACAGGCATATGTTGCTATGGGAAAGATGCATGCCCTTAAAAATCTTATTTTTGTGGTTCTGATGACACTTACGACACTTAATATAGAAGGTGCTGGATTTAATTGGTATTGCATTTATTAGGAGTTGTCTTTGGGAAGAATCTGGTTAGTAGACATATCTGGCATGTTGGGCATTTAGTTTGGCTTTGGGTGGGATGGAGAGAGGAATCTAATCTGGTCTGGATGAGATGGAGAGAGGAATATAACCTGGTCTGGATGAGATGGAGAGAGGAATATAACCTGGTCTGGGTGAGATGGAGAGAGGAATATAATCTGGTCTGGATGAGATGGAGAGAGGACTTGTGTGTGTGTGTGTTGATAATAGGAGTAGCAGACAAGAAAAAAAAAAAACAGCTTTATTAACCAACATTCCCTTTGATTTGGCCATCAAGAGTGCTAGTGTACGTGCATCACCCTACTAAGTCCCAAGTTCCCACATGAGCTTCCTGACTGGCCTTTGGTGAGCTGAGCTTGTGAGTTTTGGTGTTAGGATTGGGCTGTCCAGTTGTTGCTATTTGGTACAGTTACAAATATAGTTAAATTAATATTCTTACTCAAAAGTGGCCTGTCATTTTGACAAAGAACCAAAATACTAAACATTCGAACGTAGCGCTACCATCTTAAGCTCTCATAAACCGCTTTTTTATCTGTTGTGGACTGTGGCTGTTTGCTTTTAACAGATTTTTTTCCCCTAACTTTCATCCTGTGGTTTGAAATACACCCACCACTCCCCCCTTTTTTCCAGATAAAACACATGAATGATATGGGAATATTATATGATATTCTCATATTTTAACAAGTAATTTAATGTGTCTTGCATCTGTGAAATTGATGATATCATTATGAAGATACAGGACTGGTAGTCATAAATCAAGTATTTTCAAGTTTTTTTAAGTATATGTTCTTCTGTTGCATATCATATTTGTTCCATAGCTAATGCTTCTGTGACGTATTTTTTTTTCTTTTAACACAACCTTACAGTTCTTTTGATCTTGGTTGGCCTTTAATAATGTTGTGTTGCCTACACTGTCACAGGTAAATACTGCAACTGATCTTACTTCCATTTTTTTCACTCATCACATTTTGGACATATATAAAATATATATTTATAATATTTGTGTTCAATTCTCGCAGAGTTATGAAGATTGCTAGTGATGAAATGAAAATTGTGCAGTGTCAAAAGTAGAACATTGATAGAACACTGGCAGTTAGAATTGAATAGTGGCACACTGTGTACAGTCAAATGGCTGAACATGAACAGTGTTTGCGGTAGAACTGATAATCACAGAGGTTTTGAGTCTTGATCTTACAAGTTGGTGGTAGAGTGGCTTGTGGTGCATTTTTTATTTTGGTGGTTAACAGATAGATAGAGAAAAGATTAATGTTGTTTGATTAAATGGAGACAGTGCAATACTGGATGATTGCTTGGTTAGGTGAGGATAGAACAGTGAAGGTTCTGGATGGTTGCTTGACTGGACATAGATAGTGCAATTTGGAAGGCTGCTTGGATAGATGGAGATAGAGCAGTGTTAGAAGGTTGCTTGGCCAGAAGGAGACAGAGCAGTGTTAGAAGGTTGCTTGGATAGATGGAGATAGAGCAGTGTTAGAAGGTTGCTTGGCCAGAAGGAGACAGAGCAGTGTTAGAAGGTTGCTTGGCTAGAAGGAGACAAAGCAGTGTTAGAAGGTTGCTTGGCCAGAAAGAGACAGAGCAATGTTAGAAGGTTGCTTGGCTAGATGGAGACAAAGCAGTGTTAGAAGGTTGCTTGGCTAGATGGGGACAGAGCAGTGTTAGAAGGTTGCTTGGCCAGAAGGAGACAGAGCAATGTTAGAAGGTTGCTTGGCTAGATGGAGACAAAGCAGTGTTAGAAGGTTGCTTGGCTAGATGGAGACAGAGCAATGTTAGAAGGTTGCTTGGCTAGATGAAGACAGAGCATTGTTGCTTGGCTAGTAGGAGATAGTGCATTGCTGGTGCTGGATGATTACTTAGGTAGAAAGAAATAGAGATTCTGTTTTTCTTCCCCTCCAAACCAAGTTGTTGACTCATGACATCATTGAGGCTAATAAGAAATTAGTCATTTTAAAGCATTGATCAGTTTAAGCATAATAATTATAAGGAAAATCCACTGAGTGTTCATTTTTTTAAGAAATCTGTGATGAAGGTTTTATTTTGGACACTGGTAATTGTGTGTTTGTAAGATATTGTCAGTTTTACACATGCAAGATGCTATCCTAGACTGCTAGCATTCCTAGGCTGGTGCTGATTAAAGTTGCAGGAGATAAGTATCGCCGTATTTATAAAACCTTTGGTAGTCATTAGCCACCTTCATGTATAGGAAAAGTTGTTAAACGACACTTTTCTGGCTCGTAAGCTTTAAGACAGCCTTCACAGTCTCCAGTCACTGATAGGAGAGATGGAGTGTATTTTGTTCTGGCCTTGTTTAAGGAGCAGATTTTATCATGTGTTTACCGTACATTGGTTGATGTCAAAACCTGTGACTGCTTGATGACATGGTGTATTATCTTCTTCTTCATCTACGTCATTCAGCCTCAGCAGGGCGTGGGTTGATGTGCCACCAGCTTGTGGCCCAACACATCTGACTCTGGTTTGATGTGTTTTTAGGGTAGGGTTCATCTTTCCAATGTGATCTCTGTTCACTTGACCAGACTGTTTCCATGGGGGCACTGCAGAAAGATACAGAGAGTCTTGATCAGCTGTGGTTTACCAGACCCTGATGGCAGTCAGCTAAATATCACTGCCTCATTCAGCTTGAGTGCCAGATACTGCCTCATTCAGCTTGAGTGCCAGATACTGCCTCATTCAGCTTGAGTGCCAGATACTGCCTCATTCAGCTTGAGTGCCAGATCTCTGCCCCACCCCCGTTGACCGTTTGGATAAACTTTGCAGGCAGGCAGTCTGTTCTCGGATTATTCAGTCCCAAAGCGTGTGTTCTGAGGAAATACTACATTTAGTAGGGTTTCTTCAAGGGTAATTTTCTGTTGGTTACGTCATAGCAGTGAAGGTGGCTACTGTTGTATGAGGACAGTTTGTGAGATTTTACTCATGCATGTTCCTAGACTTGACTTCAGTGTTGCTTTGTGCAACATTCCTCATGTGTATTCTGTTTATTGCCGGTAAATGTAGTGTTAGTGTGTGTGTGTGTGTGTGTTTAACAGCATTGCATGCCAAGGGCTAGTTGCCTTCTTTCATACTTTGTACAGACTGGTTGACTTCTAATGTATATAATGCTTAGATACAGCATGTAGCTGGTGTGGATCCATGCTCACAACCATCAGGTCTCTGCAGTACCAGTGTTACTCTGTGTGTGCCGTGTATCAGACCTGACCCAACCATTGTGCTTCACTTGTCATATCACGTCTGTAAATTTAACCTTTAGTGCTTTCTACTTACTGAAGAGCTGTAATTGCTCTTCATTAGCTGTATATTTGTATGTGCGTACAATTTTGTTTTTTAATTTATTACACAAAATGATCAGCCATGCCCTTGGGGTAGATTTCTGCTACCCTGCTCCATGTAAGCAGCCACAAAATGTCATTTAGCAGCAGAAAGGAAAGAAAATCACTGCAAGTGCAATAGTCTCTGCTTGAAAGACTTTATGTTTACTACCCTATTTGAAATGAAAAATTTTTGCTATTTTAAACTTCAGCACATGAAATGCTTATAGAAATCTGTTCTTTCATCAAGAACTTTTCTTTTCCATCAGATCTGATGGACAGTTCACATCAGAGGAGAAAATATATGAGAAATATTCTTTGAAGTTGTTGGGATTATATTTTGTCTGTGGAAGAATATTTTCCCATGCAGAGGTGTTTTTTTTTTAAATCTTTTTTCCAGTTAATAAGATTTATGCGGCCTTCATTTGAGATATCATGTTTATCATGTACATGTTCTGTTGCCTTAGTGGTTCCTGAAATTGAAATGTGTGAAATAATGGATGAGGATTTGGAGCGTAATATCTGAAGATTTATCAGTATTTTTTTTTTGTTGGTTACAAAGAACAAGATAATCATGTGATTGTTGAGAGTGCTTCACTGTTTCGCTGTCTTGGGTTATTGAAAACTTTGCTATTTGTGATAATATGAATCAAAATCCTCAATGTCTTGAGTATGTTTGTTTTCTTTGATGTTTGTTTAGTTAACTTTTCAGTAATGCATTGTCTTTGCTCAGAGCAAATGTGGCAGTGAGATTTCGTGCCCAGATTTAGCTTTCATATTTCTTAGAGAATATTTGTCGGGCTATCTACTCACTGTCACTGACTGCTGATCTGTATAATCAACAAGGTGCAGGCTTTTCCCCTTCTAATATTTGATACTCAAAAAGAAAATGTGAGTCAAGTTTTCTTTGTTTCTGATTTTGAATTGAATCTCTGTATGTTAGTGCTGTGCAGATGAAAATTGGCCGCTGAAGGCAGAATCAGGTATTCTGACCAGATTTTCTTGACACACAGCACACAGTAAGTGTAGTCCATTAAAGGAGGCCTTATAAATGAGTAATAATTTACCCATGGAAAATTTCTGTTTATAATGTCTTTGTGAATAAAATGTGAAACATGCATCATGTGTCAGTCTTCTTTATACTGGAAGAAAGTAGTGTGGTACAGTGGAGATGATTGTCCATCACAGTCATCATTCTGCAGATAATTTACAATCATTGTATATCACAGTCATCGTTCTCCAGATAATTCACAATCATGATTGTCTATCACAGTCATGATTATCTATCGTCATCATTCTCAAGACAATTTACAATTATGATTGTCTATCACAGTCATCATTCTGCAGATAATTTACAGCCATGATTGTCTATCACAGTCATCATTTTGCAGATAATTTACTATCATTGTCTATCACAAAACAGCTGAGAAACACATAAATGCCTTTGAATGTAAATGCTACAGAAGAGTTCTCCAAATATCGTGGACACAAAAAAGAACAAATATATCTATACTACAAGAGCTTAATATTGAAGAAGGCTGGCTAGTGAAGAGGATTAAAGAGAGAAAACTGAAATATTTTGGACACATTAAACGTCATGATAATTTAGAGAAGACCGTATTGGAAGGATACATAATGGGAAAAAGAAAAAGAGGAAGATCAAGATGAAGATGGCTGCAAGACATCGTTGACGATCTGGAAATGGATGCAACAGCAGCAGGCCATCTTGCTCACAACCGAGAGGCCTACAGGAGTGCTGTTTGGGAGGCAAAGTTCCGCAAGGGACATGCAAATGAATGAATGAATGAATGTCTATCACAGTCATCATTGTGCAGATAATTTACAATTATGATTGTCTATCACAGTCATCATTCTGCAGATAATTTACAGTCATGATTGTCTATCACAGTCATCATTCTGCAGATAATTTACAGTCATGATTGTCTATCACAGTCATCATTCTGCAGATAATTTACAGTCATGATTGTCTATCACAGTCATCATTTTGCAGATAATTTACTATCATCGTCTATCACAGTCATCATTGTGCAGATAATTTACAACCATGATTGTCTATCACAGTCATTTTTGTGCAGATAATTTACAATCATCATCAAATTAGTTACAGTCTATGGTTGTGGTTTTGGTGAAAGATGCAACATACATGCTGGAAGGCCACAAAAACCAATTGAAGAAATTATAAGAAAAATGATGACTGCAGTAAAACTGGTTCTAGTAATGAAGATAGAATGAAGTGTGTGGTTCAGTTTTCCCAGAAGATAGAGAGAAAAGTGGGCAGAAAGTAAGATGAGCACATATAAATGAAGAACATACAGCAATCCAATATTTTGGCAAAAGCTTTTCTGAAGGGTCACATACAGAAACAACAGATAACTATAAGCAAAAGATGATCAAATTATTTGCTAATGTCATGTGAAAAAAAAAATAGAGAACGTGATAATCACTGGAGAATTCGATGGAAAAAAACTGGGTTCCCCACTTAGTCATGGAGGTACCCCGAATGACTAGAAACGCCAGATAAAAACATCAGATAATTGTAGAAACATTGTCATCAATTGCAGGGCATGCAATCATCAATCAGAATTCAGATTTTAGATTCTGGATCATGCTAAATCTGGAGCCATGTTGCCACAACAATATCCGGTTGCTGGCCTCATTTTCCCCTTCCAATAAATTTGATCTCAGATCTAAAGACTAGCAGGTCTGTGCATGTCAGAGATGCCCGAGGTGAATGTACTAGAGCATTTACTGGACCAGGCACTGTTTTATGCGGGAGACGTGCAAGTCATTGTAAACTGTTAACATTACTGCTGAATGTGAAATATATAGATGTTTACATATCTGATTACAATAAACAACCAACAAAAATTAGATAGTTATGTTATGTCCCTTTATTTTTTTTTAATATGGTAATTTGTGAAAATTAAACATAGAAATAGGATCTTTTTTCAGATATGCTGTACAAGTTATGAAGAAGATGAGTTGGCTACATTCAACTGGTAAGTCTCAACAAATGTAGGCTGATATTTAGGGAAGAAGTTAAATTGGATACATTTAGCTGATACATCTAAACACATGTTACAATCTGACGGTTCGCAGTTTTACTACAAATCAGAGGTTCTTAGCCCCATTTTATGTGTCACTGGCCAATTTGACGAACTCTGTGGAGCACTAAAGAAAGTTTACCCTAAAAAAAAAAAAAACAGCAACACTAAGCTTAACTGTAGAACAATCAGTTGAATGGAACTCACCACTACAAGTTAACTTCACTGATTATTAGAAAGCCTTTGACAGTGTAAACACAACCAATACAAATTTAACCACCTTAGAGGGCCATAAATTAGAAGTAAACACATTCACAAGTCTCGCCAGCATTATACACAGAGAAGGAATCCCCGGAGTAAGAGGAAACAATGAAGAAACACCTGGCGAATGAGTCATAATGCAGAGATTTAGAAAAAAAAACGGACTACACCTGGAGACGACAGAAGAAACAAATCAGGGCAGAAATAAATGGAGAGCCTTTGTTGATTGTCTATGCCCTGGACAGGGGTAAAGAAGACGATGAAGGAAGGAGGGAATCATAAAGTTTTTGTTCGTTCTTGACAAATGAGAAGAAATAAGAGGGAACAAATCAAGGCCTTCTTTGTGATCCCGGAAAACGGAAGATTTTGAGATGTTAACACTTACGTAATAACAATACAGTTATCTTCAGATTTATTTTATTATCTGCGTGTGACCACGGCCATCATCGTCCTGTGCCATTTCCAAAGAAGAAGTTGGCAGTACTGAATGAATAGACATTGTAAAATCAACTATATCATATATATATATATATATATATATATATATATATATATAGTGATAAATGTTCAGTCTCTCGTCCAGTCGTAAGATTTATTTTTAAATGTACATATACTTCTAGTTAGATGGCGCCAATTACTTGAGCTTCTAGCTAGATTGCGCTAATTACTTGTGTTTCTAGCTAATTGGCGCCAATTACTTGTGCTTCTATCAAGATGATGCCAATTGCTTGTGTTTGTAGCTAGCTGGCGCCAGTTATTTGTGCTTCTATCTAGATGGCGCCAGTTACCTGTGCTTCTACCCAGTTTGCGCCAATTGCCTGTGCTTCTAGCTAGATGGCGCCAGTTGCTTGTGTTTTTAGCCCCATGGCGCCAGTTGCAATGATTGCCTCATAAGTATCCACCAAGAATATGTAATGATCGTATACTATGGCACTGTCGAGAGTCTGGATCCAGTATTTTTTTTTCTTGACAATGCTTAATTTTATATATTTTCGTGTGAATTCTTTCCCCTGTTATTCTATATGTTTTTTTCTTTTTTCAGAAGCGCTTGGTAATCAGCGAAGCAAAGATACAGCACGAAATGTGTATAGATACACGACAATTCACAGAACTCTCAAGGGAAATCATGGAAACCAATCTTCAGCATGCACGACTAACTATCGGTCAAATATTACAATTGTATCATTGTGAGTTTGTCCCTTATTCACATTTGAAGGCATTGAATGCAATAATGTATAGGAACGATAGTATCTGCCAGGGCTCCACCGTCAGCATCGTACGTGGAGCACACTGATGTCAACTGATAAGTTATTTTCCCAAGAAACACAATTTACGTAAAACAATAAATAACTAGATAACAGTATTCGCACGACAGAAGCACTTGCTCTGCAGTTTTGTAAGTCTTGAAAGTGATGTCAGGCCACTATGGAAGGGAAAAGAACCAGTGATGGATTCGAAATTTGTGCTCATGAACTGCAAAACCTTAGAGGGTGCACTATCAGAACCAAAAAAAAAACTGAAACGAAAAAAAAACAGAGTACGAGAAGGATACATATAAATTTTGTTTAAAAAATCAAGAAGATGGCCAGGGACAAAGCTTAGACATAGCGATGGGCAGACGGGGTAACATAAAGATCTGTCTCAGCCAGATTTGCTGTGGGAGTGTTAGCATGATGATGATGATGATGAGAGTCGACATATTTCAGGCACGATAATTACATAACTATTGTCTCATATTAGCAAATACTTCTAAAATACTTTTTCTGAACAAAATTTGATAGCTCACTCACTGAGCTGGAACAGTTCGCTGAAGCTGCTAGTTATTGTCGAGTGAAAATGTGTCTGCGAAAAACCATAAAAAGAGGTCTCACTGAGAGAGTTCATAACCGCGGTCTGGAGAGAGAGAGAGAGAGAGAGAGAGAGAGAGAGAGAGAGAGAGAGACTAGGTTGCGTCCATATACCAGTGAAAATGATGGTTTTTTAAAAATCATTTGTCTTAACCACTGTGTTCACGAACTAAATGAACCACAAGGAAGAAATGATGCGTGCTAAAAATATAGAAAACGTAGGCCGCTAATGAAATAATCTTGTAACAATAATACGGTTTTTGACATGATGAAAGAAAAAAGATGAATATTTTCGGCTGTCTCTTGCACATATAATCAATGATGTACCGAAAGAAATGGCTGTGCAGGAGTGGGCAGTCGTCCTAATGGCAGGAGGGGAGGGGGTGGCTATGATATCGCTCCTTCTTTGGTAACCTTGTTCCTTCATCACAAACTGCCATTAGAATGTGTTCCACACTTCCACAGCATACATTTTGTGGTGGTAATATGTGGGGGCGGGGTGGATTTTCCATATTTCACATCTCTCGAAAGAGGGCAGAACTTTGCCTTGCTCTTGAAAGTATTCACAAAGAAACAGTTTTGTATGTGAAAAATGGCGTATGAAAACTGAAAGGCGAGCAGATGGCGTCGTGTTCCGCCTGGCACGTTGTCATAGTAGGCTAGATTTACTGCAGAATACGAAACTACGGTTATTGTGAGGTTCGTTGACATAGGAACACGTGGAAATCTGCACGTAACTCGGGCACGTAATCTTATTCCTGCTCCATCTTCCTGGAATTGAGAGTATTCTCTGCAGCCGACGTGGTGGAGATTGTGAAGCACATGCATCGTACCGAATAGGGAGCGGGTTACGGCTGATAATTTTCTCATAGCCTCAGTGGAGCTAAATAGCAGGTGCAGTGCTTCTTCAACAGACTTCACCACAGTAGGGACTGTGGCAGACTTCATCACAGTAGGGATTATAGCAGACTTCACCACAGTAGGGATTTTGGCAGACTTCACCACAGTAGGGATTGTAGCAGACTTCACCACAGTAGGGATTTTGGCAGACTTCACCATAGTAGGGATTATAGCAGACTTCACAGCAGTAGAGATTATAGCAGACTTCACCACAGTAGGGATTGTAGCAAACTTCACCACAGCAGGGACTGTGGCAGACTTCATCACAGCAGGGACTGTGGCAGACTTCATCACAGTAGGGACTGTGGCAGACTTCATCACAGCAGGGACTGTAGCAGACTTCATCACAGCAGGGACTGTAGCAGACTTCACCACAGCAGGGACTATACCGAAACTGTCCCACTAGCCATGTTCAGCCTGCTACTGGGGACACCAAATGAGATGTGAGACAAGATTTTGTTAGATGTGAGACAAGATCTTGGTAGATGTGACTCGCCAACCCAGACACAAGTAATCAGCCATGGGTCGTTGACAGCCACTTCACACAACCCTCTTCCAGGACGCATGGCAATAAATGAAGAAAATATGAAACTGGAATTTAAGAGCAGGAAGAATGAAAAAGAATGAAAAAAAAAAGATCCTCACCTCTGAAATGCTGTTTGACTAGCACCTGTCGCCGACAGTACGCCACGGCATGCAGCCATTTACATGTTGTTGCTTGTCTGATGGAAAATGTCCGAGTGCAAGTGATTTGAAAGTACCAGTCGAATTGATTTCATTTTAAGCATGTGTGCATCTTTCCATGTTTATTTCTCTCTCTCTCTCTCTCTTCTCTCTCTCTCTCTCTTTCTCTCTCTCTCGTTTGTACCCTGTTGCAAAAAAAAAATCTTATAAATCATCTAAGGAGTTTGTACTCATGTTTGCAAATTCAGTGCTGTCTGTATAGAGATTTCATGCAACCCAGAAAAATGTACCAGTTCATGTCAAATACCTTTTAGATTATTATAACAATGCAACCCCCCCCCCCCCAGCCTCCTCAATCAGCTCCTTTCTCTTTCCTCCATCCCCCTTTCCTCTTCTACCCTTCCCTCCCTTCCTCTCAACCCTAACCACATTCGAACTCTAGCAAAGGCTGAAGTGGGCATGACAACGGCATGCGCAAGCTCCTGCCGCTCCTTGCCATTCTTTAATCAGAACCCGGCACGCTTGCTGGCTAGCGTTGAAGCTTTACTGCTCCGTCCTGCGATCGATGGCGCGGATAATTAGTCCCATTACAAGTGAGCATTCAAATAAAAATGTTATTTCACAATGCGCAATTTCCACGTCACGTTCCCCGTTCGCGAGCAATCAAGTGTTTCTGTCAGGGCTTCGTCACTGAAAACAAACAGTCACATCTTGGAAAACAAACAGCCGCGTCTTGGAAAACAGTAAAGATTGTTAGAAGTGATGCCAACACTGCGAAGAAGGCAACAAAGTATGAGGAAGATTTGTGGGGAGGGGGGAAGAGGGAGGTGACGGGGAGGGGGATTTTTTTTTTGGGGGGGGGGTATTGGAGATGAAGTAACACTAAAGTCCGCTATCTCCTTTTTTGTTTTTTGTTTCTCTGCTTTTCAACAACAGCGCAATATAATTCTGAGACAATGCAGAACGGTGTGAAATGACTGGCAATAAATCATTGACTGGACTAACTAATTAACTAACTAGATAGTTAGCTAATAATAATAATAAATAATTTAAAATAGCACAGAAAACCCCAGTCTTTTTCCCTCTTTATCAACTTCTCAGATTAAATTCACAGATATGAGTGGATTGTTATCTGTAGAGGTCCCCCCCCCCCCCAGCAAAGCAAAATGTAACATTATATTAACATCCATGTATGTGTTTTAAAAAATCTCACCACGATAATGACATTTATACCTTTAAAATTCAACATTCTGCAAATGTTTTCCCGCAGTATGGGGGTAGACAAAAATCGCTGAAGGTCGCGCACGGCAGAAACTCAAGAGCTATCGATGAGGTCCGGGTGAGGTTGAAAGATGTTGTCGACTTTTATCTGTGCAGATCGTTAAAGTAAACGCACGTAAAAAGTTATTAAATAAATAAGTACATTACTGTGACAAATGGAGACAGAGGGAGGTCATTTGAAATGGGGTGTAAGAGCAGGGAGAGTGGAGGAATATCTATCTATCTATCTATCTATCTATCTATCTATCTATCTATCTATCTAGTGTCAGTAGCTTGAAGTACGTTAATGCGAAACTAAGAAAAAGATATCTGTGGCCAGCTCTGCATATTGGTCATGACGTCATGGAGAAACAGGAAGCAATCCCCTCTAGAGCTTAGCAGCTGACGCCTTTGTTGTTTGTGTTACAGCAAACGGATAAAGTGGATGAAATCGTATGCTTTCCCGAAAGAGGTTACATAGCTCAACTTTAATAAGACAAGATGGCAGTCTGTGCTTTTTTGTCGTAATGTATCTGGGCGGTCAAGGATTTCACGTAACTTCGAAGGGGTGTGTTGTCGTCCATCTCACGTTGTTTGGTTGGTTCGGTGATGTGTTGGGTTCCGGATACAACTGCAAATACAAAGGGTTGGTCGAGATAATCCGTTTATGAAGGTTTAGGTTCAGATTCTCTTGCTGTAAAATGGTGAGATAAGTTTAAATGAGGCAGTGGGAGAGACGCTGGGTAACTCTCCAAATGTGAAATGGTTGTGTTTTTACCCATGACATCACGGCACCACATTACAGTGATCTAAATTTTGCCGTGAAGCATGTAGAAGACGGAAGCTTGCGATGATGTGTATAAAGTTGTATCCGTGATGTTTCTATGAAATTGTTTATTGCGTTGATGTAACCACTTTCATGACATAATCACCATATGAAATATAAAAATAATCATGACATTATATCATGAAATTTGTCCACACATCAGTGAAAGATAAAGTGAAGAAAGACAGTTTTTGTTCTCATTGTGGGAGGTGTAGAGTTGGGGTAGAAACTGGTTTATTTCATGTTGGATACTGTTGCATCATGCCAGGCTGTCCTGTAAATAATATCCCAGTTCTCTTCTGTCATATCTCCAGCGTGTGAATATCAGATGACAGCCATGTTTGTTGGGTCTTAGCATATGAATCATAGGATTTATTTCTAGTATTATTAGTTTAGTAAGACTTTATGACTGTGTTTGAAGTTGCTTGTTTCTGTGATAAAATGTGCATATAGAAAACATTCTTATAATATTGAATATAGAAAAAAAATCACATAATCATATCTTAGAGAGCAGATGAAATGTAATGGTTGGCAGTCATTTGAGAATTATGCTGGTCCATAAATATTTTGAGCTTTTAGTGACAAGAATGTTGTAAGTAATAATAAAATATGAATTTTTAAGAAAAAGATTATGTATGAAGGTGAGTCAGAAAATAATAGCAAATCAAGGGACATAACAATTGAAAAAATATACAAAAAGACTTTTTTCATGTCTTTTCATATATTTTTCATTGGTTGTATCCCTTGATTTGTGGTTACTTTTTGTCTGGCCCATGTGATTAACAGTGAAGATGCCCAAATGTACATAGTACAAATATAAGACTTGTACTACCTGAAGTGTACATGAGAAATTAAATGGAATATTGCAAGCCAGAGTGAAGCAGTCTTGTGTTGTGACTAAGAAGATACAGAAGACCAGATGGAAGGATTCCTACAGCCAGTTGTTTATGTCACAGTTATGTAAGCAAGCAAAGTGGGAAAACAGAACCAGGAATTAGTTGAACAAGTGTAACATATATACAGCCCAAAAAGAGAAACGCATAACTACTGATGACCCACTTTTAGCCATAACTTTGATATTCTATAGCTTTTTAAATTGAATGAATAAAATTTTCAAATTGCACACAATAATACTTAAGGGTTTAAACACTCACTTGGCAGTTTCTTGCATCTGTGTGACGAGAATTTGTTAGTCTCAGGGGTTCTAAAATTAGTATGGTGTGTGGCCTCCGCTTGCATCGATCAGCGACTGGCGTCTCCTGGATATAGATGCGATCAGATGTCTGTTATGCGTGTGTGGGATGGCTGACCACTCTTCCTGGAGTGTCCGCCGCAGATCGCGACGATTGACTGGAGAAACGTTTTGGCGACAAACACGTCTTTGCAGCTCATCCCATAGGTGCTCAATCGGACATGTCTGGAGACAGGGATGGCCATGGAAGGGTGAGAATGTTGTTGGCAGTCAGGAGCTGTGTGGTGAACCGTGCAGAATGGGGTCTGGCATTGTCCTGTTGAAACACAGACCTTTGTGCAGCCAAAAAATGGAAGGACATGGGGTTGAAGAATTTCATTGACGTATTGTTGCACATTCAGGCCTCCTTCAGTCTGCACCAATGGACTCCTTCCATTGAAATTGAGCATTCCCCATACCATTACACTTCCACCACCATGCGGCGGAGCTTCATCAATGCAATTTTGGACAAAACGTTCATTTGGCCTACAGTAGACCCTTCTCCGCATATCATGGCGGTGCAACAAAAAGGAAGATTCGTCACTAAACTAGACACGTCTCCATTGATTGTCAGTTGTCCAGGGCCGATGCTGGTTGGCCCAAACAAGTCGATTTTGCCGATGGCGTCTCGTTAAGACAGGACCTTGGTGAGGTCGTCGTGCCACCAGTCCAGCTTCATGCAGTCTATTCTGAACAGTTTGATCAGACAAACGACATCCTGCAAGCAATGACTGGGCACTTGAGTAAGCTGTGTAAACTTGTTTCTGAGGTGATGAACCAGAATAAAGTGATCATCTGCTGTTGTTACCCTGAGTCGTCCACTGTGGTGCCAATCTTTAGCTGAGCCAGTGGCTTGGAAACGGTGCCAAAGTTGACTGATGGTACTTTGCTGCACGTTTAAATGCCTGGCAACCTGACTTTGACTTTTGCCTGCTTGTAGGCGACCAATAGCAATGTTTTGTAAATTTTGTGATAGACATGCCGTAATTGTCTGTTTGAAAATTAACTGAATTTGTTTGTGTAACCTCATCCTTTCATAGGCTTTCATTTGCGTGGGAAGTGAGTTGTGCTTACCACAAAAATCACGACTTTTCCATAAACGCAACGTGAGTTATGGTTAAAAAAAATGTGTGATTAGCAAGGGCAGCTACTGCAGTCTGACTATACACGAGAACAGCAAAATTCATACTAAATCATGAACCTGATATCTTGGTGACAATTTTTGGTTTGGTTTGAGATACCTGGGAAAAAATCTTTTGTCATAACATATAAAAAATGAAGTTTATATAAGCTATGCACTTTTTTTTTGACGGTATATTTTTAGTTGCGTTCAGATCAAACAGGGTTTTCCTTTGCATCTTGTCTGGCAAAAATTTTTTTATTTACATATCTTCTTCTTCTTCATCTTCGTTTGCTTCTGCCACCAAGACCGCCCCCTGATCCTGCTGAATTTACTCCTGTGGTCCTTAATAAGTCCCATCCCCCCCCTCCCGGTCCCTAAAAGGACCACACGAGATCCCCAAGAGGACCACAAGAGGTTCAAAGTATCACAGAGCTTGAGCCTGTATTCTCTGTGGGTCGCAGAAACAGGATTGCGTGACACCATGGTTTTCATTGCACCAGTGGTTCTAAGGACTGCAAACGCGCCACAAACAGCCTCTGGCAGTCAAGTCCAGCTCCTGGCCTTCCCGTGGCAGAACTGTTTAAACTGACAGGAGAAGGGGCGAGGGCGAATATCTGGCGCCTGAAAACCAGTTACTTAGGGTAGATGAGTGGCACGTTTGGTAGCTCATCTGCCGCTGTTGCCGCGCAGCATCACTGCGGAAAAGGTGGTAGAAAGGATAAAGCAAAGCAAACAGTCAAACCACGGCACCTCTGGTCTGGAGGTCGGCCACGTCCTGAGTGCAGTCATATCGGGTAAAATGCATGAACCGGCTTATCCCAAAGGTTAAGACACTGCTGGCGAGACTCTTCAAATGCTGCGCGTGGAGTGAAGCTCCTCCCGGTTAAGGAGGTAAATGCGGAAAAGAAATAAAGGTTGCTGTGCGGAGCCGATGGGAAAAGGTGGTGGAAAGTGAAGTTTAACCGGTATGTCCAGTAGTATCGTTACGAGAGCTATACCACGGCACCTCTGCTCTAGAGGCCAGCCACGTCCGAAATACACCTACACTGGTGAAATATGCCTAAACCGGCATACACCAGGGGTGGAACTTGATGGCTAGACATGTCATGCCACCTCCGCTCTAGAGGTCGGTAACACCCATACTGGTGAATTTTGCCTAAACCGGCTCATACCAGGGGTGAATCTTGAAGGCTACGCATGTCACAGTACCTCTGCCCTAGAGGTCGGTCCCGTCCCAAACACGCCCATACTGGGATAATGCCTAAACCGGCTCAACCCAGGGGTAGAAGTCACTAGTGGCGAGGATTCGTCCTCCTGGACAAAAGCTCCATCCTGGTCACAACTAGGAAGGGTAGCGGGCACGACCGCAAAATGCTAAAGTCGGAGACACTGGACCAGGGAAGTCTAGATAGGCAACCACCTCTCACCCGGCGGGGATGTTTGCGTATCCTAATCACGCTGAGGTTTTCCGGTGAGAAAGTCCAACCCTGGACTGGATGGGCAACCACCTCTCACCCGGCGGTGATACACGGGTATCTCAAAACACGTCGAGGTTTTCCGGTGAGAAAGTCCAACTCTGGCCTGGGTGGGCTACCGCCTCTCACCCAGCGGGGATGCACTGATATCCTAAACACGTCGAGGTCTTCCGGTGAGAAAGTCCAACCCTAGACTAAACTGGTGCAACGAAAACCACGGTGTCACGCAATCCCGCTTCCGAGACCCACCAAGAATACTGGCTAAAGCACTGTGATACTCTGAACCCCTTGTGGTCCTCTCGTGGATCTCGTGTGGTCTATTTTAGACCACACAGGGGACCACGGGACCTAACGAGGACCACAGGCGTGAATTCAGTAGGTTCACAGTGCGGTTTTTGGTGGTAGAAGTGAACGAAGAAGAAGAAGAAGAATTGCACCAGTTTAATCTAGAGTTGGACTTTCTCACCGGAAAACCTCTGCGTGTTTTGGATATTAGTATATCCCTGCTGGGTGAGAGAGGGTACCCTGTCAAGGCTAGAATTGGATTTTCTCACCGGAAAACCTCAACGTGTTTTGAGATACCCACGTATCACTGCCGGGTGAGAGGTGGTTGCCCATCCAGTCCAGCGTTGGACTTTCTCACCGGAAAACCTCAGTGAGATTAGGATACGCATACATCCCCACCCAGGTGAGAGGTGGTTGCCTATCTAGACTGCACTGTCTCTGGCTTCAGCATTTTGTGGTCATGGCCGCTACCCTTTCTAGTTGTGACCAGGACAGAGCTTTTGTCCAGGAGGACGAATCCTTGCCACTAGTAAGTTTCACCCCTGGGATTGAGCCGGTTTAGGCATATTATCCCAGTATAGGCATGAATAGGATGTGACCGACCTCTAGAGTGGAGATACCGTGGCATGAGTAGCCATCAAGTTTCACCCCTGGTTTAAGCCGGTTTAGGCATAATTTCACCAGTATGGGTGTATATCGGACATTCCCAGCCTCTAGAGCAGAGGTGCCGTGGTGTGAGTAGCTCTCGCAGCGAGACTACTGGACATACCAATTAAGTTTCACTTTATCCTTTCCATCACCTTTTCACATCAGCGCCACACAGCAACCCTAATTTCTTTTTCACATTTTCTTCATTGGCCAGGAGGAGCTTCACTCCATGCACGGCTTCCGAAGAATCTCGCCAGCAGTGTTGTTTACATATATTTGTTTCATCTAAGAAATGGGTATTGAAACAGATGTAATATCATTTGTTGTGAAAACTGCTCAGTATTATTTTACTAAGCAACTATTATTTTACTAAGCAACTTTCCTAAAACAAAGTTCTTACCCAGAGGGGATATGGACCCTAAATTATGAGGATATGGGACTTGAGTCTCGGTGGTTTCAGGAAAATTGTTTTATATTAAAACTCTTTCTGCTGTTCTGTTCCTAGCTGTTCATGTGTAAACTAAAGACAGAGTATTGACATTACTTTGAAGTCACACTGGTACCTAATAGGACTGGTAATGATGATGATTTTGAAACTAGAGAAAGGCTGAGCACATATTTGGCAGTCCATGGGAGATTGAAGGGAGTAGGTGTGGGATAACATATTAGCTAACACATCTTTATCAATGAATGTTAGAAAACGAGTCCTAAAATGCTATATTGAACCTATCTTGTTATATGGATGTGAATCATGGACAATAGGCAAGTCTGCACAAAAATCATTGGAAGCAGCAGAAATGTGGTTTATTAGAAGAATGTTGCGAATCCCCTGGACAGCAAAAATAACTAATGAAGAATGTATGAGAAGAGCTGGAGAGACAAAAAACCTTGTCAAAAAGATAAGAGAGAGACAGTGTACTTTCATAGGACATGCAATGAGAAGAAGGGGGCATTGAAAATATTATAACAACAGGAAAAATAGAAGGAAGAAGATCAAGAGGAAGACCAAGAGAAATGATACTGGACAGTCTGACGGGATGGTGTGAGAGGAGATCACCAACTGAACTGATGGCCTGCATGAAGGATCGGATACTCTGGAGAAGCATAATAGCCAACGCCAGTCGGCACGGCACCTGATGATGATGATGATGAGGTGTGGGATCTGTTATTGTGAAAAGGTTGAGACGTCCAGCTCTGAAGGTTAAATCTGCTAATATTTTATGAGTGGCATATCTTTGTGTTACTAGGTCCAATCTGTTTGATTTTGTATCTCATGCTGTTCCTCTTGCTATATTTCTATTTCTTTTCCTGTATATCAGTACTTGAAGAAGTACAGCAAGTTGCATACCTCAACAGCTACATAGACCAGGGTGGTGACACCTGAAATGAAGTTAGAATTAGAATTGCAAAAGCAGTGTTGACCTTCAGGAATCTTGAGAACATATGGCATTCAAAGTTATAAGCACAAAAACCAAGTTAAGATTATTAAATTCAAATATAAAATCCACCCTCATTTATGCATGCAAAAGCTGGAAAACAACTAAAGAAATAGAAAAGAAATTATACTCTTTTGAAAAGAAATCCCTAAGGAAAACACTTGGTACAAGGTGGAACGAAATCAAGAACAATGCAAAGATAAGGCAGATGAGCGAACAAGTCTCATGTGTAATCAGAACATGATGAGAAGAAACAGTCAGAGAATCCCTAAACAAGCTATCAAATGGGACACAACAGGCTGAAGAAAAAGAGGTCAACCGAGTGAAACTCTGAAGAGGACATTGTTAAGAGAGGCAAACTAGTAGGCATAAAATCCCTTCATGAGATTGAAAAGCTCGCTGGAAACAAGAAAACTTGGTGAACTACTATGCAAGCCCTGTGTGACGTTTAACAGCACGGGAAGGATGTAAGATGTAAGAAGATACCAGTACTTGATATCCTGGATGCTCACTGCTGAACTAAAACCGTGAATTCTGTGGAAATGAAAGATTAAAAATCAAGGGAATTTCATAGGAAGCTCATGTAACAAAATAAGAAAGTTACAAATTCTGTGAGACGCAATACAGAGGACTTACGGGATATTCTAGCCTGTGCCGTGAAGTCGGTGCAGCAAAACCTTCTGACTCCTGGGTTTTTTTTGTTTTTTTTTTGTAAATGTTGGATGCAGACTCCGCCCAGAATTGCTTCCCAGTTTGACTCTGTGACTAACAGGGAAAAAATACATAAACTTTGTAGTCATAATCCTATACTCATCCTCTCTTTTCTAGATGACATGTATAATCATCATAGGTTCCTATACCCTTCCTTTCTTTTCTAGATTATAATCATCTCATCTTAGTTTCCTATACTCATCCTATCATTTCTAGATGACCTGTATAATCATCTTAGGTTCCTATACCATTCCTTTCTTTTCTAGATTATAATCATCTCATCTTAGTTTCTATCCTATCATTTCTAGATGACCTGTATAATCATCTTAGGTTCCTATACTCATCCTCTCAATTTTAGATGACCGTCTATACTCTTCCGTTCTGTTTTAGATGACCTGTCTAATCATTTTAGGTTCTGGTCTCATTACATCTGTTTTGTTTTTTTAACCTTTATTAAAGTCAAGTGAAATGTGAATATAAGAAGAATAGGGAAAAAAACCATGGGCACACAAAAAAAGTGCTAATCAACTTCCTGTGTGTTCCATGATCCCAGCTTTGGACATTTGTATTTATTGTCCAGATAAATTGTATAGTCTTTTGGGGGTCATGCTTTACAGCCCAGAGTTTGTCTTCCGGTAAAGCTCCATGTGGCAAGAGCTGGGTTCAGACATCTTGGTAGACTGGACAGAGCTGTAGGATGTGCTCTAGAATCTGAATGCCTTGTTTTACATGTGCAAACAAGGGTGTGTGGCAGGCCAGGGTGATACAGGTGTGCTCACAGTCAGCAGTGTCCCATGCATAGTCTGAAAATGGTTTGTTCTTGACATGAGAGCTGCAGTATCTGATCATCAGAGGGTGGGTTAGACAGGTCAATCCAAAGCTTCCTGTATTGATGTGTGGTTATAGTTTTGGCTTCACTGTATGAGACAGGTAGATAGAGGTGTATGGTGCAGTTTTACAAAGTGAGTAAAGTGAGAAAAAACAAATAGAAAGTATGAGAATGTATAAATGAAAAACATACAACATCCGATATTTCGGCGTGAGCCTTTTTCTGAAGAAATCTAGCAACGCGGCTATCCAGAACATGTTCTCTCGTCATCTTGGAACCACATCAACCATATATCGCGGCAACAAGCCCTCACTCCTAAACCGCACTGTAGCTCGGACAGAGTTAAACTGGTACTCACGTACCACCCTCATAGCTTGCCAGTTAAAAACATACTGTTTTGCCATCTCCATCTCCTCCAGACCAAGCCTGATACATGTGAACTTTTTGGGGAACCCCCACTGGTAGCCAACAGATGGGACAAGAACTTCAGGGACCTTTTAATTCGTAGTCATCTTAAGATAGATGACACTTTTTATGGTACCACATGTTGCGGACACCGTAGATGCAATACTTGTCTGTTTGTTATCGAGGCTAGCCAGATCTCCTTCCCTAAGTCCACATTATCAGTTCAGGAGGGTTTCACTTGTACTTCATGCAATGTTATTTATGCTATTATGTGCAAATGTTGCGGTTTGAAGTACATAGGTGAGACTGGCTTACGCTTAGGAGATCGATTTCACCAGCATCTCAGTGATATTTCTAAGAGGGCCTGGACACCTGTGGCTAAACATTTTTGCCTTAGCAACCACAGGGAAAACAGGACATTTCTGTTAGTGCGATCCGCTCTTGTTCTGCTGATGTATGATCTCGGAGGGTCCTAGAACAGTGCCTTATTTTTCAGACTGGCTGTCTCCACCCAGCTGGAATTAACAATGTCTTCAGCTTTCTGTAAATTATTTAGTTTTCCACTTCCCTTTTTTTTTTTTTTTTAACTCTACTTTCTTTCTCCTAGCTACCCCTCCTTACCGCCACCCTCTTTTCTTCTCTGGCAATATATTGGTGTTTATAGGTCTTGTCCTATTCACCAGTTTCACATTTTCTCCCTGCCGGTATTTATGTTCTTCATTCATTATCTCTCCGCTTCACCTTTTCCCTCCCCCCCCCCCCAACACCACCTTCTCTAGTGTCTATCATGTTTCTATTGCCTTCCCCCCACCCCTTTCTACCACTTGTTTTCCTCCTCTCTCTCCGCCTCTTCTTTACCATTGGCTCTATCGGGTATCCTTTGTTGTGGTCCGCTTGGTCCTTCTAAGACACACACTTCTCTGCTTTTTTTACTTCTGGAGGAGGCCATATTAAGATAAGTTCTTCATTTTTTTTGGTTTTTTTTTTGTTGTTGTCTCGTTGTGCATGTAATCCTTGAAAAAGGCTTACGCCGAATATCGGATGTTGTATGTTTTTCATTTATACATTCTCATACTTTCTATTCGTTTTTTTTCACTTCACTCACTCCCTCCCTCACTTTGTAAAACTGCACCATACACCTCTGTCTACCTTTTTTTATTTAAACCAGTTTTACTGCAGTCGCCATCCCCTTTATCTGTCACACTGTATGAGACAGAATGTTGATATCGTGGTTGCCCGCTACCAGATTTGGTAAGGTCTGTCAGCTTGTTGCTGCCGAGTAGACCACAGCATGATGAGATCCACTGGACCACAACCATTTTTTTCTTGAGAAACCATGCACTGTATTTGCATTTTGCCTCTTTCTGGGTGCTCTTTGGGTGACAGCATAGTTTGTATGGTAGACTTGCTGTCAGTAAGGAAGACGACATGACTGCTGAGTCCAAGAGCTGTGATGCTAACTAGTCTGGTAGCTTCTAGGAGAGCAGTGAGCTCAGCTCGATAGTTGGTGATCAGAGAATCACTTGGTGTGAAATGTGAGACAGTATGCCTGTTTGGATAGTGAATAACCAGCTAAATTTTAAAAAGAAATAATAAAAAAACATTTGAACCTGACAATTAAAATATTTTGGTCATATCACAAAGCATAATACAACAATGAAAACCATACTAAAGGGAAAAGTAGGAGGAAAAAGAGCAGGAGGCCAGCAGCAATATAGATTGGTAGACAGCATTACAAACTGGATTTGGCTGTAAATAGTGAAAATGAAGAAAAGAGCAAGCTGGAAGACCATTGCAGCCAACCTTCCCTGGGGAGATTTGACATAATCATGCATGAATAAGTTTCAATCTCTTTTTGCAGGTTGGCAAGATGTTCCACTGAGGGTGTGTGTGCTGAGGTCAATGGGTCAGTGCCTGTCCCCGTGTTGTGAGAAGCAGGGGCCCAATAGTCCGGCGGGCAGTTCGAGTGACTCAGGGCATCCAAATCACTCTCATACACTATACATAGCCGGCATCCCCGTCTCTGACAGCAAAGACTACAGTTCTGGAGAACCTAATCCTTCTGTAACCACACCAGGCTCAGAGTGGAAAATGTTCACTCCCTACCCAAAGCTCCCACCAATCAAAAAGCAGGGAGTTAATGCAGAAGCAAAACGTATGTCCCTTATTTCTAGAGAAGTATCAGAAGCCAAAATCCTGGCTATGTTTGAGTTGTACAAAGATACTGAGGAAGACTGCATTTTGGCAGATGGTATAGAGAGATTTTGTGTGGATCTTGAAGTTAAACCTGAGGAGTTCGTTGTTTTAGTGCTTGCGTGGAAGTTTGGTGCTGAGACCATGTGTGAATTTACACGAACCGAGTTCGTCCAGGGCTGCAAAGCTATGAAAGTGGACAGCATGAAAGGCATCCAGAGCAAGTTTCCAGAGCTTCTTGCTGAAGTACATGATAGACAAGCCTTCAAAGATCTGTATCGTTGGACCTACAAGTTTGGCCTAGACTCAGCATCTGGGCAGAGAACATTACCGACAGATATGGCAATCAGCTTGTGGAAGTTGGTGTTTTCACAGAACGAGCCGCCAGTTCTTCAGCGGTGGCTGGAGTTTCTAGAAAAGCACTCCAGCATCAGAGGAATACCTAAGGATACCTGGGACATGTTTCTCAATTTCACAGAGCAGGTGGGGGAGGAGCTCAGCAGCTACGATGACACAGAAGCCTGGCCCAGCCTGCTTGACGACTTTGTAGAATATGAAAATGATAGACACAATCAGAATGTTACCACAGATTGACATGAATACCAGAACTAGGAATGAAAATCTCAACACCAGCTTAACAAATGTTTCTTCTTTTGTTATTACAACATATGACAGTTGTCATTCTTTACGTGGGATAATCCAGTGCTCCACATTAGAGTAAGATTGCTCAAATTTTAAAATAGTAAAACTAAACCATTTTTTTTTTCTATATACAACAATAAAAGTAGTTTTTGTCCATCAATAGAGTTGTCAGTACTACACCCAAGTATTTGGCCAATGCCATTTTTTTTTTTTCATGTATGTGATCAGTGCATCACCATTTCCCTACAACACAGAAGTCCATTTAATCCATAATTTAAACAATTTTTATCCAGTATTTCATAGTTAACATTCTCTCGTGAAACAATCAGTGCGGAATATAATTAACGTTTATCCATCTGTCAAACTGTCAGTTGTTATCCTGTTTTTTTTTAAACTTTTATCATTTTTCATTCTTTGCACATTGCACTAAAAATACCAGACATAGTAAAGTCTGTTTAAGCACAGTCAACTGTTTTTTGCAAACTGGTGTTTTAGACTGTGCCTGCAACATTTATATTTAAGATATTTGTTGAACCGTTTATGAAATTTGAGAAGGATTCAACTGTTTACTTCTGGCACAACAAACATAAAATTAAATTTGGTGCTTAAATTCTTTGTCTCTGCTCAGAGTGGCTGTTTCTGAGTAAATTATGATAAAACGTAATGAACTCTGCAGTCTCTTTGTCACAGTGAAGAAGATTTAGAGTTGTTGAGGTGATGAAAGCTGGCTAGTCTATAGGGCAGTGAAAACTGGCAACCAGATAGCATACTAAAAGTCATCTTGGTTGCAAAATGTGAAGCCCACATGTTATTATATTTTCAGGATGGACTTATCTTTTTGGTATCTGAACATATTGCACCCATCTCCTGTTAATTAAGATTAAAACACAAAATTAGCTGTCGTCAGACACAGATAGATATAATCTAACTTATAGAATATTCATTGAATCACATTAACAAAGTATACAGAATACCATTGTGTAGCAATCACAGAAACATCAAAGAAAGTATGAATGAACTATAAGAATGACAAATAGTATCTGTACCCACACATATTTAGTCCCTTTTGTAAACAGTAAACTGTATTTATACTAAATGTATTTATTATTATTGTAATTTGTGTGAGTCACAGCAGCAGTGCCCATGTGTGCTTTAACATTTATATATACATACATACATGTTGTCATTAAAAGTGTGCTTCTTTGTGTACAGTATCTGATCCTTACCTTTGGACGTAAGAAATAAATGTTTAGTAAAAGGCCAAGTTTCTGATTTTGGCCGTAGGTGCGTGTATAGATTCTTCCAGTTCTGGCTACTTGTAGTATGTTGGGATAGGCTATGGACAGAATATTGTGTCTAAATAAAGTAAATGCTCTTTGAAAGTTTTGCATGTGTGAAACGACAACAATCCCTTGCAACCGAAACAAGTTTTTTTTTACATGTTTTGATTATAAGTTTATTTTCTTGAAGGAGTTGATTGTTTCTAGGTTTTTTTCTTTGCCAATTGCTATTGATGTTATTGTGAAAAAAAAAAACAAAAACGTACAAATATGTCACATGAACATTTGCTTACAATTGAAACACACCACTTCATTAGGCTTTCAGGGAAGCAGTTGATCTTTAATAAAAAAAATCAGAAGATATGAAAATTAGTTTATTTTTTGACAGTGTTAGATCTTATCAGTCAGGTGAGGTTTAAAATTAATGATAAGTGCTGTGGTTAGTCTGATGTTTATAATTAAAAGTTTGTTTATAGAATTTAAATGAACCATAGTAATTCAGTATGCCCTTTGTTTTCATGTCAGTGAGTAACAGAACACTCTCAAAAGCATACACTTTTTTTTTGTAGTTCAAACTCTTGAAGTTTGGTTGAGAAAGTCTACAGTCATCTGAGGAAACATCATTATTTGTGACCTCTACCATGAGCTAATTATCTTCCTTATTGTTCTTTTATTCATGTATGAATGTATAATATGGGTATTTGTACAGTATGAGCTTTTTGTATTTTGTGGTTGCACATTTGCATTCTTCTGTTGAAATGATCTTAATTCATGATGGTTTTGACATGTTTTTCAGCTTTAATGTGAGCTGTGTAATGTCCAGCATTTAATTCTTTGAACAAAGGAGTGTGTTATTAGTTGTTCAGGAAGCCTGAACTTTGTGTTTGAAGTGCCTATAGAAATGTCAGCAGATAACACTTGATCACGTTCATCACTGCGAAATGTCACTGTAGGAGAAGGTGGGTTTTTTTCTTTTTTTTTTTATGTGACCCGCGTGGAGTTGTGAAAATTTATGGAAGTGAGGATTATGGTCATGAGCACATTGGGATGAAAAGCATCAAAGTTTACGAAGGTGCAGCAAAGTTGTTGTTGTTGTTGTTGTTGTTGCACTCATCTCACATGATGATGGTTGGTGTTTTGATTCTGGCAGTGACCATTCCAGTCATCTTAGCTGTGAAATTGGGTACCTGGCTTTTTGTGGAGCTAGGAAAGAAAAGATGGCCAGATATGATAATGACCACATCACTGCCTAGTGGGCTAATACTAAGGAAAATATGGACACCAAACCCCATATTTGTGAATGCCTCAGTGGTATAGCATAGGACAAGCATCACCTTATCTACACACTATTATGTGAAGCTGGTGAAGGGATATGGCACCTTTTGAGCAGTGGTACAGTACTGACACATCAACAGTTATGACAGAGGAGAGGGATTTACTTGTCATGCTTTATGGTGTTGTCATCACCCTTTGTTTTATTTTGGTGCAGTTATCAACAGTTTGAAAGAAAAAATTTTCAGACACAAACACCCGTGATAAATCTGCAGTTTTAGGTAGCTTCTAGATGAGGGACTGGAATTTTGTGGTGGCAGATGTGGTCACACACCTTTTCTGGCTCATGTTTCATTATTTCACCTACAGCACTACTTTTGTGATTGATATAATTGAAAAGATACTTGCTCAGGTGGTGCTAAATGACTTGTTTGTGTGGGGAGTGAAAATATATGACATGATTAAATCCTTTTTTTTTTTAAAGCTATCTATCTACTAGTGGATCCCAATCTTTTTACATCCAAGGACAAGTTTTTTTCAGCTACATATGAGAGTTGATTGATAAATTCACGGCATAAGGAACAAATACTTGAAACACACAGTTGGTATTAGGTGCATTTGTAGATCAGGTTAATGTAAGATTAAACACCAAGTTTCAAAAAATTAACTGCAACCAATTTTTTTTACAGGCTACTGAAGTGATAGGGGGTGGCAGAAATTGAGAAAATGGATAACATTTCTCATCAAGCAGTCATTCGCTACCTCTGCATCAAGGGCTTATCATCGAAGGACATCCTTGAGGATATGATAGAGACTCTAGAGGAGATTGCCCATTCTTACAGCACAGTGAAGTAATGGGCAGCTCAATTTAAACATGGAAGGGAGAGTCTGGAAGATGATCCCTATCCAGGAAGACCAAGAATGGTAACCACTGATGAAACCGCTGGCAGAATCCATGACATGATAATGGAGAATTGACAACTAACTGAGCAGTACATTGCTACTGAGTTGGGCATCTCCTATGAATGTGTTCATGCTTTTATTCACAGTGATCTTCAAATGATAAAAGTCTCTGCTCGATGGGTCCCGAAACTTCTTGGAGCTGATCACAAACGACAGCATCTCATCATGTCAAGAGACAATCTTGGCCATTTTTCTGCAGATCTTGAAAAGTTTCTTCAGAAATTTGTGACTATGGATGAGACTTAGGTTCATCATTTTCAACCAGAAACCAAAGAACAGTCAAAGCAGTGGAAACATCATGGATCCCCACCTCCTAAGAAAGCAAGGGTGGTTCATCTGCAGGCAAAGTGATAGCTTGCATCTTTTGGGATTCAGAAGGTGTGCTATTGGTAGACTATCTTCAAAAGGGCAGAACGGCCATCGGGGCCTATTACACTAATTTTGTGAAGCAACTGCGAGTCAGATTGAAGGAAAAGCATCGAGGGAAATTGACAAGAGGAGTCATCTTTCAGCAAGACAGTGCTCCAGTTCACAAGTCAGCGGTGGCAGTGGCTGCCATTCATGAATGTGGCTTCCAGCTTCTTGAACATTCTCCTTATTCCCCAGATTTGGCCCCTTTGGACTATTACCTGTTTACCAAACTCAAAAAAGGAGCTCAGTGGTTGCATATTTGCTTCAGATGATGACATCATTCATGCTGTAGACCACATTCTACTGACACAAGATGCTGACTTTAAAAAAAAAGAGATCTGTATGCTCCAGGATCACTGGACTAAGTGAAACTTGCAAGGGATGTTGAAAAATAAGGCAAAAAAGTTGTCCACAAATAATCCATTGTACTTTAGGCCACGAACTTATCAGTCATCCCTCGTATAGTTGTTGACCACCATCTTATATGTAATATCACAAAGCTATGAATTTTTAATTTTTAAAAAATTAAATAGGTGTCATTAATACCATATCAGTAATGCAGACATAGACAACTTGATGATGCTGTAAGAAATATTCGTGGCTCATTGACTACAGGTTGGAAACTACTGATCAGTACAATCCTCATCTGATTACCACAAGAAAGAAAAAAAAATGGATAAAAGTAGAAGTAGTTTGTTTCATATGAAGATGTTTGACCTGAAACAGTGGAAAGTTTGGATCTTAGTCAAAGATCTGTGATATCTTTGAGGGAAACAGACTGGGATAAAGTAATTGAATAAAATTACTGACAATGATGTGAAAATTTCTAGAAAATATTATGTCTGTAGACATTATCAAGTAGTGCCGGTAGGTGCTGGCAATCATGCTTTTCCATAGTTGTCAACCTCTGATGTTTTCCATAATCTCAGTTGGTGGCTGTTGTGCCATCATGTTTGACTATCCATGGTTTTTCTTTTCTTGGTCTTCCCCTGCCTCTCTTCCCATTTATCTTTCCCATTGACATGATGTTTTCAAGCCCTTCCCTTCTCGTTACATTGTCCAATCAGTGGTAACTGTCGTTTTCTTACTGTATTTGGTTTTCTTAGGCATCCTATGTTTTCATCTTAGCTGCGTGTTCTTAATATTCTTTTAAGAGATCACATCACTGTTGCCTCGAGTGATTTTTGCATCAGTCTTTTGATTGGCCGTGATTCATTTCCATGGAGCAGGACAGGCCTAATGTATCATTTTTTAACTCTCTTTCTGATGTTCGTTGATAGGGATGCATTGTGCAAAATGTTTCTTGTGTGTTTGAAAGTTGTTCTAGCTTGGCATGTTCTATTCTCTGACTTCAGAGGCCCATTTTTCCATCTGATGGTAACTCAGGTGCCCAGATATCTAAATGTGTGCACTTGTCTCAAAGTTGTTGCTTGTGCTTTACATTTAGACATATTCTTCTTTCATGACATAATCATTGTTTCTGTTTTCTTGCTGTTTAGGTTGAATCCTTTCTTTGCACTTTCTTTCACTACTAAATCTGATAGTTTCTGTTGCCTTTTTTTTCATTTTTGGCTATTAATCATCTGCTCATTGTAAAATGTTCATCTTGTAACCTCCAACTCATATTCTTGGTTTATTTTCTATTTCTCTCATGATATTTTCAGTGTACGGTGAGAACAGTTCTGGTGAGAGGACACAAGCCTTGTGTTACAGGCCAAAATAACTTCCTTTTTTGTTTTTACCACCTGTTTACATTGCCACTCTACTGTGGTTGACATAACTTGTGACTTATATCTTTTGTAAAAATCCATAATAGACGGTCACCAATCTAAATAATGAAAAACATCAAAGACTATGTCTTCTGTGGAAGAGACATCATTGCTCTAGTCATGTAAGAGGCATTTGAAAATGAATTACGCCATGGTTCTCAATAAAGTCATTATAGGAGCAACAATTAATCTGAAACAATGAACTACTGAAGCACTTTATCATCATTGTTCTGTGGCATCTCCGCACTGAAGTGGATCTTCAGAACAATCTTGCTTTGATAGTGAACCCGAACAAAGTGTCTCCTGTTCAGGTCTTGATGTTGTCCACTCATCAGTATTATTGTTGTCTTCTTGCTTGTTTGTGTTCATTTGTTTGTCTCCTCCAATATTTTTACATTATGTATGTTTATTATCATGTTTTATGTATGAAATATGATCAGTACATTTCAGCTGTATAGTTTAAATGTTTTTTCATTTTTAACTTCATTTTCATTTGTTCCATTACTTTATTTGTTGACTTCTTTTGTAACTACAGAGGACCCTAATCTCTTTCAGGGGCATTTTTCTTGATTGATGTCTGTGTCTTGTAATAGCATTGAATAGTGAGAATTGTAATTGGCTGTGATAATTGTTTGGAAAGAAGAATTGTTCTCATTCTGTTGAAAGTACATTTATCCTTCAATTTTTCTTGTGTTGATTTAATATTTGTCATTACCTGTTTTAATGTAGTGATATTTTGGATGTGCTGCAGTTTCATCCTGTGTTCCTAAATTGCCAGAAAGCCTTTGTTTGTTCCGTTACATGCCACAACTTTCCTGTGTCAGTATTTTACATTTTATTTTTATTTCACTTGCAGGTTTCTCTTTCAGTCCTCTGGATTTTCTGTCTTCATCCATGTTTCTGGGGTTTTTGCTCTCCCACTGATGATTGGGCCTACAATTTCATTGGTATTTGAAAAGATCTTCATGAAACAGCATGTATCATTTCTGAATTTTGTCATTATATCACATGATTGGGACCCAGGAACAGATTAATTTGAATAGTAATGTTAATGAGGAGAAAACTTAGAGAATGACCATGTTATGTCTGCAAATACAAATACATATATAAGCATTTTCAATGTGAATGCCATTATTCATGGACAGAAAAATATTCCATTATTTATTCACATGATATTTTCCCCTCACTTGCAGCCATGTATCAAAGCAGTCTAGTGAAGTTCACCATACAGGCAGATATTCTCCTTTCAGAAGCTGATTTCCCTGGCACTAGTGTGTTGTGTAGACAGCTTTTACACTGGAGTAAAACTGGACATCACCAGTAGTGAGTGATGAGCACATCATTGAACTTTTTGGGTCACAAGACTGGCCACCTCATGTCCCTGGGGGGCTGCGATGATCGCCAGATATTTCGTATATAAGACAGCATAGCCAAAGTGATAACCAGTTAAAACTGAAACACAAGAACAGTGCAAGGCTGGTAGTTTCTTTTCTTTGTCACATGAGAAATGTGTATTTTAAAGCTCAGTGTGCTCGGCAGCGTAGGCAGTCTGTCACAGAGAGTGAAACAACCGCGCATCTCTTCAGATAGGGACCCCTTTCCTCTAGAATAAATCTTTAAACTTCTAATGCTGTAAAATTAGTGATTCTCTAGATCAATATGTGGCTTTGATGCTTGTTATGGTCTCATGTGATCTTGAGATGCCAGCTTGTACTGATGTTTTGTTTTGGTTTTTTCCCCTGAGGAAATAGATGTTATTTGTTAGTATGCTTCATTATTTTTTTTGTGTGTCTGCATCTGAAAGTTGCTTAAGTACAGTTAACAGCAGTATGGTTTCAAGTTTCTACCTGAGACATTTGGACAGTCAATATTCCCTGGTTAGCTGAGTGGTTAGGGGCTTGGTTTGCTAATCTGGTAGAACCGTGTTCAAGTTCCACCAGTGGGATTTTTTTCTGGTACACACCAAAAAGGCCTTTAAAGGATACCAACGGTGGAGAATGGAGAGCTAGAAAGAACACTGAACCAAAAAAATTTAAATCTCATCAAATTATAAATGTCCTGAAACTGAACAGACTACACTGGTTGGGCCCTATAGAAAGAATGGAAGAGAGCAGACGAACAAAAATTATGTATGCACAAGAGATGAGGGAAACAAGAGCTAGACCAAGACAGAGATGGAAAGGCAGCATAAAAGAAATTGGTGTCACCAACTGGAGAGAGAAGATTAGGATTAGAGGCAAACTTTGTCTGCAGCAATGAGCCTTAATGGCTCGGAAAGCTGAAGAAGAACATATACCAAAAAGACTCCAGGGTCCACCCAGCCTCTAAAAATGGGTACCAGAATATTCTGGGAAGGTAAATGTGGCCAGGTATCATACTGACCACATCATACTTTCATGCGCTGAAAGTTGTGAAAATATGGGGCCTAATACTATATCTTCAATATGCCTTAATGGCAAGAAAATGGGAGGCACTTGAACAATCCAGCTATCCAGTGCTAATTGTTATTCTTAACAATTAGAAAGAAAGCCACTGAATGTAGATCTTTGTATCATACATGATGTATTACATTGGTGTTCACCATTTGATTATCTTGTAGATACTTTTAGTAACTGCAAGTTTCAGTTGATGTTTGGTCCAGTATGTTGCATGTCTTTACCTAAGTATAGTATTACAAACTGCATGGATTTTGTATTTATAGCATTTGCCACAGTTGGTGACATAGTCTCATATTTACAGTAACAGTAATGTCAGTGATGTACTGTATTTTTTGGCTTACTTGCTTGTAACAAAAGTACAAGATGACAGGTAGTCATTTATGTAACCAATGTTTTTATTCTTTGTATTTGCTAAGGACGTTAATCCCCTGTGTTTCTTATTTATCTATGCATTTCCTGTTGTTGGATGTACCTTTAGAAAATGTGTTAGTGGGAAATTGCTATTCTTTTCTTTTTTTTTCATCGGTCTCCATGTTTCACTACTTAATAGACAGGTCGTATTGCCATACGTGGGGTTGATTTGTGGAGGAGTTATTGGTCGACCTGGTCAGGTTGATACATAGCTCTTTTCAGACGCGTCCCCAGAAAGCAGGTCGACTATTTAAAAAAATCAAAAGATGTCAGCGTAGAGCTTGTTGATAGGAGAAAGTATATTTGACTAGTTCTTAATATATGCATCTTGACTTTACCAGTTTTAAAGTAACATTTCTGTAGCCATCATTCAGTGAAGTAATGCGGATAGATCAACAAGTAAAGAAATGTTTCCCAAAATGTTAGCAGGTAGCCAGCCACCGCTGCTGTTAGGCAATGATACAGATAAGAAAAGCAAATGGAACTATGTTTTAAAACATGCGGAAGCATCCGAACAGGAATATTTGCCATAAGTAGGCTCCATTAATGCCAGAAAGATTTAAAATTTATATTTTTGGTGTTTAGTGAGAGGACTTGACCTGTGATTTTTCTGATCCTCAGGTTTGGAAGTTTTCACTCTTTTTTTTCCCTTGTGCCAGAAAACAGAATGTATAGATTTTTTCCATTTCTTCTATATATGTGTGCAGAATGTTAATGATAAATGAGTTTGGTTATAGCAAGTTTTTGCAAAAATCTTTCAGTGTACTGCAGTCCAGTAGGTGATGTTTCATGGTTTCTTCATTTTTTTCTGTTACAGAAAAATGTGTGTTCAGCAGATGCTCTGTATAAGTGCTTATTGTGTGTGGTCAGGTGAAGTTGTGTGTGTGGTCAGGTGAAGTTGTGTGTGTGTGTGATCAAGTGAAGTTGTGTGTGTGGTCAGGTGAAGTTGTGTGTGTGTGTGATCAGGTGAAGTTGTGTGTGTGTGGTCAAGTTAAGTTCTTTGTGTGTGTTGTAGGAGGTGTGTCCTGTGTACAACCAGAAGGTTGTGCATCTTAAACTGAGAGGTAAAACTGTAATGGCTATTGTGCATTGTAATTGTCCCTGATATATCAGTTAATGTAAGTGAGCAATTCTATGAAAACATTCATGCTGTAAGCTGTCTTCTTATCTGACAAATAAAACTACTTGTTTTGTAGTGTTGAAAAACTTACAGCTAGAGTCAGAGGGTTAATCTTCCAAACTTTCTTTATGTGTTGGAGTTTGCATCAGTTGGGCCGAGATAGACTTTGTTCATTTATGTCAGTAAATATTTTTCTCACTTTGCCCTGTAAGGAAGTTACATAAATCCACTGCGTATTTGAATAGTTGTAGTAAATATAGCGACAACTCCTGAAACATTTTGTTATTTAGGCCAGCCATTGTTTCCCTGGGATTAGCACTTACCTCAACAAAATTTTACCCAGAATTCGCAGAATTGTGCAAGTTTCTCTCACATAACAAGCACCTCTTTTTAATTTCCATTCGAGAAAAGATTTTGTTAAAAATATATCTGATTATACAACTATTAATAATCATTGAAATTAAAAAGGTTTAATAGATTTAGTAAGAGGAATGTGTGAGCTTGGACTTGGAATAGTGCAGGGTCTAGTTTTAACAGCTTGACCTTGTAAAAATAGATTACCCTAGTCATTGATTTCTGTGTGTGTATATTTTCAGTATCACTGTGCAATTGGCCACTTTGGTCCATCAGTGGAAGAAATTGCTATGAGATTCTCAAATTGAGATTTAATTTATGAAGATCTGAGCGTGTCATATCTTTTAAATTTTTTTTTTAACTGTTATATTTACTATTCATATTTATTGTGAAAGCACTGTAACTTGATTGTGTACATCACCTTATGGGTTGTACAGCATTGATATCACATAGAAGTTGATTTTTTTTTTTTTTACTCTAACATAGACACAAAAAAGACCTATTTAATGTTAAATATCGTTAACTGTAGCCTTTTATAACAGAATATTTGTTCTCTTAAAAAACATCAGTTTTTGCCCTCGTGCTGGTGTTATTTATGGTGCAGTGATAAGCCGCAATCGAGATAAAAGGGTTTATTTATAGCTCAGGTCTGTCCGTTTTTACAGTGTGTTTTCAGGAAGCAATTCAGCTGCTGTGTTCGTTGCTCCAAGCCATTCAGTTAAAAAAACATGTCCCTTATTTCATTTTAGTTCATCCGGATGCTGAAATTCTAGATCATTCATTCCCTTTTTTTTTCTTATGTCCAGGGGCTCAGCTTCAAGAGATAAGCTCATCATTTTTGCGTTTATTCCCCAACATCATTTTCAGTTTTCAGCTGGGATGACTGAACTTGACCTGGAATGCATGAGAAGTGAAGGTAGCCACTGTGTACGAAATGACCATGGTGTAGGTTCAGACATTTTTTTCAGCACAGAAGTGTGGGTTGTTAATGAAAAGTTCATTATGAAGAACTGAGAATTATATGATGAAAAATGAAAACTAAGTTTTTTTTTTAATGCCTAACAACAAAATTAAATATTTAAAACGGTGGCAGGCCATGGGATAACATCATATAGAAGGAATAACTATTTAAATGTGTCCAACCTTGAGCTGTTTAAATGGCTTTGTAAAGTTTTTTTTTTTTAAAATTAACTTCTATCTGGTTTATTCTTGCTTAGGAGATTCAAATTTTAAACTACTATATAAGCTAAATAATATGATTATTTCTCTGTAAAAAACACTGCAGTTATATTTATTATCAATTGTTTGTGAGGTTTTGGGATTTATGTTTGGTAGTGAAAGTTACAATGGTACTTGGGGAAAGTATCACTTAAGAGTAATTTCTTCACTTTCTGTGCAATGAAATGACAACTAAAAATGCAAAAAATGTTACATACTTAGACATTATTTTGGTTGTTTTTAGCAGGTGGTTAAACTATTGCAATATTTCACTTACCAGGAAAATGGCTCCAAAAAAAAAAAAAAAGATGGTGATTCAACATTTAAAAATTTTCAAAACAATATATGTAGTATGTAGTCTTACTTCATATGTGAGTTATTTGCAGGTACAAGATTTTGATCATAAAACATCAGATGTGCTTGTCGCCCAAAACTCAAGGCCATTTCTGTGTTGCACACAAATAACTAGGCTATCATAGAGATTTTTTTTTTTTTTATCTTTCCGTCCCTCCAAATAATCTCTCAAGTTTTTGTGATTGTAGGTTGTTTGTAAAGCTCTGTGAAGAAAAAAAAAAAAGAAAGTACTTCATCGACTAAAAAGAAAGAAATTTCAAAGTTTAGACTGGATTTTAAAGCAAGATTTGTGAAGAGCGATGTGAAATTAACAGGACAAAGGGGAGAGACAAATGTGTGTGCATAAAATGGGAAGAAAATATGAAGTTTTGTTTCGCTGGCAAGCAGTAAAATTGTAGGTTTTTTCTAATAACATCGGAACAGCAGTAAATTTAAGGTTTTCAGTACCTTTATTCTGACAGTAATGCTGTTGGTTGCTTTGTTCAGATTTCTCACTTGATTTGTTGTATTACTGTTGTCTGGTCATATTATTTGCGTTATGGGTTTTTTTTTTTTTTGGTCATGACTTGTCATCAAGCAAGATGTTTAAGCACATATATCAGTTTTGCCCTTATTTATGTGCATCTTTGCTTCACAGAAACTAATTGTTAAAGATATGATGCTTACATGGCTGTTTTACATTTGAATATCTGTGAAGATAAAGCTAGCCAAAACACATATTTTTTTTTTTTATATTTCTAATCCACTGATAAGAGTATTCTCCAGGGTGCAGATATAGTAAAGTTGATAGAACTCTCTTTTCAAGCAGACAGCTGCGGTCCCACTCCAATCAACCCAACTGGAAATATAAGGATCTTATGTTAGGAAAAGTACCTGCCTTCAAAAGGAGGCACATTATTACACACGGCTGCAAGTGCATTAAGGAATAATCAGACATTTGCATAAAAGTTAGTCCCATCTCATTGGGTGAACATGAAAAAAAAAAAATCATTCTGCGGAGCAACTTTGGTTCATCATGTAACAACCCTAGAGACAAAGATGTGTGCAATATTTTCTTCACAAATCTCTCTTTTCTTGCAGCGTTTTTAAACATATGTTATATTATCATTTCACTTGTTTGATCATTATTAACTGTGTTATTCTTTTGACTGCCACTGTAAAGCCTTTTCTCATACATACTGTAGGCTTGTTTTTTTGTTTTTTTTTTTAATGCTCATTTTGTGGTTACTGCATTTTAAAAAGAAGCCATCAGATTAATAGCTTCTTTTCTTTGCATTTTCTGTGTCATCTTTTTATGTCAACCACATTGAATACATGTATTACAACTATGGAAATGCCTTCAATGTAAGAAGCCTATGTCTTCATTTATTATTTTTAGTTTTTTTGTTGAGTGTTGGTAGTGCTTTGTTGAATGTTGGTGTTGGACTTCTGTTTTAATTATCCACCAAAGGGGAGAGAAAATCTCAAAGAGAAAAAAAAAACTAAGCAGTATCAAATAGTACAAACTGTGTATCCCAAAGAGAGAGCCATTTATTATCTTAACTCTGGGCCTCAAACAACCATTTATTTATTAACTGTGGACATCAAACAATATTAGTTAACCTGAACATGACAAAAGCTACCCAGCAAGTTCTACAATAGCTAACACCTGGCTGCTGAGAACAACTTGTACTTGTATGAACTCCCTGTAACTGCGAGCTGTTGTTCTTTGCAGTCGATGTTGATGAGGCACAACATTGTATCGATGTGGGAGTGGATTATAGTGGCTACTTTTTCAGTTCCGGAGTACGGTTAAAAAGCAGGGTGTGTGTGCAATGCTTCTTTAACAGAATCCACCACCATGGGGACTATGGTGACCCTGCCCCGTTAGCCAGGCTATGCCTATTACTGGAGGTATCACGAAGAGGTGGGACAGGGTCTTGGTCAGCTATGGGTCGCTGATTACCTTATTGAGTGTCTGTACCCCCTGCTGAGAACAAAGATGACACACTCATCAAAGCATATAGTCACTGCATGCAAAGATGACACAAGGCAGAGAGCCAAATCTGGCAAGGATTTTTCCACTTGCACCTGATGCTCCTTTTATGTTACCACAGGGGATTGATGTATTTTTCTGTGATGTTGAGCCAGCTTCTAAGTTCCGTTCTGGGACATAAGAAAAATCACTGAACACACTAAAACCAATGTGATGCTTTGACTGACTGCCTAAAACTTCTAGTCTACAGAGAGTATGCAGTTTATAGTACATTTAATGAATTATTCACAGGCAAATGGCTTATTTGTTCCTATCACATATAAGAAACTACAGCTACTGGTAGCAGTGGATTTTCCTATGATAGTGAAAAGTTTGACTGCCATTAGTTTTGAACTGGAGTACAGTTTGAAAGGAATTACATTTTGTAGTCGATTTCATTTTGGGACTATAATAGGAAATACTTCTTTTTTCAGTTAAAAACTTGTGATCTTGGTTGTTGCCAATCTTTTTTAGGTGTTATATACAGGGGTGTAATGGCTTTTTTACACATCACAACTATGATTTTGACCCTTCTATTCATAAACCTCATTTGGGCCTGGTTTACTCGTGTGTTTGTTTAGGCATGTGTAATATTCAGCTTTCCCAATCCAGCCGTTCTTCTTTAGCTGTGCTTTACAGGAACTATAACTCGTTTTCATTTTGTTGGAGCTTCTTTTCTTCTTCTTCTTCGTTCGCTTCTACCACCAAAACCGCACTGTGATCCTACTGAATTTACGCCTGTGGTCCTCGTGTGTGGACCACACGAGATCACCGAGAGGACCACAAGGGGTTCAGAGTATCGCAGGGCTTTAGCCTGTATTCTTGGTGGGTCTCAGAAGCGGATTGCATGACACCGTGGTTTTCGTTGCACCAGTTTAGTCTAGAGTTGGACTTTCTCACCGGAAGACCTTGACGTGTTTAGGATATCAGTACATCTCCGCTGGGTGAGAGGTGGTTGCCCATCCAGTCCAGAGTTGGACTTTCTCACCGGAAAACCTCAGCATGATTAGGATACACAAACATCCCCGCCAGGTGAGAGGTGGTTGTCTATCTAGACTGCCCTGGTCCAGTGTCTCTGACTTTAGCATTTTGCGGTCGTGGCCGCTACCCTTCCTAGCTGTGACCAGGATGGAGCTTTTGTTCAGGAGGACGAATCCTCGCCACTAGTGACTTCCACCCCTGGGTTGAGCCGGTTTAGGCATATTATCCCAGTATAGGCGTGTTTGGGACGTGACCGACCTCTAGAGCAGAGGTACTGTGCCATGCGTAGCCTTCAAGATTCACCCTTGGTGTGAGCCGGTTTGGGCAAAATTCACCAGTATGGGTGACCGACCTCTAGAGTGGAGGTGGCATGACATGTCTAGCCATCAAGTTCCACCCCTGGTGTGTGCTGGTTTAGGCATATTTCACCAGTGTAGGTGTATTTCTGATGTGGCCGGCCTCTAGAGCAGAGGTGCCGTGGTATGTGTAGCTCTCGCAGCGATACTACTGGACATACTGATTAAACTTCACTTTATCCTTTCCACCACCTTTTCACATTGGCACCGCACAGCAGCCTTTATTTCTTTTCTGCATTTTCTTCCTTGACCGGGAGGAGCTTCACTCTACGCGCGGCATTCGAAGAGTCTCGCCAGCAGTGTCTTAACCTCTAGGACAAGCCGGTTCATGCATTCCACCCAATATGACTGCACTCAGGACGTGGCCGACCTCCAGACCAGAGGTGCCGTGATTTGACTGTTTGCTTCGCTTTATCCTTTCTACCACCTTTTTCGCGGCAACCCCATTTGCACCTTTCTCCATTGGCCGGGAGGAGCACCACTCCACGCACGGCAGCTGAAGAATCTCGCCAACAGCGGTTTTGAACTAATAAAAGCGCTCTTTCCACGAGGGTCGGAGCCTGGTAAGCATGTATTAGCTCTAGAATTGCTACAGTTATCCAAGCAGGATCGTGTCATCTAAGGAACCTCGACTGATTTAATGAGCCATTCGCGGTTTCACCGTGAGACAGTGTGAACTTAGACATGCATGGCTTAATCTTTGAGACAAGCATATGACTACTGGCAGGATCAACCAGATAGCTTTCTTCACAGAACCTTAGTCGGATATCTACCGACAGACCGACGCGGGGCAAAGGAGACAGCGCTCTACTCAGAGCGGATCCCTTTCGACCCCGGCGGCGTTTCACTTCCTTTAACCGGCGGGCGCAGCCGGCAGCTCTCTCTGCTCTAGCTTACGAGAAGAGAGCCCAGCCACCCACAACATACGCACATTACATACTGCAGACCTGATACTCTTTGCGAGAGATGGACCAATTTCGAGACCATCAGTCGACAAAACCATACTACATCGTTAGCACGAACCTGGCTGGCCAGCCGTTTACATGCTTCGCTCGATGGACAAACCACTTGCTTCTGCATCGAAACACCTTAACTCTCGCTGTCCGGGAAGGGAGCGAAAGCCTGTCTCCCCACGCACGGAACTCGAGAGTGCTTTTTTGCCAAAATAACAGTTGTCCTGCGCAACGGCAGCAGCCCATGCTGTGTAGTGTAGCTCGTCGCGGCTGATGTTTTGTTGGAGCAATGTGCACTATGTTGAAATACTTCCTGCTTACTTGTTGCCCAGAATCCCATAGTATCTAATTTCCACTGCAGCATGACTGGTATTCCATATTTTGTGTAGTTTTTCTTTAAGCTTTGATAGATGATCTTCAAGATGAGTTCTGAGATGTCTTTGGCTGTTAAAACTGACAGGCTGCAAGAGAAAATGATGTATCCTGTGGTTCAATAATGCTGTTCTCAAAATTATCCATGTTTGACTGCGTCCTTATAGCTTACAGGTGCAACTAGACAGGATGGTCATGTCATATCTTCTTTAGTAACCTAAGATGCTAAACTACAATAACCAACTACATATATGACACAAATAACTTCTGCTGATACAGGCTGGGCCAGCTGTATGATGAATGAGGTACTGATTTATGTGATCCTCACCTAAACGGAGTCTGGCATTGCAGTTAGTCACCGATTCATGTTCCTTTGTGTTTCCTAAGCAAGCAAGAAAGCCATGACAGTCTTCTACAAAGAACCTCACCCCATGGCTGAAAAAAAATTCTGTTCCAAAATATTAAAAACAAGAACAAGCCAAATTATGCTCACTGCTTGAAAATGATGAAGCAAGCAATTGACAGAAAACGACATTACAAATTTGCATTTAAAACAAATATTTTATTTATTGACAAAATCAAATCTTACAATCTGTAAATTTACTGCAGATCATTAAAAAAACAAACCGTTAATCTTCCATTTCTGAAACAACGGAAATATAAATGCTGCCATGTCAATAAGCATTCAATTCCATAGTTTGCCTGGACTTTTTATCAACTCTAGGCCTAAAAAGATTCTGTAGATTTGGAAACACAATTCACAGAAAATGTGCACCCACATGAATTTTACAAGGCCAGAAGAATAAATCATTTATATTAATCCAGATATTAAAGAAAGAAAAGCCACCCTTAAGATAATTACAGTATTTTGTTCACATCTGTGGTGTATTCATCTTGATCCACTATCTCCAAACTGTCATCAAAACCTGTTGAGTTTTTATCAATTATGGCAATGCAGTAATTTTACTTTCAACACACATACCCCCACGCTAACCAAACATTTCCAGCACTGACTGTTCTGTTATAAAAGATGAATAGAGAACCTATATCACACACATTACATGGCTTGGTTCCCTCCAAATTATTCTATCAAGCTCAATATTAGGTAAAATGCTGAAATATCTCCATGACCTGGCCAGACTCCAGCCTCCTACAAAAGAAGCTGTACGGTGATGCTGAAAATCTAAGATGAACTGCCGCAGAGAGAGAGAGATTGGTGTTGATGTGTGAGTGAATGACAAAGAAGAAATATCTCCATCAAATGTTAAAAAACTAAAGCAACTCAATAAAGACCTAAGACGCAAAGTGAACACTACACAAACTGAAACTTCTAAAACACAACTTTTTTGCAGTTATACAAGAGTCCCTTCAAAGCCAAATAGCATCTTATAAATGTCAGAGTTTTGTTGAAAGTTTCTTAACTAAAGAGTGCTTAGCTACTTACAGTCTATGAAGGTCTGCATTTTTCGCTTAGATCTACCTGCATGTAAAAGATGAATCCCTTCCAACATAATCTGAAGTGGCACCCAATAATACAAGAAAAACAAGACGGCCGCTTCACAATGATGCACACATCCAGCTAGACCCACTGGTAGTGGTTAAATGCAAGTGTGTGTATACACTCTGCCAAGTTTATGAAACTCGTGCATGACTGCCATAAACTTTTGCTGACCACTAAGGATGAACAGTTTTTTTTTACAGGATCTGTAAAAGAATCAATACGGGATCTCAGAGCAAAGTCAGAGGTGCTGTGTGCAGAGCTCTCTGGTGAGTGATTTAATGCTCCAGCGATTATCCTTTTACTTTCAATCTCAGGACAAATGGCAGGCATTTAAAAAAAAAAATATTCTACAAGCATTAAACTACTATCCAAATGCAATACGTCTCAGCTTAAATAAATATATATTTAAAAAATTTGTAAGAGTCCTACATTTCTCATTCCTTGTTAAGATCAGCCTATTTGTACTGGATATGTTCATCTTGAATGTCTGGAGGTTTTTCCTCACAAACATCCCCAAAGAAATGTCCCATTTCAAGACATCGCATTTTACTATATATGTTCTGCATATAAGAAACTTTTCCTAAGCAATTCATTCTATCAAATGCAGAAAAACTGAAAATTCTACCAAGTAAGAGAAAAAAAATTGTTTATTCTTCCCGTCTGAAAAGTAAAAAAAAAAAAAAAATAAAATGCCACTTTCATATGCTTCTTCTTTAAATCCATATCCAGACATACATAATTTCTGAGCTATACTAGCAATTTTATGTCTCTTGATTTATGGTAACTCAAGTTCTCTGTTTTTGTTACCAACCATAACATTTTGTACAAGCATACAACAAGGATTGTTAAAATTGTTCTAATTAACTCAACACAGTCATTAAACAGGAAGTGAAGTATATCAAGAGACATGTGAGTAACATTCCCTTTATATTCCGTTTTCCTCTAATGCTTCCCCACCTTCATCTTCAATTCCGTTTTCTTCTTGCATCTCAAAGTCTTCTTTATGACCTTCTTCACCATGAGTGTCCTCTTCCTCTCCATGCATATCCTCATCCGGCTCAAGATCTGGATATCTTTTTTCATCATCATCTTGGTGCTCTGTTCCAGTCTTTTCTGCTCGTCGTTTCCTCTTAATTCTCAGCTTCCGCCTTTTCTCATCTTCTTCATCCAGAGTTGGATCATCACTGATATCATCCTCACTGTCTTCTCCCTGGTCGGTGAAATCATAGCCATTCCTGATGGTCCAAGTGTTGTAACCTCCTAGTCGCTGGAAATCCTTAGCTAAGCCAAAAACAAACAGCGGAGCTAGTATATCTACTAGAACAGCATAATCTTGATATTTGATGCACTGGATACAATTTGGGTTTACAGCCCAGACACAGTTGCGAATTATATTTTTGGCATCATGCTGGGTCAAGCTATCGGCATCCTTGTGCCCTCGATACATAAGCGAGAATCTATACGGCTCTTCACCAGCCCCCAATGTACTTTCAAGAAATGGATAGGCTGCTTTTTCCACAGCTTTTGCACGGGCATCACAAACAGCCAGCACTGGCATAATTCGTAATGGAAACTTTGTTTTTGTGTATTTATTGACATCTGTAAGTTGGTTCATGATATAGCATGCATAGTCTGTGGGATCTGCCAAATTAGTGGCAATGAAGCAACAATCACTAAACATCATCTCTCTCTGAACAAACTGTATATCTGAGCTGCTTCCTGTGTCGCTGCTATTCTGTTTCTGTAATTTTTTATTATCGTCGCTAGATGTGGTGTCAGCAGTTTCACTGTCTTTGCCATCTTCTCCAGGTGCAGCAGTGTCAGCTTCACGGTTCTAACAAAAAAAACAAAAACAAAAACCGGGAGTGAAATATTACACAAAAGTAAAACTGGCATATAAATGAAACTGATAAAATCTCAAGTTTATAACAATTTTTCACACACTATGTCCTCAGTAGAAAGTTGAACTGAACCCACAAATTCAATCTGCCGTAGTTCTGCACTGGGCTCATAAATGATTTATTTGTGAACGAGTATAATGTACAATTTAAGACTAACATTTGCCTCATCAAAGAGAAAAAGGCATTTATTACCCAAGACAACTTCTGATTTTCAATCAGTATAGCTTTAGTGATACAGTATCACAACCTACTTATAACAAAACTGCATACCTTTTCTTCACAATACTCCTTGGCAAAACTTTTCAGCAGTTTCAATGCATCATTAGCAACCTGTCTGTTCCATCTAGTCTTGGCCAAGGTAATCAAGAAGCCTCTATCACCGGGACTGAGGACTTTCTGGCCACGTTCTAGTTCTATCAGTTCTACTGGCATCTTGCTCACACGGCAAATGTGCCTGAAGTGATGAAAAGATCAAGTTATTTAGTGCACAAAGATATATACATACACACACAATCACATGAAAGATGTGTTGTAACTGGCTGCCACGCAACACATCCACAATACACTCTGTGAAACAGGAAGTGATTTGGACGTGTAAACACCATATTATTTCCCAAATCAAAGCAATTGTGTGTGGGTGAGAATTATAACAGACGAGCAACACATCTTTTGCCAACAGTCCAGGATGATGATGTCTGATGGCAGCTTGTAAGTGTCCCATGGTTGCACCATACACAGCTGCATTAACTATTGCTTCATCTTCTTTAAAATCGACCAATAACAATAATCTTCTTCTTCTTCGTTCACTTCTACCACCAAGACTGCACAGTGATCCTACTGAATTTACGCCTGTGGTCCTCGTTAGGTCCCGTGGTCTCCTGTGTGGAACAATAATCTTGAATTTCCTGGTTCATGGGGAGCCCAGATGCTTGCAAGTTTTGATTCTGGGGTACTATGGTGAACTCGTGTCTTATCACTGGTGACAATGTGTTCCAGAAGGATGGGATGTCTGCCTCGGGTGGAGGTGTGGTCCTCTAGAGGGACACATACAGAAAATGGCCCCTGGCCACAGCTTGATGCTCTTGTTGTAATGTGTGCAAGAAAATGAGACAGAATCAGATACTGCTTTTGGCTGACAACTGACTTCTTGAAACTGATGGTCTGGTACTTCTTTTAATACATGTAAAATTATGGCATGTGGTCTACTGAGCAGGAAATAGATAGTGCTGTGTGTAGTGTATGCAGTTTTTGTTTTTTTTATCATGAGGTTACTCTTTACAACAGAGCACCATTATTAATGTTTACATTGTAATTACAAATGGCTGTTCTCAAATGATGAGAACATCTTGCAACTGTACAAAAGTATTAGTTTAGCAAAGCTTACATCTCTCTGAACCTTAACTCTTTGTATGCTTTGTGACACGTCATGCGGGGTTTTTTGACCCCTCAGAACGCAGTGTGATGATAGTTTGTAGCTCTCTAATTCTGAAGATAAACAAAGTATACTTAAAAGCAGCAGTTGGACTTCCTTCCGGAATCCATTTGTTGACACGAGGCGCATGTTTCAGCTGAATACAAAGTGGTTATGTGTTAATTTAATTTTTTTTTCTAAGTTTATCATCGCTAGGTTTTTTTTATCAACAGATATGGCTTCCAGTGGTAGTTTATTTCGTCCAGAGCAGCATATTTCTGCACTACAAGCTCAAAATTTAATTTTAAAATGTCTAGACTGTGGTGAAGAGAATGCAGTAGTAGAGATTTTGAATTTTCGAACACACTGATTTAAAGGATGAAGATGATGCTTTTTTTTGGTCCAGCAGCAAAACATGCTAGAAGAGTAGCTGGTGATACTATTTCTCAGCTTTTTGCTAGTGCTAGCTGTAATATCACAGTGAGTAATACTGGAGATTGTGTAATTTAAAAAATTAAATGTTGTAGAATGCTTCAAATTAAAAAAAAAAACCACAATGGCCTGTTTTCTGGTAAATATTAGTCGCTGCCCACCCACTTGTTTTCATGTAAATAATACCTACCCACTTATGACCCTTAGCATTATACTGTAAATGAATAATTAGTGTATGTTTTCATGTAAATTTTGGAGGATATGTGAAGAAAAGGTGTTTGTGTACATTTTTATTCATTTCGGATATACTGGACCAACTACACAGTGGATTAACTTGATGGGTAAGTGAAAAAAAACATTGTTCCAATTTCTTCATTTTCCATTCTTTCTTCTCAGTTCTTAGCTCTTTTTTTCTGTTGTATACTAATAACATACTAACAATTTTATTAGAAAAACAAAATACATTTTTTCTTGTTTAAACTACAAATCAGATTATGCCTTTGTCACTCTTTTAAATGTGACAACCATCCCCTTCCATATTGTGAAATTTAACCCTCTTGGTATTTTGAGGGGAAAACCCCCAGTATACAAAGAGTTAAGTGCCAAGGGCACATGGGGCTTCCACAAACACCCATCCTTTGCCTTTTTTCCTGCTCTTGCCCAGGTGAGCCCTCGATTGCTCAACATCCTCTGTTGTTCTTCTCCATGTTTCCTTTGGTCTATCCTTACTTCTGTTCCCCTGTGGTGTCCATCTTAGTGTTATTTTTGGTCGTGAGTTGTAAGTCATTCGGAGCACATGTCCCAACCAACACCATCGTCTTTCCTCAATAATTGCTGTCAGTGGCTTCATTGCATTTCTGCCAACAAGATGTTATTTCTTATGGTGTTTGGCCAAAATCTTCTAATTCTTCGTAAACATTTAGTCTTGAAAGAATTCAGCTGGGTATCTATGGTTTTGGTGATTTTCCAGCATTCACTTCCATAGAGTAGTACACTTAGAATATTACTTTTAAATATCCTGATTTTCGTCTTCATGCTTAGTTTTTTAGATTTCCATATAGTCTGCTTTCACAGTTCATTTCTATCATTACTGCACTGGTTTGCCTCAGGCAAAGCTCAATCTGAAGACGCCAGAAAATCAGCGTGCAAAATCATATCTATCCAGTACATCTCGTGGAGTGAGTCATACAAAACTAGACGTAAACCTGCATGTGTTTTAGACATTTTTTTTAAAAAAGTACCAATTAATTTTGACCAATGTTGATCAACAATAATGAAATGCCATGGGTGTGGAAAGACTGAAGAGTAAAGGAGATAAATACAGTGCACGGAGGGAAATAACTGTAGTCTTGAGGCCGGTATGACAAAAGGCGAAAGAGTGCTAAACACCAAAAGAAAAATGTGACACAAAAGGAGAGCCTATCAAAACACAGAGTTAACTACAAAGAACGAAACCAGATCAGAGTTTATTTTTCCCGCTTTTCTCATCTGTTGGCAGACCGGGGGAGGGGACTCACCTTGCATAAGAGAATCACAGTTAAATAGAGACATTCCGCATCTACCATGGCTTGAATTATTATGGAATATGAATGATACAAAACTATTACTTTATATCAAAACGCTTTCGTTCTCGAAAACAGAAATTCTTTCGCACGCAAGATCTATCGATAATACGTTCTTCGCTTTGTTTGTACAACTGTCTGTGCTTAAAGGCCACGTAAAGATTGAAAACGTTGCTTCCTAAATACTTGACTATATAAATATTTTATGAACTCAAAGATTCGAATTTGCTACAGTAGGAGAAAAAAAAAAAACTAAAGAAGCAAACCTTCAACTTCTTTTATTAACGAAAGCTTTCCAATTCCGGAAACCGGAAGTTGCAGGGAGTATGGGTGCTTCAGTTTGGGGTGACTCTGTATGATGATATAGGGACACGAAACGTTAAGTAAGAATCTTAAATCGAGGAATTAGCATCATCGTACACAATGCACCAGTACATGCACCGAACAGTACGAACACTAATTGTGCCAGTCAGCTATTGGTTGTGGCAACTTCGAATTCTACCAGCCACCCGGCTGTTGATGACAACTGACAAAAGAAACAAGGCAGCTGATATATGTATCAATGAGGAAAAACTGGAAGATGTGGAGAGTTTTGAATATCTTGGATCACAGCTAACTAATAATGGAGATACAATGAGGGAAATTAAAAGGAGGACACCTATTGCTCTTCTGAAAGTAAAACAACTAAAGAATCTGTGGAGAGGAACAGACAGAACTACAAAAATAAGATTTTTAAGGGCATGCATCTTTCCCATCGCAACATATGCCTGTGAGACCTGGACACTTAACAAAACAGCTGAGAAACACATAAATGCCTTTGAATGTAAATGCTACAGAAGAGTTCTTCAAATATCATGGACACAAAAAAGAACAAATATATCCATATTACAAGAACTTAATACTGAAGAAGGTTGGCTAGTAAAGAGGATTAAAGAGAAAACTTAAATATTTTGGACACATTAAATGTCATGATAATCTAGTTAAAACAGTCTTGGAAGAGTACATAATGGGAAAAAGAAAAAGGAAGACCAAAGCGAAGATGGCTGCAAGCCTTTGTTGATCTGCAAATGGATGCATCAGCAGCAGGCCATCTTGCTCACAACCGAGAGACCTACAGGAGTACTGTTAGAGAGGCAAAGTTCCGTAAGGGACATGCAAATGAATGAATGTGCCACTCGGCTCTTCCTCCCCAACCCCCTCCCCCATCTTTCATCCTCAAGGATAAATATTATGAATACATGTAGTCCATCTTAGGTTAGAGCTTGTCTAGTTATATTTGTGGTAGGGTTTTGACGTGTGTGTCCTCTCCATCTCAACATCTTTTCTTTATCATTTCTTTCACTGTGCGTTGGTTCATTTTTTGGGGTTTTTTTTGCCATAGCTCTTCATTGCTGATAGCATCTGAAGGATCTTCCTTAGGCAGGTGTTAACAAAGGTCTGAAGTCTCTTGGTGCTTTTGGCTGATGCTGGCCATGTTTCTGATCCATACAACAGGACCAATTTGACATTTGTATTAAACAGTCTAAGTTTTGTTGTTAGGTATATTTCCTTGGCCTTCCAGATGTTTCTCAGCTGTAGAAATGCTACTCTAGTGTTTCCAATTCTTGCTGTAATATCTGCTTCTGTACCATCCACTCTGTGTATTGCTGAGACTTGTGAATATGCCTACTTCTAATTTCTTGCCCTCTAAGGTGGTTAAATTTGTACTGGTTGTGTTTATTCTGAGAATTTTGTTGTTTTTCCTTCATTTATTTTTAGTCCAACTTGTGCTTGGACACCCAGTTCTTCCAACTGTTGGTGATTATGTGACAGTACAGCCAAGTCATCTGCAAAATCCAGGTCTTCGAGTTGTGTCCATGGAGTCCACTGTATTGTTTCTGTTTTGTTCTGTAGCTGTTTTCATAATCCAGTCTATTGCTAACAGGAATGAAGATATTACACATCCTTATCTTACCTCAGTCCTTACTTTGAATCTTTCTGTAAGTTGCCTTCAGTGAGAAGATTCAATTAGTTAAAAAAAAAAAAAGCAAGCCATGGAAAGCCAGTGAGAATGTCTTAAAAAAGAAACTACATACCAGAAGTATGCAGTTTGATGGCACTGTAGACTTGGCTATTGATATCAAAAGAAATCTAGCAGAGTCATATTTCATGCGTCTTTAGTTTAGGTTTCACAGGAAACTATGAACTGACCAGCACAATCCACTATCAACAATCAGATACCAGAACTCTCACATCAAGAACAAAGCTCAATTTTCAGATTATGCCCAGGCTGTTGCCAAATGCACACCAGTATTGCCTCGACCTGTCACACACCCCTGACTTCACATGTGAAACAGTTATTCAGACTCTAGAGCACATTCTGTAGCCTTCTCCTGCCACCCCAACCCAAAAAAGCTCGAACTCTGCTCTGGCCCCAGAGAGCTTCATTGTAAGACAAACATGCGAAACATGACCTCCAAAAGACTGCATAATTTATTCAGACAATAAATACAAACATCAGAAGCTAGGACCAGGGAATGCAGAAGAGTTTAACAGTAAAGATCACACATTTGTACAGACTCATTACACTATATATTTTTCTTTATTATTGGTTGGCTTTACATTTTCTCTGCACATTTCTTGCACTGGTCTAAAAAACTAAATGTCAAGAACAAGTACACATTCCTGACATGTTTCAGTATTGTCTTGCTGTTTCTTTTCACTTCATTAGTCTTCAAACCTTAGTTATTCCTCACTGAGCTACAGAGTCAAATATATGGTGAATGAAAGTGGTTAAGATATCCCACTTGTTTATAAATGTTACTTGTTTTCATTTCTATATAATCAATTGTGCTTTTATTTATTTATTGAAAAAAGATACCAGTTAGAATATGATACATATACAATTATATTTAAAACATCTTAGATATACTTCATCTAATGAAGCAAAATGTGAACAACAGAAATGTACTCAGAGTAGATAGCAAGTTAGTGGAGGAGGTCAACGAATTTGTATACCTTGGCAGCAGAGTAGTAGAAAATGGAGACAGCACAGAGGACATCAACAGCAGACTTACTAGAGCAAACCAGGCTTTTGCAATGCTGCAGAATATATGGAAATCAAAAAAACTAAGCATAAATATGAAAATCAGGATATTTAAGAGTAATGTTCTAAGTGTACTACTCTATGGAAGTGAATGCTGGAAAATCACCAAAACCATAGAAAACAAGTTGAATTCTTTCCAGACTAAATGTTTACGAAGAATTAGAAAGATATTTTGGCCAAACACCATAAGAAATAATATCTTATTGGCAGAAATGCAGATGAAGCCATTGACAACAATTATTGAGGAAAGACAATGGCGATGGTTGGGACATGTGTTCCGAATGACTGATAACTCACTACCAAAAACAGCACTAAGATGGACACCACAGGGGAACAGAAGTAAGGGTAGACCAAAAGAGACATGGAGAAGAACAACAGAAAGGATGTTGAGCAATAGAGGGCTCACCTGGGCAAGAGCAGAAAAAAAAGGCGAAGGACAGGCATTTGTGGAAAACCCTTGCGGAAGCCCCATGTGCCCTGGGCACTTAAGGTTCAGAGAGAGAGATATACTTCATCACTTTCCCTGCCATCCTCTGCTGAATTCTTCATGTATATCTTCAGGGATATAATGTTGGATCCCAGTAATAAGTGGACAGATGTGAAAGACATATGTATTAACTGACAAAACACAGTTTAAAAATTATATAAAACTTGTATTTTTGTTTTTCCTTGTATGTGACACATCAAATAAACAAAACAACAGCACAGATAAAACATTTTAGCATTCATCAAGAGACTTCATAGCATATAACTTGTGTGAATTCAATGCAAATAATGCCAAAGTTCACCAAGAGTCTAAATACTGTCAGGATGTACAGCTGACAACATCATTACATGAACTGCTCAGTCTCTTGCATGTGCCACACATACATCACTTGTCAGATGTACTTGATCATGAGGCCAGTAACAAACAAACCAGGTTTATCTTTGCTTGCGCTGATGTTCGTCATGCCTGACACACACTGACAAATTACCACTTAATACAGGTATAATTAATATGCTTGTAATGATGACCAAGTGCCCAAAACGGAAATAATCATTATAGCTGCATGCAAAACTACGTGTATATTTGATTCAAAGAACTTTCTGTCCAACTTATTAAAAATTAACAAACAAGCATATTTGGGGCCGGGGGAGGGGAGGAAAGAGGCGGCTATCATGAACCAATTCAGGATCTGTGCTTTCCAAAAAGGATACCCCAGACCCTTCATGAAAGGCATTTCTGCCATAGTCAGTGGCTTGGCATTTCTGGTACATCCGGTCTACCAGCACATTGATTATTTTGTGTTTACATGAGGCAGGTCAGTGGCCAAGTGCCGTTAATCATCTCTTACAAATTACTAGATGGTAGAGGTCCTCCTCTTTCTCCTGATCTCAGGCTCAAGTGGCCAGGCATGACAAGATGATAAAGAAACTGACCAAACATACATTAATTTTAAAAAAAATCTTGTAGAAACATCATGTGGCAAGAAAAAAAATATGAACTGCATTGTAATTTGAGCAATAAAATCATCATCTTCAATTTAAAATATGTCACCGCTAAATCACATTACGCAATTTGTATGTCCAAGATATAAAATCATTCACCGGTACTGTTAAATTTGGCACACTAAATTTAGTAATAAAAAACAACTACAGATATAACAAATATTCTGTTCACATCTGTATGTGTATTTTATTGTCTGAATAATATTAAATATATATATTGGTATTTTTTAAAAAATTTAAATAGTTCAAATTTGAACAGTAAAACTTTGAATACATTAAAAAAAAATTTCTTATGGACTGCCAAACATCACCATCAAATTAACATTACAGTCATATCAGAAACAACTGAAATTAAAATATTAAACTAGTAATTTACAATTAGCAATAGCAACTACTACCTCTGCAAATTCTACAAAAATGTAATGCCACTGTATCAAAAACAAATTTAGCATCAAGTTCCAGTTAATACATGATTGCATCATTTTCATAATCTCTCTGCATAGTTCTAAAATGTGTCTGTAATTCATATTCAACCACCAAGAATCTGACAGAATACTTAAAATTCAGTTCCTAATACATCTGTCTTACATTTAATATTACGGTGTGCTCCTAGTACATCCATCTAACAGTTAATATTAATGTGTGCTCCTAGTACATCCATCTAACAGTTAATATTAATGTGTGCTCCTAGTACATCCATCTAACAGTTAATATTAATGTGTGCTCCTAGTACATCCATCTAACAGTTAATATAATGTGTGCTCCTAGTACATCCATCTAACAGTTAATATTAATGTGTGCTCCTAGTACATCCATCTAACAGTTAATATTAATGTGTGCTCCTAGTACATCCATCTAACAGTTAATATTAATGTGTGCTCCTAGTACATCCCTCTAACAGTTAATATTAATGTGTGCTCCTAGTACATCCGTCTAACAGTTAATATTAATGTGTGCTCCTAGTACATCCCTCTAACAGTTAATATTAATGTGTGCTCCTAGTACATCCATCTTACATTTAATATTACGGTGTGCTCCTAGTACATCCCTCTAACAGTTAATATTAATGTGTGCTCCTAGTACATCCCTCTAACAGTTAATATTAATGTGTGCTCCTAGTACATCCCTCTAACAGTTAATATTAATGTGTGCTCCTAGTACATCCCTCTAACAGTTAATATTAACTCTTCCCAGGCGTAGGTCACTATACTGACGCTTCCGGTTTTCCCGATGCGTGCGGGAATGGGCAGTATACTGACGATTTGTTTCATTTAAAACAACCGGTGTAACATTTAGATTGTACATATTTCGTCCGCGATTCCGGTGACACTTTCAAAATGGTGAATGCGTGCCTAGTTACGAGCGATGCCGAGCGAGAACAAGGACGCGAAGTATGGAAATTTTTCAATTTTTTATGATGTAGATAGGGGTATGGACATAGCCTATGGCCACCCCGCTGCTCTTGAATGTTTTCTAAGTAGATTTAGACATATTTAGACGACTGGAGAAGTAGTTAGGAGTAGTTAGGAGGTTATTTCATACATTCAGTAAGCGAAAATGCCATACGGAGTCACAATACGAGATCGATAAGTAGATCTACACATCTTAGATGGTAAGTAGGGGTAAGAAGCGCGAATCTAGATCTAGCCGATGGTGAGCTGGCCACAATCAGTGTCTAAAAACATCACATTACTTCTTTTTTCCTAAAAAAACTCTGCATTTATGAAATTTTCATTCATTTAGCTACACTTTGATACATATTACGTATACGGAAGTACATGGAAACACTGTTTTTCATTCCATTTTACACCTAGACCCCTTACTGACAAGGACCCGCGTTTTTACTCCCGCACTCCAGAAAACGTCCGTGTTTCTTCCTCCAGCACGGGAAGAGTTAATGTGTGCTCCTAGTACATCCCTCTAACAGTTAATATTAATGTGTGCTCCTAGTACATCCTTCTAACAGTTAATATTAAGGTGTGCTCCTAGTACATCCCTCTAACAGTTAATATTAATGTGTGCTCCTAGTACATCCTTCTAACAGTTAATATTAATGTGTGCTCCTAGTACATCCTTCTAACAGTTAATATTAAGGTGTGCTCCTAGCACATCCCTCTAACAGCTAATATTAAGGTGTGCTCCTAGTACATCCCTCTAACAGCTAATATTAATGTGTGCTCCTAGTACATCCCTCTAACAGCTAATATTAAGGTGTGGTCCTAGCACATCCCTCTAACAGCTAATATTAAGGTGTGCTCCTAGTACATCCCTCTAACAGCTAATATTAAGGTGTGCTCCTAGCACATCCCTCTAACAGCTAATATTAAGGTGTGGTCCTAGCACATCCCTCTAACAGCTAATATTAAGGTGTATTTCATCAACTACCAAATGCTTCTGGATAAACCCCTTTTGATAGAAACTGCAGTCTAACTTACATGCAACCAAATTTTTGTTGTTCACCTGCTCTAATAGTTAGTCCCGTTGGAAAAAAAAACAAAACTACCAAATACTGTCACTTTTTTACTCGCTGTTTAGTTACACGTAACATCATCTTCTTCAATCATTATAGTACCTCTCCCTATTTCTTCGTCCTGTATGTTTTTGTATGATTAAGGCTCACGCCGAAACGTCACAACTTTGTAATCGTTAAGTAATAAGGCTGCTCCTACTTTTTTCTGATTTTATACATTCACTTTTTTACCATGCATTTCCAAACCTTTACCTGATTAATATCATTTTAAACAAACACTTGCAATATTTTTCTCTTGCCCGGCATATGCTTACTCTTAAATATTTTCTTAACAAAGTTTTCAGCCACTGTCATCTCATAAAGCTAAAGGTGTTTAGAAATTTGGCATCCAATCCCTTGATGAGATTGAGAAGCCTGCTGAGAATAGAGACTCATGGCAAGGAACTCTGCAAGCCCTATGTAATGCACAGTAGCATAGAAAGAATGTGAGACATAAGATTTAGAAATTCTAGCCTTCAAACAGCTGGTAATGATTTTATCCTTGTAATCTGCACTAGTTTACCTTATATTCACCACACCAAAGTTGTTATAACAACTCATGTTTTGCTTTAAAATGGCAACATCCTGTTGTTTTAATGATCTGAAACAAACTTTTATGTACTCTGCCTTCATTTAATGTAAAAGTGTAATTAAGAGAAGGTGGAAACAATCTTCATGAAATTAGACTTCATGTGTTGGCTTTTAGTAATTAATAATCTTACTAAGTTTTAGTAATTAATAATCTTACTAAATTTAGTCATTAATAATCTTACTAAGTTTAGTCATTAATAATCTTACCGAGTTTAGTAATTAATAATCACGGATAAAAAAAAAAAAACATTAGTTGTACTATTGAAAAAGTTTGGAAAGCATTGATCTGAATGCCCACCATATAACAAATGAAAATGTAAACTGACCAAAGGAATATTCACTCTTGCTTTTCTTCACTTATGTATATAATTCTATAAAATTTCATAGGCAAGCACAGCAGGGTAGTACTAAATATCTGAAGCCTTTCCTCTGTGTCTCCTCAAGACTTGATCACTGTGCTGCTGATGTTGGTCTGGTACAGTTTTGACACAAGAAAATCCAGCAGAACAGAAGGAACAAACGGACGAAGATGAATCAAAACCTTAAAAAAAAAAAAAAAGATTTTTTTACAGTCCAATAATTTTGTTCACCTTTCATCCTCTGAATCAAAGTCACTTGCTAACCCTCTCCCTCAGTGGCATCATGCATTATGACAAGAAAAAGCTGAAGGACTCTTTTTTTTTTCATTTCAAATAAGATTTTTGTGGAATCTTGTCAGCAAAGTTTTCTGTTTCAACTCCAAACAAAGATTCAAGTGGGCATTGGAAAGGACTGGTTGGTGTGGGTGTGTGTGTGTGAGAGAGAGAGAGAGAAAGAAGAAAAAGGGGGGCAAGTGGAAGAAACAGTGGCTGCATGAGGGCGCTGATGGAAAACAAAGCAGCAGATGGGGCAGTGACATCTTCATTCTTAGGACTTTTCAACCTGCTATTAAGAAACTTATGTCAATACATAAAACTCATCCACTACATTAAAAGTTGAGAAAATAATGCAGTAGGTGAGTTATAAATGTACTCCATATTGTTAAACTGGTTTGCTTGCTGAAGTTATCATTTGTGTAAAGCATATCCTAGTTTACTAGGCCACTGTATGAATTGAGGATATGGCCTGGGAGAAAAGGGGGCGGCATCCCAAACAAGTCTGGGAAACACTGATTTATATAAATCTTTCTTAAAATTTTTAAAAAAAAAACGTTTTTTTTTAGCTTTCATAGACTCTCAGAGTACTATTACAGATTTTTTTTATATCACCCACAGTACTATCACAGATTTTTCAATCTCTTACTTATTTTATATTACAGATTACACAGGTACTGACCTGTTACTGTACCTTTGAAAACAAGACAAGACTCTACTCCTACCTAGCTCTAATGGAGCACTACTCCACTACTCCAGTGCTACTCAAAACAAGCAGTTGACTTACTTTGGTCTGATCAAAAGAGTTGGATCAACATGTTCCTCTTGGCAATGAACCTTTCTGTGAGGCTTGTTTCTTGATTCCAAGATGGGAATTAAAGAAAGCCACCTATAGTCCATTTGCCTCAATGCTTATGTCTCAGTCTCCACACAGGCAGCGTTGAGATTAAGTTTGCAGTTAATAATAAACCTAATCAACTACGTCTGCAGCCAATAAACACAGAGCTGTTCTCCAGGCTTAAGGTTTGTCTTTTGGTTTCAAGAAAGTAGCTACAATCAATAAACTCAAGTACAAACAACTTACATTTCCTATGTCCAGTAGCTGATTTCCACCATCCACCAGGACCTGAGACTTTGGCCTCTGGCTTCTAACAGCTTTCTCCATTTCATCCACAACATTGATGAGGCTGTTGGCTGTTGACTTTGACATTGCCACCAGCTGAAAGAAAGTTATTGGAATTTTTTTTTTTAATTGAAAGAGTTCTGTATACAAACTCGGCATATCAACATGACTGATGCTAAATAAATTAAGAGCCGGTAACATGCTATGCAACAATGTTCCCCTTGTGATGGGCAGCAGACCGCACACAAAAATCATGAAATTTTATATGCTGGAAAAAAAAAGAAGAAAAAAAAAATGGAAATTACCACATCTATTTTTCAATTTCCTGATGTGATTCTGCTCTACAGCAGCGCAGGAGAAAAATATGATACTGTTACACAAGTCTGTATTCTGCTTTAAATTTTACCATACCATACCATACCGTACCGTACCACACCATACCCCCCCCCCCCACCACACACACACATTTTTTTAGCTGGATAAACAATGTCAGAAAAAAAAAACAGAAAGAAGCTAAAATACTTAAGTGCAAAATGCTGACAAAAACACATAGCAATAACATTAGGTAATATAACCATGAAAAGCACACATCAAGAGTAGTAGCCTCATCAAGAATATTTTAAAATGTTATTAATACACAGAAGATAACACATAAAAAGTCACCTGACTATACTGGTTATCTAAAAAGCTTTGACCATAAGCAGCACGTACATCACCATCAGTATTCTGCTTCATTTCATCAAAATGAGAGTTCAATTTTTCCAGCTGGTAATATAAATATAAGAATTAAGTGATTACCAAATAAAACAAAATTTATGTCACATTTTCTTCACGGTTAAGATTTGAATTAACGTAAAAGAGGGAAAAAAAAAAAATTAAAATGTAATCAGGTCCTAAATCTACAGCTTCTCAGTTTTCTTTCTCCTTTCATAACTTTTTTTTCTCATGAATTCTGAAATAACCCAAGCTACATGCTATTTTTCATCTAACTCTCACAGAGAGTTGGTTGGTAAAACACTACTAATACAGATAAGATTGCTGAACAACTGAAAAGGAAATGGCTGAAATTTTTGCACTCTGCATAACGTTACCAAGATATATCTGATATTATTTTAGCCTATGGCAATTAATATGAGGGTCGTATCGAAAGTCACGAGCAAAAATTTTTTTAAAAATCAGAATTTATAGATAGAGAAAATATAAATGTATCACCGTAATCTCTGTATCTTTTTCTTCACTTTTCAATATAACCTCCATTTCTCTGCACACATTTTTCCCATCGCTCTGCAAGTTTGAAAATACCCTCCTAGTAAAATTCCATTCCAGCTGACCAACGGTACAGACTCACTGATTTCTGACGTTCTCTCCTGTGGGACCCAGCTGGCACAAACTTTTCTGTAGCCTAGGGTTTCAATCATTTCCTCGCTGCAGGTGAGATTCTTCAGCTGCCGTGCATGGAGCGGTGATCCTCTCGGCCAATGAAGAAAGGTGCAAATGGGGTTGCCATGCGGCACCACTGCAGAAAAGGTGGTAGAAAGGATAAAGCGAAGCGAACAGTCAAATCACGGCACCTCTGGTCTTGAGACCGGCCACGTCCTAAGCGCACTCATGTTGGGTGAAATGCCTGAACCGGCTTAACCCAAAGGTTAAGACACTGCTGGTGAGACTCTTCGGATGCCGCGCGTGGAGTGAAGCTCCTACCGGTCAAGGAAGAAAATGCGGAAAAGAAGTAAGGGTGGCTGTGCGGCGCCGATGTGAAAAGGTGAAGGAAAGGATAAAGTTTAATCGGTATGTCCAGTAGTATCGCTGCGAGAGCTACACATACCACGGCGCCTCTGCTCTAGAGGCCGGCCACGTCCGAAACGCACCCACATTGGTGAAATATGCCTAAACCAGCATACACTACAGATGAAGCTTGATGGCCAGGAATGTCACGCCACCTCCGTTCTAGAGGTCAGTCACGCCCGATATACACTCATACTGGTGAAATATGCCAAAACCGGCTCATACCAGGGGTGAAACTTGAAGGCTACGCATGTCACTGTACCTCTGCTCTAGAGGTCGGTCACATCCCAAACATGGCCATACTGGGATATGCCTAAACCGGCTCAACCCAGGGGTGGGAGTCACTAGTGGCGAGGATTCGGCCTCCTGGACAAAAGCTCCATCCTGGTCACATCTAGGAAGGGTAGCGGCCACCACCACAAAATGCTGAAGTTGGAGACACTGGACCGGTGCAGTCTAGATAGGCAGCCACCTCTCAAACAGCAGGGATGTATGCGTATCCTAATCACGCTGAGGTTTTCCGGTGAGAAAGTTCAACTCTGGACTGGATGGGCAACCACCTCTCACCCGGCGGTGATACACAGGTATCTCAAAACACGTCGAGGTTTTCCGTGAGAAAGTCCAACTCTGGCTTGGGTGGGCTACCACCTCTCGCCCAGCGGGGATATACTGATATCCAAAATGTCTTCCGTGAGAAAGTCCAACTTTAGACTAAACTGGTGCAACGAAAACCACGGTATCACGCAATCCCGCTTCTGAGACCCACCAGGAATACAGGCTCAAGCCCTGTGATACTATAAACCTCTTGTGGTCCTTTCAGGGACCACGGGACTTAACGAGGACCACAGGTGTAAATTCAGTAGGATCACAGTGGTAGAGGTGAACGAAGAAGAAGAAGAATCATTTCCTGTACTGCATTGTGTCCTATTCCGAGATTTACAGCATTTCAGATACTGTGACACGTCTGTCTTCTTTAATGATGTCATCAACTCTTTCATGTGGAGTTCAGTGGAGGCAGTTTGAGGGCGACCGCTATGAAGCATATCTGGGTTTCCGTCTTTGAAATGTTTCACCCACCTCCTAACACTGCTAGCACCCATACACACATCTCCATAAGCAAGCTGAAGTCTTTGGTGAATTTCAGCAGCGGGGATTTCCTCTTTAACGAGGAACGCAAGAACAGCACGTTGACGAAATGAAACTTCAGCACCCGCCATTTTGTTTATGCACCGCACGGTCACGTGACACATGAAATGACATCATGTGACCTCTATATGTAGTGCAAAGGAATCAGATTAAGATGATACATTTATATTTTCTCTATCAATAAATTCTGATTTTTAAAAAATGTTTGCTCACGACTTTCAGTATGACCCTCGTAATGGTGACTTGCTTCTTCAGTGTAAGCAAAAAGACATAAATACAATTAGTATAACATGGAGCTAGAAATCAAATGGTCAAACACTGAAAAGAGATCCCAGCACAACACAGTCATGTGATGGTTACTATAAGGAAAAAGAAACAAAGACTGACTAACAGACAATGTGGTAAAGAGCTGTTGAAAAGATGAATAGGCATACAGAAAGAACACAATATGAAGACTGGTTGCAGACCATGAGAAAGGTGGGAATTCATTGTTGCTCTACAAGATGCCACTAAGTGTACAACAAAATGGCTGCTTTATCAATCAGTGCCTAAGAAAATGGATGGATTGATAGTAATCAATGTCTAATTAGGACCAAGCTATTCTTCCTTTCATTCTCCCAGGAAACTGGACGCTATACAAGAGTCTGTGGTTCTTGTCAGTGAAGCTTGGCTTCTGGAAAGTCTCTATTCATTCCTCTTGTGAAAACTGCTTTTATCATAGCGTAAACATGTGGCAAAGTGGTTAATGCAGCTGTCTCTCATGGCAAAATACATTATTTGAATTTGATGGAAGGCACTTGGTTGTAGAAGTGTGTACTTGTCTTCTTCTGTAGTTGGGTACGTAAATGTGCCAGGAAAAAAAAATTCCACACATTAAATGTCACATAATTCTCTGGTGTGCTTACAAGTTAAATAAAACATGGGCTCTAACAACATATCTACTAGGTTCCTCTAGGCACGGTAAGAATACATTAAAATTATGTTACATTTTATTTGGAACAACTTATCAGACTTCTAAAAAATCAGATGGTATTTGAAGCAACTTATCAGACTTCTAAATTCTACAAAAGCTCCCTCAGACACTCTTACCCCTGACTTGTTGAGCATTCCTGTGGCTCCGGCATAGTTTCCAGGCCTGATTGTGATTACTTTCACACCAAAAGGCTGCATCTCAAGTCTCAGAGCATCACTGAATGCCTCCAAGCCAAAGTTTGAAATGCAGTATGCTGACTGACCAGGCAAGGACAGCTGACCAGCTGATCCAGATATCATAACCACTCGACCTTTATGAAGTGCAGCGTGGAAAAGAAAAAAAAACCACAAAAAAATGTGGATTTTAGTCTGTTACATTTTATGATTCAGAAGATTTTTACATGCTCTGTATTTTATTATGTCTGGACTGTCATTTTGCTTTTCATAAAAGATCAGGCAAATTAACAACTATCTTCACATCAGAGAATCATCATACTTAACAGCTCCTCACCTTTAGCGGCTCTAATGAATGGTAAACATGCTTTTGTCACTCTCAGTGTCCCTAAAAGGTTGACATTCATCACACTCTGGTATGTGTCTAATGATACAAACTCAATATTCCCAAAACCACTGACACCAGCATTGTTTATCAGAGCCCACAATCCTAGGGAAGAAAAAAGTGAGTTTAAAAAAATTCAACATTTTTTTTTCAAGAAAACTTTCCTTCAAACTCAAACATTTTTGCATGCATCTAACTCACTGTCAGTTTTAAAAGTTACAAAATGTTTTAAAAAAAAAACAAAAAACTTCTAACATTAACCAAACTATCAACACTATAATATAAAACATAAATGACAACAAAAATTACAAAATAAATTTGAAAAAATAGATGTTAATGTTTCAAATTTCTTTCTAAGATTTTCATTTTAAGCATTCTTGGCATTTACATGCCTGCTTGTCACAGAATAAATGCTAAAAGTGATGCTAACTTATCTAATACAGTGACTCACGTCTCATCTTGTATATTCATTATTTTAGAAGTAATGGCAACAGTGAGATTTATAAACAAAGAATACTGTACGTGATCTTAAATTCTTGGCAAAAAACTTTTGTTTTCCTTCATGGTATATGCTAGCTATGGTTATTTTTATTAAGCTGTGCTTACCTTTACCACCACATAAACTTTTTACCCTCAGCATGACTTGTCCGACACTTTCATCATCCGTTATATCTAGCTTGACAATGTACAGATTCCCACTGGTCGCTTTCTTGAGCTCAGCAGCACCTTCACCGCTGTCATCATAGCACCCAGCAACAACAGTAAACCCAAGAGAATCTAGTCGGCGAGCACATGCATTTCCAAATCCTGCAATGAAAATATTGTAACTACCTGAGCTGCAGAAAATGAAGGGCAAGTGTTAAAGATTTTTCTAACAGCACTCAAGCTGGAACAAAAGACTACATTGATGTTGTTCTACCTCCCTGTAACTGTTCTAAGCAGCTGATGCAGCAAAGGTGTTGAAACAAAAGCACCATGTTTGATTGGGAGAGGGTTACACACAATGACTAATTTGGGGTGGACCCAAAATCACCATGGAGACCACAGCAGATCTTGCCTGACTGGCTGAGCCTGTTCTAGAAGCACCAACAGAGAGGTGAGACAGCCTTGGTCAGTTCTCCTTCTGCATTTGAGGTTATTGGTCACGCCAGACTGTTGAAAGTCCACAGCACAAAGTCCTCTCCAGACCCTGATTGGAGCCTAAGAGCTTTTGCCCCATGCTCAACACCTCAAGTTTGCACAGTTTGGGCATTCTTGAAGGATGCATTCCAGAATCTGACTTCATTGTCACATGGACACTCATTATGTGTGAGACATTTTGAGTTGATGAAGGTGGCTCAGTAGTCCACAGTGGTCAGTACTTAGGTGAAAGAGAATGGTTTTCTGATATCTTTGTACCTGGTGTATTGGATCTGGTTCATTGCTGGATTTCTGTTGTTGCTTCTATTTGGAACTGCACTTGTTACAGAGGTCAGCTCTGATTCACTGGTACTGGTAAATGTCTGTCACTCTAGAACAGCCATATCTGTACTTGACTACATTAATAAATCTATATTTATCACTCATAAATGAGTCTCAATTATACTTTAGAAATATTAACAACAAACCTGAATCACAGCCTGTAATCAGAACCACCCTGCCCTGAGCATCAATCTTCTGCAGAGAGAATCTTCTGAAGAGTGCAGCAACCACAACAACAACGACAATGCCTAAGACTGCATATGTAATCTCTCGCAAAGCCACAACAAATGGAAGAAACGCAAGCACAATCAAGTAGATGAGTTCAAATATCTGAAGACTACAAAACTGACTGGCTGTCATACTTTTAATATTTCTTAAAACATCCATTTTCTGTGGAGAAAAAAAAAAAGAGAATATTACATTGTAAAGAAAAGAAATTTCATTATTTCAAATAAAGCTTTACTGTTCATGATTCAAACTGATAGATTACTGAGTTACTGACTCTTGCATTACAGTATTGCTATTACTACATCTCTTCTGAGTTCTAATATTTACCCTTGATGTATGCAGACTTTCTGTTGAATGAAACATCAGACTTTTCACTAGGCTTTGCCTCTGCAGGGAACACACATGTTCTTTCCCTGTGATCGGGCTGCAGGCATATTTATTCACTTCCTTATCACCTTTGCTGACTTAATAAATGTTACCTGAATTAAAAATTTTACTACATAAGTTTGCCATTTTCTTGGTGACTTCATACAAGACTCTCATATTGTTTTTATAAGCTGCCTCTTCTACCTGTCCTGCCATATTTCTGACATTCCAAAATGCAATAGTAAAAGTGTCCTGGTACTCAGTTGGGATGTCGGTTCTGCAGCTTCCTTTCAGCTTTGACTGCACAATGTCAACTGCTCTGTTATCAGAGTCCTTTTATTTTCCAAGACAAAATTTCCTGGTTTTCCTCTCCGTGTTTCTGTAACGCTCCAGTTTTTTTACAGGGAACAAGTCGTTGGCCTATCCTCCAACCTGCACAGTCATCTCTTACAACATATGTGGAAAGTGGCAGTAGTCCTTTTCTCCCCAGATCTGGGCCCCGGTAACTGTACGTTGGTAGGATTTTTGTACTTTCACATGACATGTAATGAAAAGAGGAGGTATTGAAAATAATAAAAACTGTATTGAAAATTGAAGATTGAGGACTTTAAACATTAAATGGCAGGACAAGATCAGGAACACAGAGGTCTGGGAAAGGGCAGGACAAGAACCTATAATTCATGTCTAGGAAATGGAGGTGGATTGGCTACGCTCTGAGGAAATCCGACACCAGCACAGCACGATCGGCACTGACATGGAATCCTCAAGGAAATAAAAAACAAAGAATACCTTGACTTGCTTGGAGAAGAGAAATTTTGACAGTGCTCAGAGACAAGGATACACATGGAAAAAAGCAGAGAATAATTTCAAGAACAGGGATCTTCTTCTTCATTCACTTCTACCACCAATATGCCCTGTGATCTTACTTCTTCTTCTTCTTCGTTCGCTTCTACCACCAAAACCGCACTGTGATCCTACTGAATTTATGCCTGTGGTCCTCATTAGGTCCCGTGGTCTTCTGTGTGGTCCCCAAAAAGACCACACGAGATCCCCGAGAGGACCACAAGGGGTTCAGAGTATCACAGGGCTTTAGCCTGTATTCTTGGTGGGTCTCAGAAGCGGGATTGCGTGACACCGTGGTTGTCACTGCACCAGTTTAGTCTAGAGTTGGACTTTCTCACCGGAAGACCTCGACGTGTTTAGGATATCAGTGCATCCCCGCTGGGTGAGAGGCGGTAGCCCACCCAGGCCAGAGTTGGACCTTCTCACCGGAAAACCTCGACGTGTTTTGAGATACCCGTGTATCACCGCCGGGTGAGAGGTGGTTGCCCATCCAGTCCAGAGTTGGACTTTCTCACCGGAAAACCTCAGCATGATTAGGATACACAAACATCCCCGCCGGGTGAGAGGTGGTTGGCTATCTAGACTGCCCTGGTCCAGTGTCTCCGACTTAGCATTTTGCGGTCGTGGCCGCTACCCTTCCTAGTTGTGACCAGGATGGAGCTTTTGTCCAGGAGGACGAATCCTCGCCACTAGTGACTTCCACCCCTGGGTTGAGCTGGTTTAGGCATATTATCCCAGTATGGGCGTGTTTGGGACGTGACCGATCTCTGGAGCAGAGGTACTGTGACATGCATAGCCTTCAAGATTCACCCCTGGTGTGAGCCGGTTTAGGCAAAATTCACCATTATGGGTGTATATCAGGCGTGACTGACCTCTAGAGCGGAGATGGCATGACATGTCTAGCCATCAAGTTCCACCCCTGGTGTGTGCCGGTTTAGGCATATTTCACCAGTGTAGGTGTATTTTGGATGTGGCCGGCCTCTAGAGCAGAGGTGCCGTGGTTTGTATAGCTCTCGTAGCGATACTACTGGACATACCGATTAAACTTCACTTTATCCTTTCCACCACCTTTTCCCATCAGCATCGCACAGAAACCTTTATTTCTTTTTCGCATTTCTTCCTTGACCGGGAGGAGCTTCACTCCATGCGCAGCATTTGAAGAGTCTCGCCAGCAGTGTCTTAACTTCTGGGACAAGCCGCTTCATGCATTTCACCCGATATGAATGCACTCAGGACGTGGCCGACCTCCAGACCAGAGGTGCCGTGATTTGACTGTTTGCTTCGCTATATCCTTTCTACTACCTTTTCCGCAGTGATGCTGGGCGGCAACCTCATTTGCACCTTTCATTGGCCGGGAGGAGCACCGCTCCACGCACGGCAGCTGAAAAATCTCGCCAACAGCGGCAGATGAGCTACCAAACGTGCCACTCATCTACCCTAAGTATCTGGTTTTCAGGCGCCAGATATTCGCCCTCACCCCTTCTCCTGTCAGTTTAAACAGTTCTGCCACGGGAAGGCCAGGAGCTGGACTTGACTGCCAGAGGCTGTTTGAGACGCACGCCGTTGGAGTGGGGATCGAATTCTCCACCCCACCTCGGCAATAACAGTCCTTAGAACCCTTCCTGGTAGTGATCAGGATGGAGCTTTTATACCTAGTACACAGTATCATCCTCAGGTAAAATTGACACTGAGAACAGATGCAACAAAGCAAATCAGGTCACTAGACAAATGACTTCTTTACTGAAAAACAAATACATCACAAGTGAAACAAAAAGAGCACTGTACAACACAATTTTCCTCCTAACTCTTTGCTATCAATGTCAAATATGAACAATAACAGCCAAAAGAACAAAAGAAAAATAATCACGACAGAAATGAGAATATTAGATGTGACAAGAAGAGACCAAATAAGAAAAGATACCATCAGGGCTAAAGTTGGAGTAACACCAGTATTATACTATATCCAGTAACATTAAGTCAAATGGTTCAGACATGTTTCACAGTTACCACCAGACAGTATACCACAGAGGAACAATTTTTTATAAATAGGAAACTACGAGGCTTTGGTACGGTAAAGTAAGAGAACAAATTTTGTAGGATTAGACCTCGGAAAAAATCGTAGACAAAGCACCTTAGTGAGACGTGAGAGAAAGAAAAATCACAAGAGATTTTTCTTTCTCTCACGTCTCACTAAAGTGCTTTGTCTACGATTTTTTCGAGGTCTTATTCTACAAAATTTGTTCTTTTTAGTATACCACAGAAAACATTCACACTAAGATTTGTAGCTAACAGAGGAAGAGCCCGCCCACACAGGGGAGACGGGGAGAGAAAATTACAGAAGTATTAAATATCCCGTTATATGAAGCAAACCGCTGAGCCCTATCAAGACGTCGGTTTGTCCGCTCAGCACCGAAACGTATACTAGGAAGAAGACAAGACAAAACAAGTCATCAGTGTTGCTAATTTTGGATGGACTTTTAGGAAGGATACAAGCGCTTAGATTCTGTAGCGCAGAGAAAAAAAATACCTTATGTCATTAAGATTGAAACGCTTCGTGTTTCCAACAATGTACTTGGTGCCTCGCGATTATCCCAAACTTTAAGCCTGCAGTTTTTTGGTTAATCATGTAATGCTTGTGACGCTTGTTGCCTGACAGGGGCTGACTACTCCAAAACATTAGTCTACTGGCGCGAAATAGTTTTCTCCCTTCCGTCCAAGTGTTGTGGGTAACAGTAAACATAGCTCTTCGTCTAAGAAGGAAAATGTTTCTTTGATTTGATCATTATTGTGTGACCAGACAAAGGGCAGACGTAAATTATCAGCAAAAATTTACATATAATGGTCGTTGAAAGTTTGAGAGTTTCTTCTGTCCTTTCGGATCTGTGCTACACACCGTAAGTTTCCATGTCCAGTCTGGACGTTTTATTATGCAAGTTTTGTAAGGCACAGTTTCTCCTCCTATAGTTTTGAACTAATTTTTTTAAATATTAAATACAACAACAAACTTATTTATAAATGACTGGCTTTCCGATGAAATTAGTTGAAAGTTTAAATGTTGTACACATGATGTATAAAAAAGTATTTTAAGAAAGAAAAATTTTCAACAAACATTTTCACCATGCCACATTGTCGTAGGAAATACTGCACAGTGAACACTGGCACAGTTCAACAAACAAAAGAAGGAAACTTTACTAGAGAAACTTTTTTTTTTTCTTAAAAAAAATCTTTAGCACTTGGTGCAATACACATAGCAAAGAACAATGAGGAATAAAATTAATGTGAGTGATATTTGTAATACTTGTTCTAAAACTGCTATTGGTAGCATACTTTGAAAAAAAAAATTGAATTAAAACTTTTTTTCTCATTTTAGGAATTTCTTATTTTGGAATGACTGCTTGACATTAGGACATGGGCATTTTTTTATATACAGATGTCCATCTTACTTAATTTACTTTAAGAAATGGATTTAACCTTATTTTGTGAAACAAGATAGAAGCAACCCCCCCCCCAAAAAAAAAAATTCTGTTTAGATTTATGATGGATATAAAATATGCTTATCCAGATGATGAGACTATCTAGGATTTTAATAAAACATAAGAGATATTGAAACAGGAAATAAATATGATGAGAATAATTCTGCCAAGAAATCAGTTGTAAGAAATATTATTAGCTCAATAATGTCTGTTTTCAGGATTCATGATGAGAAGAAAATGGAATCAAAGAAGGAAGTGGCAGTATTTTGAATACACCAACACATAGCTCTGATCGACTCTTGAAATATCATAACCATTGGCAAGAAGACTTGAGGAGGCGTAATTATCATCGGGTGACAAAATCTCCCAATAAAGCCTCGCCTCTTTCAAGAGGAATGATTACGCTAAGGAGGATAAACTTGCTTAAAACTTTCAATAAACACATATCTGCAGTGAGCACTTCTGATGCTTATTCCAGTCAAGAAGGTGATATGTCATATAATCTTCAAATATCTATGGAGGCATGTAGGTTATTGACCCAGAACAAAGCAACTGATTGTAAAGATGTGGATAACAATGTCAGTGTCCTCATCAACAAACAGCCATTGAGAGCTGAACGACAGGATGTTTTAGAAAGAAGAATTCCAACATTTATCTCATGTCAAGAATATTCTGAAAGTTCACATTCAGTTGAGGTTGGGCAGGAAAAGAACTCTGACCAACAAGTTCACACTTGTGGATATGCCAAGAAAACAAAACACTCTGCAGCTGAAATGGATTTATATAAATGTTGCTCTGATCAACTATTCAACCAGCATTGCTCTGAAAAGAACATTTCCTCAGGTGACATTTTTGAAAAAAATCTGGTTGCTGATGCTTCGAAAGTTGTGCCAAAAATTGAAACAATGTGTGAAGATTTTCTTGAAGTATCAGATTTGACTAAAGTTCACTTTGGTGGAAATAGATTAGATGATAAAGATCATGTACATAAAGTGTTAGATAATGTTGCTGTGGTTATAAAACAGGAAAGAGAACATCTCCAGGAGGCGTCATCTGGAACACATGTGACTGAGCCATCAAGGTTAAATTGTGCGCAGGTTACACCACAAAAATCATATGCATGTAAAGTATCCTTATCACCAGTCAGTGTCAGCACTTTCATCCCACTTGAGAATTTCCAGACTTCAGAGTCATCACAGAAAGTGTCTGCACCAGTAGCAGAACATAAACTAAAGCAAGATAAACGTATGAGGGGTGTTTTGGCTAAGAATAAAGAGCAGAAGTTTACTATTTCTTCCAGTGTGTGCAAGGCAGATGCTGCAAATGTTAAACTGAAATCCATCCATGAGGAATGTTTGGAGGAGACGTTAGTTTATTCAGACGAACTGAGTCATAATAAAAAATATCAACAGAGTAGACGTAACAAATTGGAAACAGGGGATACAAAAACAGATACCAAAATGGCCCAGAATGTTGTTATTTCCTCTTTAAATTCAGATTGTATCACAGAGGCTAGTGGACCTAGAAAGACAAGAATGAAGAGACAAGTGGACCAGAGATGTCTCTCAGAAGATTCAGATATTGCTCATAGTACAATTTGTTTTGAGAGGAAAATGAAGACTCGTTCATCCACAATTAGGAGAAGCAAACCTGCTGCTGTTATAGAAGTTGAACTAGAAAAGAATTATTCAGAGAAATCAAAGAACATCCTATCTTCGGTGCTGAATACATGCACTGATGAAGGAAAAAAGAAGCTAACAAAAAAAATTCTTATAGAAAAACCACATGACTCATACTCTGACCATGCATTGGCTTTGAAAGTAGAGAAATCTGTAACTCCAACAAAAGAAATAGGTGGAAAGGGTAAAGTTTTAAGAAAGAAACATGACAAAGCATCCAAGCTTCAGGAATTGCCAGATTATGGGAAAGGTAATTGTGGAGTTCCTGATACACAAGAAGTTGAAATTGTCAAACAAGCACAAGGTGGTGCCAAAGATAATGGTTTAGCTGAAGTTGCTAACCCAGCGCAAGTTGGCATCCAAGGCAGTGACGCAGCTGAAGAGGCTAAAAAGTCACGGAAACATAGGAAAAAGATTCCAAAGAATATTTTGGAAGACAAGAGTCTCGCAGTCCACAAAAATGAAATAACTGTCTCTAACAGCAGCCAAAGAAGTGAAAAATACAACCAAAAAATATCATCAATTGATACTTCAGTTAATTCATTAATGCCAGGGAGCACATCAGTAAACAAGTCAGTAATAGAAAGAAAATTTTCAACAAGTGTTGCAAGGCAGTCTGTCATTAGGAGTACTTCTCAAAAGAATAGTAGTCACAAAATAAGTCAGCCAGCAGCAGTGATTGATTCAGACAAAAAACAAATAAAAAAGGTTGCAGCCAAATATTGTCTGTCTGATGATGCTCAAAATTCTCATGTCTTCACATTTGCAGATCCAAGAAGGACAAGCAGAAATGCAGTCTCAAAGTGCTGTACTAATACAGTACAGTCTCTTGAGTTACCAGTGTTTGGTGCAGATTCAGAAAACTGTGAAGGAAAACATCAAGACTTAGCTCTTCATGAGATGTCCAGCACAAAATATTGTGAAGTGAGAGACTTGACTGATCTGTGTTCAGCTTCACCTCTTCAGTCTTCTGTGTCAGAAGTCATTGATTTCCGGATCCACGAACAGAAACCAGCAGTTGCACATTCAAAGATAGAAATGCCTCTGGTTGCTAAAGCTAAATCAAGGAAGAAGAGGTCACCAGATACTTCTGATGGTGTCTCTGACAATTTTATTGGCAAAGCTCCTAAGATAAAAGGGGATACTGAAGATGTCACAGCTCCTTGTAGAAATTTGAGAAAGAGAAAGACATATCCAGATGTAATAAAAGACCCAGAAGACGATAGGTCAAGTCTGAGGACATCTGTTGTTACGAGAGAGAGGATAAAATCAGTGAAAATGGAGAAAATCAAAATGGACAATTGCACTATTCAGGCAGAAAAAGTCCCAAGACACAGCAAAGCCAAGAAAGAGATAGAATCCCAGGCTAGTAATGATAACAGAAATATCAAAGTTACGAGGAGACAGAAGACAGTTGCAGCAAAAAATTCCATAAAAACTAAAACACATAACACAGATGATGAACCGTTGAAGACGAAGAAGAAAATAGAAACATCTGAACAGGAGACAGGTTCTTCAACTAAGCAAACAACCCAGAAGTTTGTTGGAGCACACTGTTCTATTGCAGGTAGATAAAAGTTTTTCCAATTTTCTGTCCTTATCATTTTCTTAAAGCTTTATGTTCATTTATCTGTAACTGAGATGAGTATGTCAGAGATGTGGCACTGTCGGCAGAGCCGTCAAACAAAAGATAATCACAGCCATGTTGAGCTTCATAGTAACATGTTATTATACCACACCCTGGCTAGGGGAGGAGTGATCTGCATGTTCCCTTGGCTCAGCATTAGAAAGTATAGCATCATATACTTCTTGCCTGATATTGTCTTTGTTTCGAGTTTCTCACTATGGCATCAGCTACTAAAAAAAAAAGTTCTCAGTTGGAGACTTGTAAACTGAACCTCATCATATAGTGTACATCTCAAACTATCTCTTATAATTCTGAGATCACCATTGATGAGTCTGCTATTTGAATGCAGATGACTCATTGCATGGGTGGAGGTTATGTGACAGTATGTTAAACCAGTTTTAAAAAAAGGCATACAGATGTACCTTATTTAAATTTGATTACCATCCCCTTCAAAATAGTCCCCTTGAAAACACTCAGTGATCCCAGCACCTCTTCTTTACCTCAAAAGCATGTTGTAAGTCCTTTTTATGAAGTCATCCTGTATCGCCTGTGATTCCATTTTGGATTTTATCAGTGTGTGTTGAGGCAGCACCTCTTCAGCATCAGTTTCTTTTTTTAGGGAACGAAGCTAAGTCAGGTGAATATATAGGGTGTGGGAAGACTGCATTATCTTGAAGGAGTATGGACAAGTGCATTGCTGTGATGCAGCAGCCAAGTGCAGATACACATTTCCTGTCCTTTTCATTGGACATCTAACCCAAAGGCCTCAAAACATCACAGTGAAAGTCACAGTTCGTGACAGTGCCTGGAGGAACAAATTCCCTGTGAATGATGCCCTTGACATTGAAAAAATTATGAGCATGCTTTTTGTTACACTCCAGATCTGCCATGCCTTCTCTGGTCTTGGTGACTGCTGGTTCTTCCACTGTATTGACTGTTGTTTTGTTTCTGAACCATAACTGTCACCCTAAATTTCAGTGACAGTGATAGTCCTAGAGGTGAAATTGTGGTCATAATTAGCCATCTCACAAAACTCAAAGCATGCGTCATGGTTCTACTATGTCTGATTGAGTGTCAAGAGTCAGGGAATAAACTTCACAGCAGTGCAATGCATATTCAAGTTTCCCATGAAGATCTTCTGGCAGACTCCATAACTGATTCCAACCATGTGAAAAAGCTAATTGTTTGTTTGGTGACAGTTTATGGATGAGTTCACAAATTTTTCCTTTTTTTCTGATATTTTGTTGGTGATTGGTCACCTAGAATGCTTGTCATCTTAAACACATACTCAACCAGTCCTGAAATGTGCACGCCACTGAAAAATCTGAACTTTTGCCAAAAGCTCGAAGAGCGTTTCAAGGGTCTTGCTAGCAGATTTGCCAAGCTTTGTGCATAATGCTTGGATTTGTCATCTGTTGTAATGATTGCAGAGTGGTTCTGACTCAGGGTCACAAAACTGCCTGTACAAATTAAGCATGTGTAGACAGTATAACACCAAGTAGCAGACTGACTCAGCAGGCTTGAGAGTAATGATCATCAGTGTCCCATGCATATTTGTTGAACAGTATAGTCACAGTAAGTACAGTCCAGGAACTTTTTGATGCCACATGTAATGAGGATGTGAAAAAATTTTTACTATAAAAAATAATATATCATTTGGTTATTTAGATAAAGGGTAATTAATTTGAACTAAAGATCCCCAGTGTGAACTATGTCACAATGTTAGTTTTCATAGTGAAAATAGAATTCACTTATATTATTTTTGTTTGGATAGTTAATCACAATTTGGATTGGTTTCAGATTTTTGTATTGCTTAATGGGTACTGCATTAATATAATTTGTATATAGCACTAGCCTTTTGCCAGTCTTCAGAACCACCAGGAAATTTATAGTGTGTGCAATTTTTTTGGGTGTATCATCATCATCATGTGCCGTGCCGACTTGCGTTAGCTATTATGCTTCTCCAGAGTACACGATCCTTCATGCAGGCCATCAGTTCAGTTGGTGATCTCCTCTCACACCATCCCGTCAGACTGTCCAGTATCATTTCTCTTGGTCTTCCTCTTGATCTTCTTCCTTCTATTTTTCCTGTTTTAATATTTTCAATGCAATGCCCCCTCTTCTCATTGCATGTCCTATGAAAGTACATAGTCTCTCTCTCATCTTTTTGACAAGGTTTTTTTGTCTCTCCAGCTCTTCTCATACATTCTTCATTAGTTATTTTGCTGTCCAGGGGATTCGCAACATTCTTCTAATAAACCACATTTCTGCTGCTTCCAATGATTTTTGTGCAGACTTGCCTGTTGTCTATGATTCACTTCCATATAACAAGATAGGTTCAGTATAGCATTTTAGGACTCTTTTTCTAACATTCATTGATAAAGATGTGTTAACTAATATGTTTCTCATTCTCTGAAATGCAGTCTTTGCTTGGCCTATTCTGTTTCTAATTTCTGTTCTGCATTTCCCATCTGAAGTTATTACTGCTCCAAGGTATTTGAATTTCTGCACCTGCTTTAGAATAGTTCCGTTTAATTTAATACTGCATGCTGGTGGATTCTGTTTCTTAGATATAACCATAGTCTCTGTCTTTTTGATGTTCAAAGTAAGGCCTTTCTGTTCACTTTCTTTGGCGACTTTATCCAAGAGATTTTGCAGGTCTTGTTGGTTCTCAGCTATCAGTACTGTGTCGTCAGCATACTGAAGGTTGTTAATATTGTATCCTCCAATTTTTATGCCTGGTTCTGTGATGATTGTTCTTAGAATATTCTCGCTATACAGAGAAAAAAGGTCTGGAGATAGTACACATCCTTGTCGCACCCCTTGTTTTATCGGTTGATATTTTCCAATCCCATTTTCAACTCGAACTGCTGCTTTTTGCTGCCAGTATAGATGTTTTACAATCCTCAGGTCTTTGCCGTCTATATTGATGTCTTCAAGCATTTTAATAATTTCATTATGTTTCACCTTGTCAAATGCCTTGGTGTAATCAATGAAGCATAAGTAGAGATCTTTCTGTACTTCTAAAGCTCTTTCTGTTAGTGTTCGTAAAGCATAAATGGCATTGTGTGTTCCCTTTCCTTCAACAAATCCAAACTGTTATCTGCTATTTCCATTTTTATCTTTTTCCTTGTTCTTCTCATAATTATTCTCAGAAGTAGCTTCGTTATGTGACATGAGAGGCTGATAGTCCGGTGGTCGTCACATTCCATTGCACTTGGTTTCTTTGGTTGTGCTATAAACGTGGATTTAATCAGGTCACTGGGAATATAACCACTGTTGTAAATGTCATTCAGTAACTTGGTTATTTTTTTTATTCCTATCTCCTCTAGCACCTCTATTTCTTCTATTGTTATATTACCAGGCCCAGTCGCTTTTCCTTTCTTCATGTGTTTGATGGCATCTATGATTTCATCTTCAAGTATTGGTGGTCCCTCGCAGTTTTCAGTTTCTGGTGTTAATTCTGGTCTTTCTCCTCCATATAGTTCACCGATGTACTCTGTCCACCTGTCCACAATGTCTTCTTTTCCCATTAACATTTTACCTTCTTTTGATTTCAGGCATCCTGTGGTATATTTTGTTTTCCTGCCTGTGAGTTCATTAATTCGTTTGTGCATGTTTTTGCTGTCTTTAATATGAGAGTCCTCTATCTGTCTGCACTGTTCATTTAACCACACTTCTTTTGCTTCTCTGCATTTGCATCTTATTTCTTTATTTATCTTGCTATATTTTTCCTCGTTATTTTTACTCCTCCTCCTCTTGTCCATCAGTCCTAAGATGTTGTCTGTCATCCATTTATTTTTAGAGGCTTCTTTTTTTTGTGGTATTATCTCCTTAACAGTTTGGTGGATAGAATCTCTTAACATTTCCCATTGTTCATCTATACTATTTATCTTTGCTATTGCATTGTATCTATTTGTTATAATAACTTTGTATTGTTCTCACAGTTCTTGGTCATTTTTAAGAAGTTCTGTATTCAATTTGATGTTTCTCACTTTTCTGCCTGCTTCCTTTAGTTTTATTCTAACTTTTCCACAGAGTGGATCATGGTCACTGTTGCAGTCAGCTCCTGACATGGTTTTTGTTGTCAATAATGCATTGCAGAATCGTTTGTTGATTAATATGTAGTCTATCTGGTTAAAAGTCTTTTTGTCTGGGCTGCACCATGTTGCCAGTCTTCGAGGATGTTGTTTAAACCAGGTGTTTCCTACAACCATGCTGTGTATTCTTGCCCATTCAATTAATTTATAACCTCTGTCATTCCTCTCTCCCAGTCTATAGTCACCAACGATGTCTGAAGTTCTTCCTTTACCAGCTTTGGCATTAAAATCTCCCATGACTATGGTAACTTCATGTGACTTTGTGTGTTTTAGTGCTGTCTCTATGTCATTATAAAATAGCTGTACATCTTCTTCAGAACTTTCAGATGTTGGAGCGTACACTTGTATAATATTTTTGTGTGTTCTTCTATTTATTTTGTGTGCTTTTATCAGGAAATTTGAGTACTTTTGTTTATGCAGTAAGGAAGACATTTTGTCCTTCATTTTTTATGAACCCCAACATTTAACTCATTTAATAGGTGGAGTCAGTAATGCTGTCACAGAAGCTGTGTCACTGGGTGCAAGGGCTTTTGGTCTGTTTGTGAGAAATGGCAGAACATGGAAACTTAATCCACTGGATGCTGTAGAAGCAGAAAAATTCAAAGCAGCCTGTAGGGTATGGTCCTTAGTGGTGTGGTGTATGTTTGTTGCGGTGACCTGTAAGTCGATCTGGGTTTCAGATCCTTTTTGTTTCCTTTTAGCAGAAAAACCTTCAAACCAAAGAAACTTTAAATAAATTAATATTTTAAAGCAGCACAGATAGTTCAAGAAGTGAGAAAGATAATCAGCTTGAGAAAAATTCACAAAACCTGTCAATCTATCCAGTGTGTAAAGATGATAATCCTGAAGTTTTTTTTGTTGTTGTTGTTTTGTTTTTAAATTCATGTTAGCATGAAGTCCATCAGTAGCAGAGTTTATACATCTTGCTGAAAGTTATAAATATGATTACAGAAACATGGGTTCCTTCCACACCTCATTCTACCTCATGGATCATACCTTCTCAACTGTGGCTCATCGGACCCACAGATACTACAGAAGTCTAGGGACACCTTAATACATGAGCTAAAACTCTGTGAGATGCTGGGACTTAGTCTGTACAACTTCCACCCAGGTAATGAATGTTTACTGTGTGTGATGAAAGTTTTGTTTATGTATATAGACCATAAAGGAAAGCATCAGATACATTATGGTAAAAAAGTAATCTTTATTTTGCAGGCTGTTATAGTTTTTATTTTAAAAATATTTATACATATCCTTTTTTAAATCCTCACTTTTTTTTTTGTAAGTGAAAAATGTAATGTCAGGTTATAAATGGAATTTAGGTTTAGTTCAAATCTGGTTCATTTATGTTTATAAACATACCCCTTCCATTTTCAATACAAATAAATGTGTACACAAGTACCTCAGTTTACTTGTTGCGTACTTACTGATTTAAGGATAATCCTATGCTAGAACTTATTCAGCAGTTACACATCATAGGTATTCTATAGAAACTTGATTCTGTTGTATATTATCTTCTCACTTACCATGAACAAGGTAGTAGAAGCCTGAACAACAGTGCAGATAAGGCTCACAGATGTGAGATAATTGGTTTTTTTAATTACAAAAAATGACTTAGACTCAGTATTAAAATTCCAGGAGGACAAGCAGTTGTCTAGCCACAAGAAGACAGTGTGTTAAACTAACAAATCAGAATTACAATTCCGCTAGTGATTAAACAGTGCAACAGATTACACCAAAAATGTTGCACCCTATGGATTGAAGTTTAGGCCTTCTTGCTTGTGTGATTAATCTTTGGAAAACCTGTTGACCCACATTTTTTATCTTTGTGGCTGGAAAAGGTCACCAGTAATTTAGGCTACAAGTTTTAAACTCTTTCAGAATGAAGTCACAGATCTGTGACAGGGAAAGATTGGTTTAGGATTGAATAATATGAGGTGGAAGCTTTGTATTAGTATGGGTTATCTTCCAGTGTTGATAAGAATTATTTAATGATAACTGTTTTGTTGTGTTAAGCACTTTGTAACTTGAAAGCTGCACATATAATTTGTAATGCAAACAAACTTACAAATAACTGTTTTGCTGTGTTAAGCACTTTGTCACTTAAAAGCTGCACATATAATTTGTAATGCAAACAAACTTACAAATTATATGTGCAGCTTTTAAGTGACAAAGTGCTTAACACAGCAAAACAGTTATTTGTAAGTTGGTTTGCATTCATATCCATACTACAAGAACTTAATATTGAAGAAGGTGGCTAGTAAAGAAGATTAAAGAGAGAAAACTTAAATATTTTGGACACACTAAACGTCATGATAATCTAGAGAAAACCATCTTAGAAGGGTACATAATGGAAAAAGAAAGAGAGGAAGACCAAGGCGAAGATGGCTGCAAGACATCGTTGATAATCTGCAAATGGATGCATCAGCAGCAGGCCATCTTGCTCACAACCAAGAAGCCTACAGGAGTGCTGTTAGGGAGGCAAAGTTCCGCAAGGGACATGCAAATGAATTAATGGTTTTGCATTAAATGATTTACTCATAGAAAAGTACTGAGACATCAAGTACATAATATTAGTAGTTTATTATGCAAAATAACTGTACATCCACCTCTTACACTTCTTTGTAACAGAACTACTAGCATGAATGAAGAGAATTCATATCATAAACCATCTGGTCTAAGGTAACTCTCCATCTCAGTCATGTCCCATCCACGTCTTCTGACTTTGTTACTATTACTTCCATTCCTGCTCATAAATTGCTTTTGAACGTTCTTCCCAATAGAGTGTCATGCCCTATGCTGTTATTGACTCACAGGGAAGGAGAGTTCATATTTTTATCTTTTTCGTCAGCTTCAGTGAACCAGTTCTCATCAAGGTCCTATCCTGCATACACGTCATAATGTACATTTTATTATAAGCACGTGTAGTTACTTCTTATACACTCTTCTTACACATGGCAGTGTTGTGGATAGTGCGCTCGCCTGCCAACCAGAAGGTTCAGATTCACTTCACTATTGGGGCAGTTTTCTCAGGTCAGACCAGCCTCAAAATAAGTACCCAGGGATTTCTCCAGAGAAGCAAAAGACAGCAGTGACAGGTGCTGAGCTCCAAGCCTTGTAACAACATGGCCATACACACACACACACCACCACCCTCATATCTTGCAAGTCTTAGGACATATATTTTTTTTTTACACTCTCATATAATCACAGCTATGTACTGTGTTAAAGTCCAGTAATTTGTAAACCTCTGTTCTTATTTCTCATATCTTCTGCTGCATTATAAATCTGTTCCTTTTGTGCTATTATGACAGGACTGATATGCTGGCCTAGTGAGTTTGTTACTTATATGATGTTGTGGAGATGAGTGGAGTACTTAAAAAACACCCAAGAAGAAAATTTTTAGCTTCAGGAAAATAATTATAGTGGTATATGACATTTCACAGTGTATAATGCAATATGTGGTGTGTTTGAGCTATTGTTTTTTTCTCTTCATTTCAGAGAATGACTGTAATGAAAGCTGGAAAGAAAATAAAATATTTCTGTTAATTTTTTTTTTAACTTCCCTTTTGAAAATCTAGGATCAGCATGTGGGAAAGGCACTGTGGATGAGTGTATCCAGATCATCGCTGAAAGCATTAACTTGGCTCATCAGAAAACACATTCAGTTAAAACAGGTAGGAACAAAAAATAGTATGTTAACATAATCGAGCTGGTTGCTTTAAACCGTTATTTGTTTTGTACGAGGGGGGGGGGCAATGAATGGTCCCCAGCTCTGAATGATTTGTTGCTGGTAACAAATAGCTTAATTGTTTATGGAAAGTGATATTAGATGTAACCTTTGTCTGAGAGAAGGCAGCATTTGACATTACCGGTTTACTTGCTTTCATATTTATATTAACAAATTCTCGCTGGTTATAGTATGGAATTCTTACGTTAAGTTTACTCTGAATTATTCAGAGATATCTGTTTTAGCATTGTCTTGACAGTATCTAAATGCCACAGTCTTATCTTATATCCTTCCCGTGCCGTTAAACATCACATAGGGCTCGCAAAGTAGTTTTGCCAATTTTTCCTGTCTTCGGCGAGTCTTTCAACCTCATCAAAGGATTTTATGCCTGTTAATTTGGCCTCCCTTAATAATGTCCTCTTCAGAGTTTCACACGGTCTGCCTCTTTTTCTTCGGCCTGTTGTGTTCCACTTGATAGCTTGTTTTGGGATTCTCTGATCATTTCTTCTCATCAAGTGACCAACACATGTCCATCTCCTTTTCCTGATCACCCATGAGACTAGTTGTTGTTCAGTCATCTGTCTTATATCTGCATTGTTCTTGAATTCATTCCACTTGATGCCGAGTATTTTCCTTAGGCATTTGTTTTCAAGAGTCTAATTTCCTTTCTATTTCTTTAGTTGTTTTCCAGCTTTCGCATGCATAAATGAGGGTGGATATTACATTTGAATTGAATAGTTTTTGTGCTTATAACTTTTGAATTCCATATGTTCTCAAGATTCTTGAAGATTGATGCTCCTTTCTAGTGTCACCATCCTGGTCTATGTAGCTGCCAAGGTATGCATATTGATTGACTTCTTCAATATCTTCTATTTGTATTTTTCCATTTTGATTGAGAGGAATTTTCATTATTTTTGTTTTGTCCTTGTTAATTTCAAGTCCTATTTTGCTAGCCATTGAAGACAGGCTATTTGTTTTTTCTTGCATGAAATTCACATTATTACTGATAAGAGTTATGTCATCAGCAAAATCAAGATTTTCTAGTTGGGTCCCATGTACCCAGTCAATACCTATGTTACCTGTGCAGCATTTTTTCATTATGAAGTCTATTGTAATCCCAAAAAGTAAAGGAGACAGTATACATCCTTGTTTCACACCTGTTTCAATCTGGAACCATTCACTCATCCCTTCTTCTGTCTTGACTGCACAAACATATCCATTGTATAAGTCCTTAATGATGTTGACAATTTTAGATGGTATTCCATATAGACATAAAATTCTCCATAATGAATCTCTGTGTATGCTATCAAATGCCTTTAAATCTATGAAGTTCAGTATTAATGGTTTCTGCTTTTCAATATGTTCTTCAAGTATTATTCTGAGAGTAAAGATCTGGTCGAGACAGCTTCTCCCTTTTCGAAATCCTGCTTGTTCTTCTCTCATTGCAGTATCCACTATATTTTTGAGTCTATTCAAAATGACCTTGCAAAATACTTTTGACACAACTGATATTAAGGTTACTCCTCTCCAGTTGTTACAGTCACTAAGGTTGCCCTTTTTTGGTATTTTAACAATGATTCCTTTCTTCCAATTAGAAGGGACCTTTTCTTCTTTCCAAATCTTGTTAAACATTCTCTGTAGTTGTCTCATGTTGTTACTATTGATAGCTTTTAGCATTTCGGCTGTTGTTTCATCTTCACCTGCGGCTTTGTTGTTAGCCATTAAATTCACTGCTATTTCAATTTCATGCAGTTTAATTTCATCTAGGTTGACATTTAGTTGTGGGGCTGGTAAGTCAGTTTCAAGGTTTAACAATTCTTTTGGGTGTGGTCGATTGAGTATTTCTTGGAAGTGTTCAGCCCATCTTTGCTTTTGGTCTTTATTTGATGTTAATAGAGTTCCAGTTTTGCTAAGAATTGGTCTTTCTTTAGATGTAATAGTACCTGTTAGCCTCTTTTGTATGTTATATAAAGTTTTGCTGTCTCCTGTTTTTGCTACTTTTTCTGCCTCTTTCGCCATATTGTCTATGTATTCTCTTTTATCTCTTCTAGCTGAACTTTTTACTTTCTTGTCTGTTTCTTTGTATTTTGCTTTTGCCAAATCTCTTTCATGATCTGTTTTTGCATTCAACATGTCTAATTTGACTGCTCGTCTTTCATGTATATACTTCCATGTTTTATCTGATATCCATGCTTTTCTGTTTGGTTTTTCCAGTCCAGCGCTTACTTTTGCTGCTGTGATTGTGGCTGTGCTGTAAGAATTCCATAACTCATCTATACCTATCTCCTCAACTTCACTGGGTGTTTTGGAATGATTGGCAAGTTCCTGATTGAAATTAATGTTAGTATTTTCTTCGTGTAGGCTGTGGCTGTTTATCTTTCTGACGTGCAAGATGGCGGTCGTTTTTAAAACGCTCTCGCCGGCATGGAGAAATCAGCGGAATTCCGCTTGATCTGTTACATATCATGTACCGGAGTTGGGCATAAGGCTAACAACCTTATCCTGGGACCTATCTAGAGGCAACTCCAGATGGGAAAAAAAGATATCGTTATGGAAACTCGCAGAGAAACCAACTGAGCATCAGGGGTGCCAACTCCGAAGAGCTCATTCGTCGGCCCCAAACATGTGACAAGGATTGGATTCTGGAATGTGAGAACGATGGCAGCACCAACAAAAACTACTCAGGTCATCAAAGAAATGGAGAGATACCATACTGGGCATCAGCGAAATGCGATGGCCAGAAGCAGGTAAAAGATTGGCGGAAAACGGTAAGTTAATAATACATTCCGGCAGAAATGACGGTAAAATCCGGGACGGAGTGGGCATTATTATGTCAAATGTAGCTGCAAAGAGCCTTGTAGAATGGGAACCGGTGAACAGTCGTATAATAAGAGCACGATACAACCTACGACACGGAAGAATGACAATAATACAGTGTTATGCACCCACGAATGATGCAGATGATGATGTGAAAGACGACTTCTATCACCAACTACAACAAATCATCAACAAAGTCCCTAAACACGACATCCTAATTGCTATGGGGAACTTCAATGCTAAGGTAGGGAAGGATAATACAGACGTTGAAAAAGTGATGGGGAAAGAAGGAATTGACATGGTTAATCAGAATGGAGAAAGATTAATTGAAGTATGTCTAACAGAGGGCATGGTCATTGGAGGCACAATATTCCCACACAAAGAGATACATAAAACAACGTGGATATCTCCAGATGATAGAACTAGAAACCAGATAGACCATTTTTGTATTAGAAAGCAATACAGAACATCTCTCATGGATGTAAGGGCTTATAGGGGTGCAGATGTCAACAGTGATCACAACCTGTGCATAGGGAAAATAAAACTAAAATTGAAAAGTCAACACAAGAAATCAGTACACAGAAATGCCACAGTACCTGGATATTATTCAGTGACTATAGTGACATAAAAGACTCCTTCAAGAACAGTGGTCTGGTCACAGGGCATGTCCATACCCCTATCTACATCACCAAAAATTGAAATTTCTCACAGAAAATTTTCTCCCTCGTAACTAAGCACTCTTCAGCCATTTTGAAAAAAAGTCATGGGGTATGTGCACTAAATGTTTACAATCTAACCATTACACCTGGTTTTTAATGAAGCAAACCGAATATCGCTAGAGCAACTAAAGGCACCATGTGAGAAACCAGAACTGTTGTCTAAGGGACTAAAGGCCCGGGAAGAGTTAAGACTTTAACAATGAAATGGTGTTCATTAAATTTGGTTTGGACTTTTATTCTCTATGACTGAGGCCTCCGTTTCAGTAAGGTGTATGGCCTCCTCTGGCCTGTATCAGAGAACAACATCTCCTTGACATGGATCCAATTAGCCATTGGATCTGTTGTTGTGGGATGGCTGCCCACTCATCTCACAGTGCAAGAACAACTGTCGGAGATTGGTTGGCACCACGTCTTGCTGGCGAACTTGTCTGTTGAGTTCACCCCCTAAGTGTTCTGTTGGGTTCATGTCTGATGACATGAATGGATACGATATGGTCATGGCGTTGTTGTCAGTGAAAAACTGGCTGGTGTGTTGTTTCACATGAGGTCGAGCATTATCCTGCTGAAAAATCGACCCTTGTGCAGTCAGAAGTGGAAGGATGTGAGGATGAAGAATTTCAACGACGTATCGTTGGGCATTCAAGCATCCTTCAATTTGCACCAGGTCACTTCTTCTCATGAAGTTGATCATCCCCCACACCAGTACACCTCCACCACTGTGTGGAAGAGTCTCATCCATGCAATTCTAGGCGTAGCGCTCATGGACTCTGCGGTAAACTCTTCTCCATCTATTTTGTTGCTGGAGCAGAAAGAATGCTTCATCACTAAAACAAACCCTTCTCTAATCATTTGCAACGATCCTTTGACGATGCTGGTTCGCCCACTGCAGTTGGTTCTTGCGATGCCGGTCCATAAGAACAGGACCTCTGTAGGGTCTTCAAGCCCAAAACCAGCGTTGTGCAGCCAGTTCCTGACCGTTTGATCTGAAATTTGACAAGCTGCTGCCATTGACTGGACTGTTGAGGACGCAGATGCAAATCAATTCCTGAGGTGACACAGTCGTATGAAGCTGTCTTTGGCAGGAGTTGTGACTATGAGTCTTCCACTGCGTGGCAAGTCTGCAGCTGAACCAGTTTCTTGAAATCATCTCCAAAGTCAACTATTGTTGCTTCAAACCACATTAAATTGTCTGGCCACTACACTTTGTGACTGTCCAGTCTATAAACGTCCATTGATGATGAGCCATACTTGTGCATTGAATTTTCAAATGAATTGATTTGAGGAGCGTCAATCCTTTATAGACATTCAATAACATGGTCAGTGAGTTTTGTGTTCATTAAGTTTCGCAGGATTCTCGTGAACCTGTCATGAGTTATTGTCAAAAATGCTGTTTTGACTAGTGTGGCTTTTCTGTGCTCATGAATCATCTGCTGAGTACAATTCAGGTCAGCACATGAAGTTGATGTCCAAATAAACATTTCAAGCAATTCTTGCCTGATCAACAAACTTCAGTATTGTATTTGTTGCATTTCTTTTTTTGAACGGTATATGTATGCTGTCACTCAGAGTTATTTTGTACATTCTTTCAGTGATTGAGAACATGTCATGCCAAGGTAACACTGTTGGAGGGAAATTCGAAGAACTTAGAGCCATTATTGACAGTGTCAAAGATAAATCTAGAGTGGGTGTGTGCCTGGACACTTGCCATGCATTTGCCGCTGGTGAGTTTTCTTGAAATATTATTTTGTGGTAAGGACAGTGTGAAAGTGATATCTGTTAATGCAGATTTTCTCACATTTGTTTCACTGGAATGCATTAAAATGTGAATTAGTGCAAACACAAAACAGCATCTGGATAATTTTAAAGTGGTTAGTCATTCATTCTTTGTCTACTCTGCCAATACATGTTGATTATCAATTTCTTGCAAATGAAAGAGAAATATTTGGGGAAATGTATGTTGGCATTTTAGTCAAAGAGAATTTATTTTTCTGCTGTCTCAAATGCATGAGCAGTGTGCTGTTAGTGGCAGATGGGTGTTTTACTTTGTTTGCTTTTATCTCATTTGAAAAATGCTAAAAAAAAAAGTTGGCCTGGTCACTTTACCTTCCCGGATTTCTCTGCTACTCATTTTTGGAGAATAAGTGAACCCCGGGGCCTTTTTGGCATGTACTAGGAAAAAAAATCCCACTGGTGGGACTGAACTCAGTACCACTAGATTAGTAAACCGAGCACCTAACCACTCAGCTAACCATGCTGCCATAACAAGACATTTAAACACCATCAGCCTAACTTCTAAGCATTGGAGATGTGAAAATATCCTAACCATTGAAAATCCCCATATCACCAACATATGTGAGATATTTGGAACTGAAAAAAATGGTATATTTCATTACGTGGCACAAGAAGAAGAACAAGTGAAAAACTTGAAGCTTCAGAAATGGGAAAAGTCGAAAATAAATTGACTGTAAGATACTGTCTGTACAACACAATGGGATACTTACTGGGGCTCATGGGAATTTCTGGCATAATTTATTATGAAGGTTAAAAAATAGCAGGGATGAGTTTTTCTGTTTGTGATGAAACAGTGTGATGGTTCATTTTGGTGTTTTGTCTGACATCAAATTGGACATAGGAAATTAAACTGAGTACTACAAGTGAAGAGCAGAGACATTTCAAAATACAAATGTCTTTGGAGACTGTCATGAGGACTAGCACTGGGGTGCTACAATTTATGTCATTGTTTATTAATCTAGTAAATTGTGTGTGTCGTTTCTTGTCCATTGCAATAGTTTTTTTCCTTCTTCTTCCTCTTCAGCTTTTCGAGCCATTAACTCTTCCCGTGCGTTGGACGAAAAGCGGACGTATAGGTACGAACAGGACTAAAAACGCGGGTCTTGATCTGCAAGGGGGTCTAGTTGTAAAATGGAATGGAAAACAGTATTTCCATGTACTTCCGTATACTTAATATGTTTCAAAGTATAGCTAAATGAATGAAAATTTCATAAATGCAGAGTTTTTTTAGGAAACAAGAAGTAATGTGATGTTTTTAGACACTGATTGTGGCCAGCTCACCATCGGCGAGGTCTAGATCTACACTACTTACCATCTGAGATGTGTAGATCTACTTGTCGATCTCATATTGTGATTCTGTGTTGCATTCTCGCTGAATGAATGTCTGAACTAACCTCTTAACTACTCCTAACTACTTCTCCAGTCGTCTAAATATGTCTAGATCTACTTGGAATACATTCAAGAGCAGCGGGGTGGCCATAGGCTATGTCCATACCCCTATCTACATCGTCAAAAATTGAAAAATTTCCATGCTTCTCATCCTTTTTCTCGCTCGGCATCGCTCGTAACTAGGCACTCTTTCGCCATTTTGAAAAGTGTCACCGGAATCGCGGACGAAATATGTACAATCTAAATGTTACACCGCTTGTTTTAATGAAACAAACAATTGTCACTATAATGATCATACGGTAGCTTTGAGATACCGGAAGAGTCGCTATATCGACCAAATGCACGGAAAGAGTTAAGGCGCATTGCTGCAGATAAAGTTCGCCTCCATTCCTCTCTATTCCTAATCTTCTCCCTCCAGTTGGTGACACCAGTTTCTTTTATATCCTCTTCTATGTTGTCTTTCCATCTCTGTCTTGGTCTACCCCTTGGTCTTGTTCCCCTCATCTATTGTGCATGCATAATTTTTGTTTGTCTGTTCTCTTCCATTCTTTCTGCATGGCCCAACCAGCGTCGTCTGTTCAATTTCAAGACATTTATATTTCTTTGGGATTTAACTCTTCCCGTACCGCGCCGCCCTTTAAGTCCAGTTGCGGTTTACCGTCGGATCCCACGCCACCCTTTAAGTCTTCTGATTTGTTTCATTGAAAACTCGATGCAACTTTTCATTTAGCCAAACAGAACTCTTCTAGGCCAAAGTCTAGCTAGTTTAGCATCTGGTCATGCCGGAAAAGAAAGGAAATGAAGAAGTGGATCGATTTAAGTGTAAATGTTTCTACTTTTTTCGAGGTTGGTTGGTAGAATGGTCATACTGACCGACTAGACCTAGCTTACTAAATGTGTTTTTCACATCTGTAGACCTGTTAGATTTATTGGATATCAAAAGCATCCGCAATTATCGATATTTCTATACCGATATAAACATTCTGCATTGGATTCTGGCACATTTCAGGTATGTAAAACTTTGATTTTAGTGCTCAGCCCTAAAAAATATTTTTAGTGCCAAAAAATCGTTCCAGCTTTTCAGAACAGTTGTTTTTTTTCTATTCTTTGTTTTTTTTAATGATAAATAACTTCATTTATGGAATCTTCTTTCATTTCCACTTATTTTAATATGAGATACACACGTGTTGATGAAGGAGTTTGTTTGTTACAATGAATTTTATAAAGGGACCCCCTTATATGAAAACACCCGCTCGGCCATGTAACATCATCATCGGTACCAACGTAACGTCCGTGTTTTTTACGTGGTATGGGAAGAGTTAAATAAACTGTTCGGGTCATTGTTCTTTCTAGCTGTCCATTCTCCACTGTTGGTATTCTTTATGGGCCCAAAGATTCTTCTTAGGATCTTGTTCTCAGAGATCTACAATTGTTGTTCATCCTTTGTTGTACTCAATTCTGATCCATACATGACGCCTGGTCTTATTATAGTTTTGTAGATTGTTGTTTTTGGAACAGGATTTTGGATTTTAACAGATGCAAGTCAGTTATATTTTATTCGCTTTTTGTACTCTGCTTTTAAATTTCCTCCCTTACTATGTTGTTTCTGTTGAAGGTTGTGCCTAGATATTTGTATGTTTCTGCTTTCCTAATGATCATATCTCCAACATTTATATAATCCTTGTTTCTTTGTGTTATTTTAATAATGAAATATTACATTGTTATCTTCTTATTATAACTCTATACTGTTTGTCCATTATAGGTTTTGACTTATCCTCTAAGACTGGGTTTAACAAATGTTTAGAAGATTTTGACAGAATTGTTGGCTTGCAGTACTTGTGTGCAGTTCACCTAAATGATTCTAAAGGTATGTTTAAGCCTATTTCTTTTTAATGCAAAATGGCCCATAAATTTATTGATTTTCAACTGCTCACCTTCTGGCAGGTCACCACCCCTGCTGCTTTGGGTAGCATGGCTTACGTTTGATCTGGCACATGATCCTCTGAGTGAAATATATGGCAGTAGATCTCCAGGCTCCACATCAGTTGATAATGTAACTTGACTTACTGCTTATTTTTAACCAGTTAAAATATTCTGTAACTTCAGTTTTCAAGCTCAACAAACGTCTAACAGATCAGCAATTTTTTAAAAATCCAGTTTTTCCATTGAAGAAACTGGTTTATTATGCAAAATAACTGTACATCCACCTCTTACACTTCTTTGTAACAGAACTACTAGCATGAATGAAGAGAATTCATATCATAAACCATCTGGTCTAAAGTAACTCTCCATCTCAGTCACGTCCCATCCACGTCTTCTGACTTTGTTATTATTACTTCCATATTATTACTCATAAATTGCTTTTGAAAGTTCTTTCCAATAGAGTGTCATGCCCTATGCTGTTACAATACTCACAGGGAAGGAGAGTTCATATTTGTGTCTTTTTCATCAGGTTCAAGGAACCAGTTCTTATCAAGATCCTATCCTGCATACACGTAACACTTCTAGTAACAACCTGCCAAAAGAGTAAAACATGTTCAGACTTGTGATGGATGTGCAAAGAATCCAGTCAGTTTAAATCTGCTCTGGGATATAAGGCCTTCAGAGCACTCATGTTCAGTAATATATCTTTACTATTTGTGCCCCAACAAAATGTGGTGGGAAATGAAATTATGAATTGATATAAATAATATCAGTAATGAAATGACAAGACTAAATTTGACACTTACTTCACAGTCTTCTCCGATTTATTATCAGATTTTCACAGTGGCAGCTGCTGAGAACTTGGATGTCGTCAACAAAAAAAAATCAAACATCCATTTCATAAAAAAGTTTTTGTCTGCATGCTTCATTATTGCCTGTCATTGCTTTTCCTTTCCTGAATGTTAGCATACAATCCTTGATAATTTAGCATCTTTCTGTTACTTTTTCTTTTATAACTGATTATTTTCACATACATGTTCATGTTTCTACAGGAGAGGTTGGCTGCCATCTTGACCGTCATGCAAACATAGGTAAAGGTACGATTGGCATAGAAGGTTTTCGTCATGTAATGAATGATCCTCGACTGAACAACATTCCTATGATACTTGAGACTCCAGTTAATGACTATGCCAAAGAGATTCAGCTTTTGTGTGAACTGGAAAAGCTTTCAGATGTTTAGCTGGATTCATGCTTTTTTTTTTTTTTTTGTATGTATAGACCAGATTTTTTGTTCTTATATTATGCTAATGGGACTAAGAAATTAGCTCATGTTCTATCTCTCTTTCCCTCTCCCCCCACAAAGATGAAAAGAAGAAATTTTGATTCGAGATTTATTGGTTTTTTGGGAGGGGGGGGGTTTTCCCCTAAAGATGTATGGATTTGAAGAGCTTTCTTTTGCCTTAGATGAGCTATAGTATTATTCATTGGACTGAACTTTGCATGTCTTGTTTTTCCTATGTTCTCCAAGAGATTTTTTTGTGTGCAGTGCAGTCTAGTGTGTCACTACCTGCAGACAGATATCTGCCAAAAAACTGATTTCCCTTCATCTCTGATGCATAAGGGCATCTGAAGGGTGAAATGATTAGTGCACAAGTCTCTCATGGTGAAGGTTTGGGGGGGGGGTGGTTTCAAATCTGGCTGAAGGTGCCCTGGTCACCCAGCTGTAGCAATAAGTACCTGACTTCTGGAGTTGGGGAAGCAAAGGCAGCCAGTCATGATGTTGACCACATCACCTTCTAGTCTAGTGTAATGTGTCTAGACTGGTCAAGGAAGATATGGGCATTAACACATACCTGTGTGCCTCTAAGGCACGACAGAGTTACCTTTGCCTTATCTGATGCATAAAGTACCCCATTTGCTGCAGCTGTATTAGCTGGAGGATGCTAGTAATAGGCTCCAAACCTACAGCCTTCCTGGTGCGTAGACAGGTCAACACAGACTAACCTGTTCACATCCCCATTATAGAGACCACTTGAGCTGTGACCAGCAACTGCAGTGCCAGGCTTCTCTGAATGCCCCGCTGATATAGACTTCATACTTTAATTACATATCTGTCTAACATTCCTGCATTTTAATGAAAGTTTTTGATGCATGTTTTAACTAAATTCCATTTTCTCCACACTTGAGAGTTTATGTCTGTTACTGTAATTATGAGGCCTGGCTAACTAGTAAGTTCCAGGTCAAAATTAACAAATATAATGCAGTCTCTCTAAAATAAAGAACATCTGCTGGTAGGGCGAAGCAAACCAGACTCATGCATGACTATCGTTGAATGAAGGTCAGTTCCATTAATAATGGATTTTGCACAGGGTCACAGTGGATGAATGCCCAAAAAAAAAAATTCCCTCTGGTACAAAACAGTGGCATGCTGGGAAAATATCAGATTGTCAGCCAAATATACCCTTGAAGGACTGACACTGGGTTCTGCCTTTATGTTATTAATCTTTGTAAATGACCTTTCAGACCTGTTGAATATCTGAAGAGCCATTTTTTCCTTCTTTTTTTTTTTTTTGCAAATATTATGTAATCTTGTCTTGTCTCTCTGGAACTGTGAGCAAGGCAGCTATTTTTTTAGCCCCTGGGTGGAGCTTAAAGAAGCAGGTGGTGTGCAGTACTTCCTTAACAGACTCCACCGACATAGGGACTTGTGACAATGCCTGCCTCATTAGCCAGGCTAGGTCTGTTACTAAGGGTGCCAGAAGAGAGCTGGGATAGGGTCTGGTCAGCTATATGCATATGCAGGAAACTCTCTACTGTAGAGAGCGGAACAACAACTCCTTCAGATCATCAGAGGAAGAAACCCAGTTGCATTTGACCGATATTTGTGTAATAATTTGAGATTGGGAAGTTATGAGGGCCAACTGAGATTTCTCTTTGTTTAACTCTTCCCGTGCCACAGGAAGAAACGTGGACATTCAGATGGTTGCCGGAATAAAACCGCGGGTCTTGATACGTATAGGGGGTATAGTTGTAAAATGGAATGGAAAACATTTAAATGTACTTATTATGTTTCAAAATATAACTAAATATATGAAAATTTCATAAATGCAGAGTTTTTAGGAAAAAAGAAGTAATGTGATGTTTTTGGACAATGACTGTGCCCAGCTCACCATCGTCTAGGTCTGCACTACTTACCATCTGAGATGTCAAGATCTACTTGTCAATCTCGTATTCTGATTCTGTGTTGCATTCTCGCTAAATTAATATCTGAAATAACCTACTAACTACTTCTCCAGTCGTCTAAATATGTCTAGATCTACTTGGGATACATTCAAGAGCAATGGGGTGGTCATAGGCCATGTCCATACCCCTATCTACATCATCAAAAATTGAAAAATTTCCATGTTCCTCTTCCTTTTTCTCGCTCGGCATCGCTCGTAACTAAGCACTCTTTTACCATTTTGAAAAGTGTCACCGGAAACGCGGACAAAATATGTATAATCTAAATGTTACACCGGCTGTTTTATTGAAACAAACCAAGAGTCGATATATTGACCGCTGGCACACATCGGAAAACCAGAAGATTTGATAAATTGACCAATGGCACAGGAAAAGTTAATCATAGCAAGCCATTGCTATAATAGCAGAAGCTGTCAGTGGTTAACTTGTTATCTCAAGCTTTAGACTTGGGCTCAGATATGTTCTTTGCATGTGTGACATATTATCATTATTCAGAAATTGCAGTGATAAGCTTTTGGCCAGATATCCGCACTTTTGTCTTTAACTAGGGATTAATGGCCCTGGTCACAGTGTATTTGCACCTGAACTGGTAGCTGATGCTAAAAGAATGGACAAAAAGTGTTTTGAAATGAAAGTCTTTGTAGTTTTTTCATTAAGTGAAAACCATGTATGGTGATGTGTGCCTGAGGGAAATAAAACATAGTTTTTCTTTAATATATTTAGCATTTTAGAAATGAGGCTTGTTCACAGTAACATGATAGGGCACAATATGATTAGCCTGAAAACGGGATATTGGAGTTTAGATATAAGAAATATAATAAGACTATAACCATGTGGTTCTACCTGAGTCTATGACTTTCCTACTATACCTATCACATATGTGAGTGACTGAATGTCAGAATATGCTATGAAAAGCAAAAAAAAAAAAAAAACCAATGATGTGGAATGTCCTTTTTTCACTAGGACAAGATGTCATTGTATATAGTCAGATTTAATGTTTAGATTAGCTTCACTCAGATGCATAAATGAGAAATATGATTTGACACTGTGGTGTCATATGCCCCTGATCTTTCCACAACTGCCTAGATACCTTAAGCACTGAGCCCTCTCAGTGGGAATTCCTTTGCACTGTATCAGAGGTGGTTTTGCAAATTTTATTAGCCAGGGAGTACAAGAACATCTTGGCCTTGGTAGGATTAATTACCATTTTATTCTCACACGAGCCCAATATTTTATTCACATTATTTTGAAGTTGGCTGGTAATTTGACATCAGTGTTTTCCTTGCACACAAGTCAGAATGTCATCTGCATACATCAACGCACATCTTGGAGTCGATGTCCAAGGACGGCCGGTCTTAGCCGAGTAAATGGCATTGTGGCATCATTTTAAGGAGGGCCACTCTAACAAATGTAACAGCATGTGGAATTACCATCTCTTATAATTTTTCTTTTTAAATCTTCATATCTAGTCTCATGTTGAAATGTTCACTTTGGGTGGGCCCGTTTGAGGCATAGGCCCCACCATTCTCCCTGCCGGGGGGGGAGGGTGGGGGGGACTTCACAAGTAGAACACCATGTCTGGATGAGAGTGGATGTAATGTCATTCGAGTGCAAGGTGGCTGTACTGTAATTTTTTCCATGTCTGTGTCACTTTGCGCTGTGGGTCCAGTACATTCGTCTTCATCATGCATTTCTTTCGGGTTTGCCTCCATAGCCTTTGGCTGTTCCTAATCCTGCAAGACAGCAGGGTTTGAGTTGTGATTTGTCTGGCACTCTACCCTCAGATATGTCTGGCTTGGCTGACCTTGCTTGGAGCTGTTGCTCCTGCCAGCATAGCTCTTTAAGTCATGGGGACAAGCTCTCTCACCAGGACAATGTAATAACTCACGAGAGTTGAAATGTTGTAACCCACCATATCACATCTCACCTTTCATGCTTGTCTAGTGAACAAAGAAAGTTAGCTGAAAGTAGGACATGACCTATGCAAACTGAGAGAGAGAAACCTGAGCTAGTTTGACAATTCTCCATGTTTTTATGCAAGAAAAGAATGCCGAATTCTTAGTTATGCTTGCAGAAATAAAGCTTGTCTTGTAAATTAATAAGTACAAAAGTTTCTGTCAACTAACACAGTAATAAAGTGAAAAGGTTTTTTTATTATTACAAGAATTTTTTCACCTCTTGTTCCATAACTAATCACCTGAAAGGTTAACGAAGGCAAGCCATGTAAATTCTTTCAGTGCAATTTTATTTGCCCTAAATTTGTTCTTTTATCCACCACATAGAGCATATTTACCAGCAGGAATTGCATCAAAATAATACTGTTTCATTATTTTTTTCCCCCATCATTTGTATTTTATGCCACTTGTGTTAATTTTGTTTGAAATCTGATTTATTCTCTGCAATTAAAGTTGAACGATTCATTGGTAACCATGTTTTAATGTCTGATTATATACCGTGATACATAAGGTAAAACAGCACATCTTTTTTTTTTTTTTTTCAGCATTCAACTCCTAGGTAATGCTAAATCTGAAACCTGACTGCCAGGATTAAGTTCTTTTTCTTTCATGTTCTGGTCGCAGCTTGAAAACATGTACATGTATTAATAATTAATTCACAATGGAGGAGTGGCAGAGGAATTTTGGAAACATGTGAAGTCAAACTGAAACTAACAAACTGCAAATCATCTACAACCACAAAGATCTGCTGGTTTGTGCACTTTACCCTCAGCATCCAAATACACATTTAATTTTTTTTTAATGACCTTAAATCTTCATTAACAACATTCTACATGTGGGTTTACAAATGCAAAATAAATATAAAATAATGAAACACTATGTTCACGTGATGAACTAACCAATGGTAACAAAACAATGATGGAGTCTTAAATGTCTTATTCTTGCAATACAAAGTTCAGTCCCAAAAATGTACGCTCAAGAATAAATTATTGCCTTAACATGTCCCTCATTTTAATGTTTACATTTTATGATTCTCTGCAACACTGTTAATGGTGAAAGAACTAAGAAAACGTGAGAAGTTCCACTGTATTCCCAAAGTTTCTTGTACACCACTAATATTTATGTGATTCAACATGCTTGATCATATTAAATGAAATAACAGTTATTGTCATTATTATGTGGCAGAATATTTAACTTCATATATGAATAACATTTACGGCAAAGCATTTTATCATGTACCATAATGATAAGAAAGCACTACTGATAGTAACAAATGTGAAAACACTTTTTAAAAAGTCAGATATAAAGAGGATAAGTCAGATATAAAGAGGATAACATTTATGAAGAATGAAAGTCTGCGTATATGTATTTTTTTCAATAGATAACAAGGTTCATACTGACAGAAGAAATTCACTAGAAATGATATTTCTGGCGAAATAAAAATATGAACAAGATTTTAACCCTTTCACTTCAAAATAGCACTTGCAGTGTTGGTAGATCTTGCACAACTATGCAAATCAATGCACGGCACGATATTAAGACAAAGTCAAAATAAAGGTAGCACATTTCCAATCCAAATCCAATTTCTCTTCAGAATGCATTCTGGCAGAGCATGGAAAATAATTAGAGAATGAAAGAGTTAACCAAGAAAAGAATTTTCTAATGAGCTCATTAATAAAATAATGGTGATTATTGTAACCCCATACTGCTCAAATCTCAGTAATATAACAATGATTTTTATACTGATAATTAGTTTTGCTTATGACATAGACCAGAAAAACCAAATACTGCCCAATGTTATTCAGAGTGACTAAATCTTTTAAAACAATTATTCGCCTCCATCATGCGTAAGTGCCAAAGTTCAAGACAGAAAACACTCAGCATCAGAAGCAGCCTTTCATTCCTGCACCTCTCACTCTATAGCTGGAGGCGTTCATCAGGATGATGCAACTTGTGATAGGGGCTCCTCTAAATATGATGCCATTGCTTCAATCTATATATGGAAAACAAAATGGCAAATTTAATCCAATGAAAAATGATATCTGCTCTGTTATGGTAAACTTTAAAGCACGAGTAACAATTTAGAGCACATCTGGAATTCTAAGTGAAAGATGGGGGGGGAAAAAAAAAGAAGAAGACAAAAAAAATTCCATGATATGGACACTGAATTACAGAATTTTCCAGGGAGCCGGTTTGCAAAAGTGAAGTGCCTGCTTAAAGCTGGACAGACCGTGTTTCACCAACCAGGGTTGAAACCAGTCTTCTTGCCCTAAAAGCCTGTGCCAAAACCGCTGCACTCACCTCTGTTCCATACATCATGTCTAACAATCAACATCCATTTTTCTAAACATGAGTAAAGTACAAAAACCAGCAGCATATCATTTCTTTTAAATCTCAGATCACCATTAATTTTTTATTCATCTTCACATGATGTTTACACCACCAGTGAAAATGTCAATTTCAGGGCTACAAAAACGTAACTTTAATTTTCTCATTTTTCACTAATAACCAACTACATGTAGGAGGAAAAAGTTGATAAATTCCTGAGTTGATTAATTTATGAACCCAGATGTGGATAAGTGATATTTTTCTCAAGAGAAAGCATACCTTTGTCTTAAGCATGCCATAACTCACAGCTTCATTTGCACATAGACAAAGCAACAAGTTGGCAACTTTGGTGATTGCAATCTTTCCTTGCTGAAACACATTTGGATTAAATTGTAAATGTTACTATGTGATTCTATGAAACAGAAAAGCAAGTTTTAACAAAAATTATGTAGGTACAAGTATGTGTGCATGCATGATACACACATGCGCATACACCCACAAAAATGGAATATTCAGACATACTGGCATTTTACATTAATCTGTTCATATTCTTGATAAAAAAAATTTCTTAAACAAATTTTGTATTTCAGTCCTGATCTATTACACAAATGAGTTGTTTCAAGCATAAATTTTTGTATTATGTACATTTTAAAAAATATGGATTCACCAAAGATTAGTTATCAGTTCATGTATTAAACTACACATATTCAAAATATCTGGACAAAAATTATGGTTACCATCATTGTAAAGTTGTGAACATCCACATGAGGACAATGCAGCTGACTCTACTATTAGTATTTAGATACAAGTGCTAACTTCATGTAACCAATCAGAATACATGACGGTGAGAAATAAATCTTTTTTGCAGTTCATTATTGACCACTCAGGTGAAGTTCCATATTACATGGAATTGAGCTGCACATGACATTCTCTTTCCCTTTCATCCAATGAAAGCTGTGTATGCAGTGTAAATCTATCTCAGCCTCGCCTTACAGGCAGATATTCTCCATTTTTAGAGTCAGTTTTCCTTGACACAGCATGCTGGGTACTCATTTTTATATCAACTGTCCAACTAGCAGACAATGACTGCAGGGACAGAATCCCATCCAAGAAACAGCACCACTTTGGTATCTCCTGCCCTCAAATAAAAACTACATGAAACAAATGAAAATAAATACAAATCACATATTGGTTGTACAATTTTTTTTTTTCAAACTTTTTAGGAAGAGTTAAAAAGACAGGTCACAAAATCTCTAGACTGGTGGTTCCCATAGTTCTTGGGGCTCTCGGGCTGTGACCTGTGAAGCAAGGAGACACCAGTCTGAAAAAAAGTTTGGGAACCACTGCTCCACACAATCACAATACACAAATCAACAAAATATTTTTCTATAACTGTGTTCCATAAATTCTTACACTGCATTCAACTAGGACACACCCCAGCTTGCCATCATCTAAGGCATAATGCCCACTTTTCTGAAAGGAAGTCCAGATATTACTGGCAATAGCTCCAGCAGCTGATGCATCCTTGTCCCCAAACCCTGCAAAGGCCAGCAAAGACCCTTCACTATTCAGAAGCCTGAAAGAAAAATTAGTATATGCATTAAACTATAGTGAAAATGCTGAAAAAAATAAATACTGTATTTCTAAGAAGAATATTTATAGTCTCTTGTCTTGGGACTAACATGCACTAATTTTGTGGGGCTGGTACTATGTTACGATAGGATGGTACTCCTATAACTAGATATCTTGTGTTGTTTAAACCTAGACTGTTGGATGTGCACACCACATTTGCTAAACAATATGAATTTCTATGCAGGGATTCACTACAGATTATTATACATCTCTTTAAATGTCTGGTATTTCCACGCTGTACGTTTCCACGCCCGTGTTTCTAAGCCATTCAAGCTTACTATGTGTTTTCTTGTTTTGTGCGTTTTTACCTCGTATCTTATAATATCAATGACCGAAATGGTATCGCTTGCGTCGAACTACCTCTGCTACAAATCACTTTTTATATTGGATTTTTTTTTCATTTTTGCCATCAATCGTGTCGCAGCTCTGTGAATAATCCACACAATCATTAAAATACGCACGATTTAATTACAAAGATTTTCACTTTACTTTTTAAAAATGTTTACAGTGGGATTGTGTGGTGAAGATGGATGCACAATATACTTACAGTGTATTGCCAATACCTCCAGTGTTTGCTTGGCTTAGAACTTCAGATAAAGCTCTAGGTTTCAACATTTTACTCTACACATCAATCAATGTGCGTCTGTTACATTAAAGTTTTCAACGTAAACGTTCCTCTTTAACCACTCTTCAACCGGAAAAGAAATGTCATGTGATGACCATGACCTTTCTTCCGTTGCCAGATTATACTGACATGATGTGTCGGTGGGGAAAGTCCTTACAAAAATGAATAAATTTGAGTTCAGACATTCATTTAGCGAAATAATTTGAGTTTATAAATGCTTATCAATTAAACTTTTCCGTCTTCTCCAATATTCACTTTCATAAGCTAAGTCTATATCCAGTGCAGTACAGACAGGCTTTGGTGGTCATACTTTTCCACAATTCTAGGTGTTAATTATGAGTTCTTTCTCTATGCCACTTCTTCGGTCCATCTATCATCTTCTCTATTTGTTTGCCTCTATCTCTTTTGCCCTTTATCATCCCTGTTGTTATTAAATACTCCAATCCATCTGCTCTAATGACGTGTCTTATGAGTATCTTCCTGAATTTTGTTATTGCCTGTCTCTTCTTCTGCCTCTTTCAGGATCTCTTCATTTGATCTCTTCGCTGCCCATGGTATCTTTAGCATTCTTCTGATGAACTACATTTCCACGGCTTCCAGGCGACGATGTACTTCCCTGGTAACTGTCCATGTTTCACATCCACAAAAAAAGGATTCGTCAATAGAACATTGGAACGCTCTGTTCCTCACTTTTAGTGTTAGTGATTGATTACATGGAATGTCAGATAGGAAAAAGATCTGGTGGCAAGTCCCCCAGGCCAGGCAGATCTAATTTTAGTCCCGAGCTTATGGTCAGGATCCTGACAATTGTTTGTTTCATTAAAACAAGCGGTGTAACATTTAGATTGTACATATTTCGTCCGCGATTCCGGTGACACTTTCAAAATGGCGAATGCGTGCCTAGTTACGAGCGATGCCGAGCGAGAACAAGGACGCGAAGCATGGAAATTTTTCAATTTTTGACGGTGTAGATAGGGGTATGGACATAGCCTATGGCCACTCCGCTGCTCTTTAATGTTTTCTAAGTAGATTTAGACATATTTAGACGACTGGAGAAGTAGTTAGGAGGTTATTTCAGACATTCAGTAAGCGAAAATGCTATACGGAGTCACAATACGAGATCGATAAGTAGATCTACACATCTCAGATGGTAAATAGGGGTAAGAAGCGCGAATCTAGACCTAGCCGATGGTGAGCTGGCCACAGTCAGTGTCTAAAAACATCACATTACTTCTTTTTTCCTAAAAAACTCTGCATTTATGAAATTTTCATTCATTTAGCTACACTTTGATACACATTACGTATACGGAAGTACATGGAAACACTGTTTTCCATTCCATTTTACAACTAGACCCCTTACTGACAAAGACCGGCGTTTTACTCCCGCACGCCATGACACGTCCGTGTTTCTTCTCCTGCACGGGAAGTGTTAACACTGGGGAAAAGTGTGACAATACTACAAGAACTTAATACTGAAGAAGACTGGCTAGTAAGGAGAATTAAACAAAGAAAATGTTAATATTTTGGACACATTAAACGGCATGATAATCTAGAGAAGACAGTCTTGAAAGGGTACATAATGTGAAAGAGAAAGAGAGGAAAACCAAGGCGAAGATGGCTGCAAGACATCGTTGATAATCTGCAAATGCATCAGGAGCAGGCCATCTTGCTCACAACCGAGAGGCCTACAGGAGTGTTGTTAGGGAGGCAAAGTTCCGCAAGGGACATGCAAATGAATGAATGATTGATTACATAACATAGTTTTCATCTTTTGAAGCATTATTTTAGCCAAATTATTTTAGCTGAGAAATACATAAATGCCTTTGAATGTAAATGCTACAGAAGAGTTCTTCAAATTATCATGGGCACAAAAAAAGAACAAATATATCCATACTACAAGAACTTGATATAGAAGAAGACTTGCTAGTAAAAATGATTAAACAGAGAAAACTTAAATATTCTGGACACATTAAATGTCATGAGAATCTGGAGAAGACCGTCTTGGAAGGGTACATAATGGGAAAGAGAAAGAAGGAAGACCAAGGCGAAGATGGCTGCAAGATATCGTTGATAATCTGCAAATAGATGGATCAGTAGCAAGGCATCTTGCTTACAACCGAGAGGCCTACACGAGTGCTGTTAGGGAGACAAAGTTCCACAAGAGTCATGCAAGTGACTGACTGAGTAATCATAGTAGAAAGTATAGCAGCAGTAGTAATAACAGTAGCAATTGTAGAAACAGCAACATTGGTATAATAGTAGCAATTGTAGAAACAGCAACATTGGTACGGTAGTAATACTACTATTAGTACTATTGCTAATATTAATAGTAATAGTTATAATAATAGTTTTGTTATATACAACTACTCGTATTATTGCAAAAGCAATGACGACATTACTTTTGAGAACAAATGACAAGATGTTCTATGTTAATAATACGAGTGCTGTAACTTCTAATACTGCTACTAATACTATTGCACCCACCACCACCACCACCACCACCACCACTACTACTACTACTACTACTACTACTACTACTACTACTACTACTTTCATTACCTTTTCTATCTTCCTCGTACGACTACTTTGCTGCAAATATATACCACAGTTCCTTCTTCCATTCATTTTTCATTCTCCAGCAGTTCTACCAACAACGCTGATTCAGTCCCTCCTTTTTATCCTCTGGGAACAACTGTGTTAAGAACACACTTATTTTAACATAGTCTTTGTGAGACCGGGAACATAAATCTGTTTGCTTAAAAACTCTGACCTACTTCTGTAGCCATGAAACCTGTAGTAATCAACAATAATTGTAATTGTTATTTTTGTAAAATGTAATGTCAGGTTGGTGGACGGATGGGGACATGGAGATCGCCGGCAGGGATGAGGAAAATCTGGTGTGAAACAAATGAATCCAGGACGTGACAAGCCTATGAGTCTTTACAACAATGGCTATCAGAATGATGTAAACAAAACAGAGCCAGCAAACTATAGGTGGCGGGGAATGGATATCATTGAGGCACTCATCGGATTCCTCATCCCAAAGTCGGAGTGTCTCTGTGGAACTGTCTAAAAGTCGTCTGCCCAGTCAGCGTTGCATGATGAATCTGACGTGGAGAAGGGGCTTAAGTACACCCACCAGAGGCTGGAAAACAAAGTTTTGGCCAGGCCGGCATACTCCATTGTCTTCATGGCAATCCGAGCAAGACCACAGTATGCTCTAGCACGGAAAGGTGTTAAAAGTTGGAGATACCCGGCCAAAAGGCGCTTCGCAAAAATTAGAGTACCACGCATCATCCCCAGTGTGTGTACGAAGAAGAAGACATATAAACATACATATTGTCTCTTGCGAATGTGTAATGTGAGAACTTGGATTCCAGCTGGAAAACAAAGTTTTGGCCAGGTCAGCCTACATCACTATCATAGCAGTCCGAGCAAGACCACAGTTTGTCCTAGCAAGAAAAAGTGCTGAAGTCGGAGGTGCTCAAACAGAAGGTGCATGGCACAAATCAGGGTACCACGCATTGTCGTAAATGAAATATCCTCATTTTTAGTTTTCATTGGCGAAAGACCCCAGCTCCTTTGCTTAACAGAATAAAAACATGTCTGGAGTTTGGCAATGCGTGAGATACTATCCCATGAGCGCACAGCACAGAGAAAAGGTTCACCCGCTTGCATGTACTGGATTACCTTTTATCATGGATGTTCAGAAATGCTCATGTATGTGTGCTGCTTTCGAGTGAAAGGATAGCAGCCTCTTTAAATGGTACTCTATGTTTTTTTTTTAATTGTGCCTCGTGCAAGGGAGTCCATTTTAACATTCTAATCTAAGAAATTATAACTAAATTCTGCATTTCCTTTATTCTGCCTGATCCCCGTGCCTTCTCTCTCTCTCTCTCTCATTAGATCAACGAATAGACAAATGTGAAATTATTGTGTAAATTCTCAGAGATGGGAAGGCACCATAAAAGCTTTGGTATTGTTTTGCTTTTGTATATGGGTATGAGCGTCCTTGAATGTTTGTTCCATTGATATGTCCAGAGAGCGTGGTTACCGCAACATTACGGAAGTTCCAGTATGAAGCCCAAGAAGCGGCACAACAACATGTAGAGCAGAAAATCAAAGTAAATTTCTACTATGATGTCTTAGACATGCCATATACAAATCAAGCCACTAAGTACCACCCGCTGAGAATCTAGAATCGAAACCATTCGTCTGTTGTGGACCATACCCCCGGCATTCGATGTGCAGGGCAGGCCTCGAGCGTCTCGTTTAGTTAAACAATAACGACGCTTTTGTTTTAACCAAAAGGGCATGTTGATCAGGGTACATGCCTAGAGAACACTTTGACATCACCACTTTGATCTTAGCCAAAATGCCGAGAAACTGGTATCAGTTTAATTTAAAAAAACAATTATTCACCCCTTCGTATTAATTAAGTGGAGCTAATTTGATTCACTTTAAACATCATCAGTTTATGACTGTATTAAATTAAACGGAACTATTCTAAAGCAGGTGCAGAAATTCAAATACCTTGGAGCCGTAATAACTTCAGATGGGAAAATGCAGAACAGAAATTAGGAACAGAATAGGCCAAGCAAAGACTGCATTTCAGAGAATGAGAACCATATTAGCTAACACATCTTTATCAATGAATGTTAGAAAAAGAGTCCTAAAATGCTATATTGAACCTATCTTGTTATATGGAAGTGAACATGGACAATAGGCAAGTCTGCACAAAAATCATTGGAAGCAGCAGAAATGTGGTTTATTAGAAGAATGTTGCGAATCCCCTGGACAGCAAAAATAACTAATGAAGAATGAAGGAGAAGAGCTGGAGTGACAAAAAACATCTTGTCAAAAAGATAAGAGAGAGACAATGTACTTTCATAGAACATGCAATGAGAAGAGGGGGCATTGAAAATATTATAACAACAGGAGAAATAGAAGGAAGAAGATCAAGAGGAAGACCAAGAGAAATGATACTGGACAGTCTGACGAGATGGTGTGAGAGGAGATCACCAAATGAACTGATGGCCTGCATGAAGGATCGGATACTCTGGAGAAGCATAATAGCCAACGCCAGTCGGCACGGCACATGATGATGATGAGTTTATGACTGAAACTGGTCTGCTTGGAACATACTGAGATTTACTAAAAGAAATGTCGCTATAATGTCTAAAATTTATAACCATTTTTGCGGTTTATTACGCGTATAAAATACGGAGAATATGTTTTTGTTCTTCACACCAGGATATAAATATTGGAGATTATTCAGGGGAGACTACGCTAATAGATATTTGAACAAAACAAGAGAACATAGGTCATGATACTGTCCAAAATAAAATCCGCTAGCGTGGGGCAAGAGATAACACGGGGACTCAGGTAAGACGCACCGATTAAGTGATTGTGAAATTATTGAAACTACAAAACGCAAAGACTCTCGTTTATCAGTATGCGCTTTTTATAAAAAAAATCGTTTATAATGCTTTTCAGCGCGCGTAACCTTCAACTAATACGTAGATTATAGTATAGCTAAATAACTTCCCTGTTAACTAAAAGTTGCCGTATAATGTAGTTTTATCGACTAGCCAACTTAACTTTTGCAGTGCCCGGATATCCAAGTGTTTGACCTTTTTTAAAAAAAGAAGTGACGCAAGGTTACGCTGGACATTGTTTCAGTTCATTTAATTTGTAAGTGATGAACGTGAGTGTAAAGGAAATATGAAAATGCGAAATATGCTAGTTTAGTTCCGACTGTTTTGATATTTATAATGTTTCCCACCTGTCATCGTATAGTCCATAATAATGCATATAAACACAACATTTCTGAACTTGTCTAATGCATATCTTCATCGTGTACCCTCAACAGCACTCTCAACAAGGCGTTGGTTGCGTTGTGTCGCAGTTACGCGGATTTCAATCCAACGCATCCCGACTTCGGTTCAACGCGTTTTTAGGACTGAGTTCATCTTCCCACAGCGATCCATATTCATTTGGCCAGATAGGGTCTTGGCTGGCAATGGTTCCCCAATCTTGACATAAGCAGTCAGCTATGGGTTGCTGATCACTATTTCATTGAGCTTCAGTAGTACATCTTCACCCTCTTTTAGTATATAACATCTCTTTTTCTGTCAGTGCTTACAACACATGGGGCTGCAGGCAGTAATTTCCATTCCTGTCAGTCCTTCACTATCTTCTTGGCTGTCCCCCATATCAGTTCTTTGTTTACCAGCATTTTCTCTGCTTTACATCTCCATGTCTCTTTGGGTCGTCCTATGTTTTTTTTTTTAACCCCATGGAGGCCATTTCAAAGCTGTTTGTGGAAAGGATTCATCTATGATTCCCATAACACCAATGAACACCAATCCGTTTCCACTTTCTCCTTTCAGTCACTGTTGACAGTGTGTCATGTCTATTTCTCAGAGATCAATACTTATAGTATTTGGCCAGAACAATCCTTTTATATTAATGTAGACACTTGGCTTGGAAGGTGTTAGGTGTATGTGCCATTGTCTGTGTCATTTTCCAGCATTCACTCCCATATAGTAAGATATTTAGAATATTGCTTTTGAATACTCTGCAATTGATTTTCTGACTTACCTTTCTGGAGACATCCAGATATGGCTGAGTGCAGCCCAAACTTGTTGGGCTTTCATTATTCTTACTTCAGTTTCTTTACTACCATCTCTATCTGCTGTTACCATACTAGCAAGGTATGTGAAGTCCTTGACTTCTTAAACTGGCGAGTGGTTCACTGTAAGTGGTCTATAATGAGTTCATCCTTTTGCTTCAGTTGTCTGGTCTTCTTTGTGTTCACTCGTAGTCCATACTGCTTGCTTTTGTTCTCAGACTATCTCTTGCATGTCCTTGTGTCTGTATGAGAGTAGTGTTGTGTGCAGGTCTTCTAGTGTTGATGTTAATGAAAACTGGATGCCTCTGTGTCAGTCTGCTGTTGTTCCTCTCATCATTCAATCAATGGCAAGGATGAATAGTGCTGATGACAGGATACATCCCTGTTTCACCCCAGTTTGGACATCAGAGATGATTTTCATAGATTACTTCGCAGCAGAATTCTTTGTATATGATTCTGATAAATTTTACAATTTTTTTGTGTGGGAATCCATGCAACCTGAGGATTCACCACAGAGTATCTTTATCTATACTGTCAAATGCCTTTTCAAAGTCTATGAAGTGTGCATACAAAGGGCTATTCCACTCATTAGATTGTTCTAATATCTGCCTCAGGGTGAAAATCTGACCTATGCAGGATTTGTTTTTCATGAAGCCTGGTTGTTCTTTCCTGGTTCTGTTTTCTAATGCTGTCATGAGTCTGTTTAGGATGTTTCAACCGAAAAGTGTGCTGGTGAGCGAGAGGAGTGTATTACCTCTCCAGTTCTCACACATGCTTGGATCTCCTTTCTTGGGTAATTTAACTGTTAACCCATGGGTTTTAATGTTGTTGTCCCAAATGCTTTGTAGTGTTTTCCATAGATACTTTGGTATTTCATTGTCTTCTGCTTTCAGCATTTTTTTTTTTTTGACAGTTGCATACATTTTCCATGAATATATTCTGTTTTAGTAATCAGCCTAATGAATATGTGTCTCTAGCTCTGTCAGAAACATGGGCACATTGTCCATGATTGGAGCTGTGGGTGCTGTTGCTGTGGCAGGAGTAGCAATCCTGTGTAACCTACCTACAAATCCCTTTGTTAAATCACCAGAAAAAGCTAGCCTCGAATACTTGGCCAATACTAAACTTCGCACCGTTGACAGTGAGTCAAGAGAGTTTTTGGTATGTACTTGGCAAATACTTCATATTGTGTGTATAAACGTGGTGTCTAAAAAGCTTGGTGAATGGTCCAGTAATCAACGGCAACATGGGCCAGGTGCGTGGCCATGCACATGGCTATCCAGAGACACATCAGAAAGTTCCACCTATTGTGGAGTAACCATAACTGACAGGGTAAACCCGCTGCGGGTAGTCAGATGTAGTCAGTGTGAGAGGTAGGGTCACAGTGCAATGGAGCAATGAGCGAACACCAAGTTCTGTTACAGATTGGGAAAAACTGCAGTGGAGATGCATGAAATGTTGGTGTAAGTGTACAGGATGGAAGCCGTGAGCAGAAAATGTGTTTATGACTAGTTCAAACGCTCTTATGATGGGAAGGAAATGACTGAGGATGAGCCTCATTCGGGTCAGCCCTCAACAAGCAGAACCACATGCATGATTGAGCGAGTGCGACAAATGCTGGCATGAGATTGGCGACTGACTCTATGATTGATGGTAAAGGAACTGAGCATTAGCAAGGACTTCTTTCTGTTTCCCTGCCCAAAAAGCATCATGAAAAGCGCGCATTTTGTAGACGTGGCAGCAATCCAGGTACGTGTGACAGTGGATCTGCGATCGATTCCTAAAGAGGCCTTTGCTTACAGTTTCCAAAAGCCAAATGAACGTTCCCAAAAGTGTGTTGTGAAGGATGGTGATTATTTTGAAGGCCAGTAAAAGTAATTTGTTTGTATCTTCTGTTTTGTTTGTTTTCTAATACCATTCACTGAACTTTTAGACACACCTCATATATATATATATATATATATATATATACTGTTATTAACATATAGTAACCATTTTTTAGGACATATATCAATTTCTTGTGGTTACTTTGATTTTAACTACACATACTGAGTGATTGGAGAACAAGGGGTAATTAACTCATAAACAAATAGAGAATTTAATGGCTGTTGATAGTGAGGCATGGTAGAATAGGGTGAATAAGTGAAGTAGCATTAAATCAGTTAACATAAATTAACAACAGACAGTGCTGGGGTTTCTTTTTCTTTCTTTTAAATATGCTATTGAATCAGTGGGTGCTTCCTTCACTGTGACAGGGATCATGAATATCTCAATAAGAAGATAAAATAGCAGTAGTCCCACTCAAGCCTGGAGAATTCAGCAAACTTTTGCAGTGCCCGGATATCCAAGTGTTTGACCTTTTTTAAAAAAAGAAGTGACACAAGGTTACGCTGGACATTGTTTCAGTTCATTTAATTTGTAAGTGATGAACGTGAGTGTAAAGGAAATATGAAAATGCGAAATATGCTAGTTTAGTTCCGACTGTTTTGATATTTATAATGTTTCCCACCTGTCATCGTATAGTCCATAATAATGCATATAAACACAACATTTCTGAACTTGTCTAATGCATATCTTCATCGTGTACCCTCAGCAGCACCCTCAACAAGGCGTCGGTTGCGTTGTGTCGCAGTTGCGCGGATTTCAATCCAACGCATCCCGACTTCGGTTCAACGCGTTTTTAGGACTGAGTTCATCTTCCCACAGCGATCCATATTCATTTGGCCAGATAGGGTCTTGGCTGGCAATGGTTCCCCAATCTTGACATAAGCAGTCAGCTATGGGTTGCTGATCACTATTTCATTGAGCTTCAGTAGTACATCTTCACCCTCTTTTAGTATATAACATCTCTTTTTCTGTCAGTGCTTACAACACATGGGGCTGCAGGCAGTAATTTCCATTCCTGTCAGTCCTTCACTATCTTCTTGACTGTCCCCCATATCAGTTCTTTGTTTACCAGCATTTTCTCTGCTTTACATCTCCATGTCTCTTTGGGTTGTCCTATGTTTTTTTTTTAACCCCATGGAGGCCATTTCAAAGCTGTTTGTGGAAAGGATTCATCTATGATTCCCATAACACCAGTGAACACCAATCCGTTTCCACCTTCTCCTTTCAGTCACTGTTGACAGTGTGTCATGTCTATTTCTCAGAGATCAATACTTATAGTATTTGGCCAGAACAATCCTTTTATATTAATGTAGACACTTGGCTTGGAAGGTGTTAGGTGTATGTGCCATTGTCTGTGTCATTTTCCAGCATTCACTCCCATATAGTAAGATATTTAGAATATTGCTTCTGAATACTCTGCAGTTGATTTTCTGACTTACCTTTCTAGAGACATCCAGATATGGCTGAGTGCAGCCCAAACTTGTTGGGCTTTCATTATTCTTACTTCAGTTTCTTTACTACCATCTCTATCTGCTGTTACCATACTAGCAAGGTATGTGAAGTCCTTGACTTCTTAAACTGGCGAATGGTTCACTGTAAATGGTCTATAATGAGTTCATCCTTTTGCTTCAGTTGTCTGGTCTTCTTTGTGTTCACTCGTAGTCCATACTGCTTGCTTTTGTTCTCAGACTATCTCTTGCATGTCCTTGTGTCTGTATGAGAGTAGTGTTGTGTGCAGGTCTTGTAGTGTTGATGTTAATGAAAACTGGATGCCTCTGTGTCAGTCTGCTGTTGTTCCTCTCATCATTCAATCAATGGCAAGGATGAATAGTGCTGATGACAGGATACATCCCTGTTTCACCCCAGTTTGGACATCAGAGATGATTTTCATAGATTACTTCGCAGCAGAATTCTTTGTATATGATTCTGATAAATTTTACAATTTTTTTGTGTGGGAATCCATGCAACCTGAGGATTCACCACAGAGTATCTTTATCTATACTGTCAAATGCCTTTTCAAAGTCTATGAAGTGTGCATACAAAGGGCTATTCCACTCATTAGATTGTTCTAATATCTGCCTCAGGGTGAAAATCTGACCTATGCAGGATTTGTTTTTCATGAAGCCTGGTTGTTCTTTCCTGGTTCTGTTTTCTAATGCTGTCATGAGTCTGTTTAGGATGTTTCAACCGAAAAGTGTGCTGGTGAGCGAGAGGAGTGTAATACCTCTCCAGTTCTCACACATGCTTGGATCTCCTTTCTTGGGTAATTTAACTGTTAACCCATGGGTTTTAATGTTGTTGTCCCAAATGCTTTGTAGTGTTTTCCATAGATACTTTGTTATTTCATTGTCTTCTGCTTTCAGCATTTTTTTTTGGACAATTGCATACATTTTCCATGAATATATTCTGTTTTAGTAATCAGCCTAATGAATATGTGTCTCTAGCTCTGTCAGAAACATGGGCACATTGTCCATGATTGGAGCTGTGGGTGCTGTTGCTGTGGCAGGAGTAGCAATCCTGTGTAACCTACCTACAAATCCCTTTGTTAAATCACCAGAAAAAGCTAGCCTCGAATACTTGGCCAATACTAAACTTCGCACCGTTGACAGTGAGTCAAGAGAGTTTTTGGTATGTACTTGGCAAATACTTCATATTGTGTGTATAAACGTGGTGTCTAAAAAGCTTGGTGAATGGTCCAGTATCAACGGCAACGTGGGCCAGGTGCGTGGCCATGCACATGGCTATCCAGAGACACATCAGAAAGTTCCACCTATTGTGGAGTAACCATAACTGACAGGGTAAACCCGCTGCGGGTAGTCAGATGTAGTCAGTGTGAGAGGTAGGGTCACAGTGCAATGGAGCAATGAGCGAACACCAAGTTCTGTTACAGATTGGGAAAAACCGCAGTTGAGATGCATGAAATGTTGGTGTAAGTGTACAGGATGGAAGCCGTGAGCAGAAAATGTGTTTATGACTAGTTCAAACGCTCTTATGATGGGAAGGAAATGACTGAGGATGAGCCTCATTCGGGTCAGCCCTCAACAAGCAGAACCACATGCATGATTGAGCGAGTGCGACAAATGCTGGCATGAGATTGGCGACTGACTCTATGATTGATGGTAAAGGAACTGAGCATTAGCAAGGACTTCTTTCTGTTTCCCTGCCCAAAAAGCATCATGAAAAGCGCGCATTTTGTAGACGTGGCAGCAATCCAGGTACGTGTGACAGTGGATCTGCGATCGATTCCTAAAGAGGCCTTTGCTTACAGTTTCCAAAAGCCAAATGAACGTTCCCAAAAGTGTGTTGTGAAGGATGGTGATTATTTTGAAGGCCAGTAAAAGTAATTTGTTTGTATCTTCTGTTTTGTTTGTTTTCTAATACCATTCACTGAACTTTTAGACACACCTCATATATATATATATATATATATATATATATACTGTTATTAACATATAGTAACCATTTTTTAGGACATATATCAATTTCTTGTGGTTACTTTGATTTTAACTACACATACTGAGTGATTGGAGAACAAGGGGTAATTAACTCATAAACAAATAGAGAATTTAATGGCTGTTGATAGTGAGGCATGGTAGAATAGGGTGAATAAGTGAAGTAGCATTAAATCAGTTAACATAAATTAACAACAGACAGTGCTGGGGTTTCTTTTTCTTTCTTTTAAATATGCTATTGAATCAGTGGGTGCTTCCTTCACTGTGACAGGGATCATGAATATCTCAATAAGAAGATAAAATAGCAGTAGTCCCACTCAAGCCTGGAGAATTCAGCAAACTTTTTCAGGATGGGGGTTGCATAAAAGGATAACCAGCCATTGCTTGAATGTGAAAGAAGAAGAAGAAGCAAAAGTAGTATTACAGATATACCAAGTAATATAGCTTATGATATATTAATACAGGTATATACAGATAAATACAGAGAACAGCAGCCAGATTGAAGCAGTTTACACTTTTTGTTTCTTTTTTATTATTATTATTTTTTTTAATGTAAGATTTTAGAGATTAGTTGGATATTAATTTTAATGAATGCAGTACATAACCAGACATGGCAGGAGACCGTGTGTATGTTTGTCTAGTTGGTACCTCCTAGAGAGAATGAATCTAAGCTACGGAATTTCTGTGTGTCACGACCTCGTTTCTTTCCGGGTGTCACGATCTCTCATGTCTGCTGAGCAGTTACTAAAAGACTATGTCAACAAAACACCTTTTATGGGGTGCTAGTTGGCTAAGTCGATAGTACGCTGTTCTCTCGTGGCTAGACGGCTGCTCGTCCTACCGGAGTCCGTGTTCGAATCCCAGGTAATTCTCTTGTTATTTCATTGTCTTCTGCTTTCAGCATTTTTTTTTGGACAATTGCATACATTTTCCATGAATATATTCTGTTTTAGTAATCAGCCTAATGAATATGTGTCTCTAGCTCTGTCAGAAACATGGGCACATTGTCCATGATTGGAGCTGTGGGTGCTGTTGCTGTGGCAGGAGTAGCAATCCTGTGTAACCTACCTACAAATCCCTTTGTTAAATCACCAGAAAAAGCTAGCCTCGAATACTTGGCCAATACTAAACTTCGCACCGTTGACAGTGAGTCAAGAGAGTTTTTGGTATGTACTTGGCAAATACTTCATATTGTGTGTATAAACGTGGTGTCTAAAAAGCTTGGTGAATGGTCCAGTATCAACGGCAACGTGGGCCAGGTGCGTGGCCATGCACATGGCTATCCAGAGACACATCAGAAAGTTCCACCTATTGTGGAGTAACCATAACTGACAGGGTAAACCCGCTGCGGGTAGTCAGATGTAGTCAGTGTGAGAGGTAGGGTCACAGTGCAATGGAGCAATGAGCGAACACCAAGTTCTGTTACAGATTGGGAAAAACCGCAGTTGAGATGCATGAAATGTTGGTGTAAGTGTACAGGATGGAAGCCGTGAGCAGAAAATGTGTTTATGACTAGTTCAAACGCTCTTATGATGGGAAGGAAATGACTGAGGATGAGCCTCATTCGGGTCAGCCCTCAACAAGCAGAACCACATGCATGATTGAGCGAGTGCGACAAATGCTGGCATGAGATTGGCGACTGACTCTATGATTGATGGTAAAGGAACTGAGCATTAGCAAGGACTTCTTTCTGTTTCCCTGCCCAAAAAGCATCATGAAAAGCGCGCATTTTGTAGACGTGGCAGCAATCCAGGTACGTGTGACAGTGGATCTGCGATCGATTCCTAAAGAGGCCTTTGCTTACAGTTTCCAAAAGCCAAATGAACGTTCCCAAAAGTGTGTTGTGAAGGATGGTGATTATTTTGAAGGCCAGTAAAAGTAATTTGTTTGTATCTTCTGTTTTGTTTGTTTTCTAATACCATTCACTGAACTTTTAGACACACCTCATATATATATATATATATATATATATATATACTGTTATTAACATATAGTAACCATTTTTTAGGACATATATCAATTTCTTGTGGTTACTTTGATTTTAACTACACATACTGAGTGATTGGAGAACAAGGGGTAATTAACTCATAAACAAATAGAGAATTTAATGGCTGTTGATAGTGAGGCATGGTAGAATAGGGTGAATAAGTGAAGTAGCATTAAATCAGTTAACATAAATTAACAACAGACAGTGCTGGGGTTTCTTTTTCTTTCTTTTAAATATGCTATTGAATCAGTGGGTGCTTCCTTCACTGTGACAGGGATCATGAATATCTCAATAAGAAGATAAAATAGCAGTAGTCCCACTCAAGCCTGGAGAATTCAGCAAACTTTTTCAGGATGGGGGTTGCATATAAAAGGATAACCAGCCATTGCTTGAATGTGAAAGAAGAAGAAGAAGCAAAAGTAGTATTACAGATATACCAAGTAATGCAGCTTATGATATATTAATACAGGTATATACACAGATAAATACAGAGAACAGCAGCCAGATTGAAGCAGTTTACACTTTTTTGTTTCTTTTTTATTATTATTATTTTTTTTTAATGTAAGATTTTAGAGATTAGTTGGATATTAATTTTAATGAATACAGTACATAACCAGACATGGCAGGAGACCGTGTGTATGTTTGTCTAGTTGGTACCTGCTAGAGAGAATGAATCTAAGCTACGGAATTTCTGTGTGTCATGACCTCGTTTCTTTTCGGGTGTCACGATCTCTCATGTCTGCTGAGCAGTTACTAAAAGACTATGTCAACAAAACACCTTTTATGGGGTGCTAGTTGGCTAAGTCAATAGTACGCTGTTCTCTCGTGGCTAGACGGCTGCTCGTCCTACCGGAGTCCGTGTTCGAATCCCAGGTAATTCTCTTGTGATTTTTCTTTCTCTCACGTCTCACTAAAGTGCTTTGTCTTCGATTTTTTCGAGGTTTAATCCTACAATATTTGTTCTCTTACTTTACCGTACCAAAACCTCGTAGTTTCCTATTTATAAAAAATTGTTCCTTAAAACTATACCTGAAACTAACTTCATGTAATAAGTATTCGTTCGTTTGTTATTGTTGTTCAAGTTTGCACCAGACATGGCAAGAGACCGTGTGTATGTTTGTCTAGTTGGTACCTGCTAGAGAGAATGAATCTAAGCTACGGAATTTCTGTGTGTCACGACCTCGTTTCTTTCCGGGTGTCACGATCTTTCATGTCTGCTGAGCAGTTACTAAAAGACTATGTCAACAAAACACCTTTTATGGGGTGCTAGTTGGCTAAGTCGATAGTACGCTGTTCTCTCATGGCTAGACGGCTGCTCGTCCTACCGGAGTCCGTGTTCGAATCCCAGGTAATTCTCTTGTGATTTTTCTTTCTCTCACGTCTCACTAAAGTGCTTTGTCTTCGATTTTTTCGAGGTTTAATCCTACAATATTTGTTCTCTTACTTTACCGTACCAAAACCTCGTAGTTTCCTATTTATAAAAAACAGTACATAACCTAGCATTTATAGCAAAAGAGTGTAAATGTGATTGGTCAGTACTGTGATAACTCCTGATCTTGTTTTTTTTCTTTAGTTTAAAGTGCACACATATGTCATGCTTCAGGTGTCACTTTTAAAATATGTAAGGCCTGTTCAGGTGTATACATACACACACACAAAGTTAAAAAATTGTTTACCATTAAGAGATCATGATTTTAACATTAGGTTTGTAGCGACAAATGTCAGTAGCGACAAATGTCCATAGCGACAAATGCCTTCAGCACCACTTTATAATTTACATCATTTCTACAGGCCTCAGAATTGTGGGAGAAGAATGGTGCTGTTATTATGGCCGTTCGAAGGCCAGGGTGACCTTTATGTCGAGAGGTAATATAAAAACAGAAGAGATTTTTTTTACACAGAGAAGCAGCAGGTGTTTTTCAGCATTTTTTTTTCATTAACATTAAAGCAGGTGCTTTCAGATTTTATGGGGAAATTTACATTGACTGCATGATAAAAAAGACATGGATCTTTTGTAAGGATAAGGACTTGGTTTGTATTGGTTCGATACAGCTCCATTTGTAGCAGTGGTTCTAAATCTCTTTTCAGGTCATGAACCCTGAAACTAATGTCAGTTCTCTGCAACCCTCTACACTACACCACTACTTGGTATTAAATTAAAAATCTTTAGACATTTGCTATTATTCTACATAATCTACATAGACTTGCTGCATGCACCCCCACATGACCCTTCACGTTCCTCTAGGGGACTGCTGACCCCAGTTTGAGAAACTTTTTTCTGGAGCATAGAAAAAGGATATTGCACAACAAAGATTATTATGTGAATGCAGTCAACTGAGGACTTCTTTAGAAACACCATATATACAGGAGTTCATTCTGTTGAATGAATGAATGGATTCAAAGTTTTTTTTTTTTAATTCTTAGAATTTTGAATAATCAAGATTCTTATGTTTTTAAATTCAGCCAGTTCTTCTTTAGTTTTAAGAAAAAAAATGCATTTAAAGCATTTCTGTGATATTTAAATATAGATTTTAATATTATTTTGAAATTTAGTTAATTTATGTAGTATACATAATTCTTTAAAATTATTTAAAGTGACACAAATTATAGCAGAGTGTAATTAATTTTCTTATAGGAAGCTTTAGGGCTATCCTCTCTCAAACCTCAGCTTGATGCCCATGGTGTTCCTCTGTATGCTGTAGTACATGAGGTCTTGGGAGTCGCTGAGTTTCAGCCTTACTTCAACGGTGAGATTTTTCTGGACAAAGAGGTAAACATTTATTTTTAATAGTCTTCATTATTTGTTATCATTATGAGCCTGTAAGTCTTATTTCAGAAAGTGCTTCCCATGCCAGGTTTTCTGCTCTACTTTTGTATTTAGTCTTTTTCTGTACATCTCATCTCTGTTTTTATAAGGGTCTTGATATTGCACCGATTTTGCCGTCTGTGTCCGTTCATCACGATTTTTCTTGATTTCATTATAAGCTGTTACTAAACAACAGCAAATATGTACTTGATATGTGTGATTTAGATACTTGATAAACAATCATCCTGAATGTTTGGAGGCTTTGTGGATGAATAACTTGTATATTGTTTTCTCATATTAAAACAGTTTCTTGTCCTGCCTAAGATTAAATTATTAGCTGTTCTTTTTACCGTATCGGTGTTCAGTTGAAAAATTTGTTTCAGTTTTCTTTGATTTTTGTTTATTTCTTACATCTCTGAACTAAAACCTGGATAGTTCCAACTTCTTATTACTACATTAAGTTAACAATAAAATGTAATTCTTTTAGACTGGATATTTAGTTCCTTTGTTGAACTTGCAGACTTACTCCACGCATATGCCTCTAAAGTTTTCAGTTCAGACATACTTCATAAGTGTCTGCTGCAGAAGAGAAATAGACCAACATATATCCAGACTCGAGAGATGAGAGAAAGCTGAGATAGGTTGTCAACTTGTGTTAGAGAGATGGATATGATATTATGAGAAACAAAATGAAGATACTTTAATTTTTTTTTTTTACGGTGGCCTTTACTTATGTATTAACACTATTTTCCAGCTGGAAGCACCTTGGTCATCCAGCTGTAGAAATAGTTATCCAATTCTGGAAGGCGATGGAAGGAGAAAGGGGGCTGGATGTGATGGTGTGCTTAGGACCAAGGAAACGCTATATTCCTAAGTGCTTTGGTGACATGATAGGACTATGTAGCACAGTCTAGACACCCAGCGCTTGCCACTGCATCCACATGGACAAATATGTATATGTAAATACTTGGTTATGAATGTAAATGCTACAGAAGAGTTCTTCAAATACCATTGACACAAAAAAGAACAAATATATCCATACTACAAGAACTTAATATTGAAGAAGGCTGGCTAGTAAAGAGGATTAAAGAGAGAAAACTTAAATATTTTGGATACATTAAAAGTCATGATAATCTAGAGAAAACTGTCTTGGAAGGGTGCATAATGGGAAAAAGAAAGAAAGGAAGACCAAGGTGAAGATGGCTGCAAGACATCGTTGATAATCTACAAATGGATGCATCAGAAGCAGGCCATCTTGCTCACAACCGAGAGGCCTACAGGAGTGCTGTTAGGGAGGCAAAGTTCCGCAAGGGACATGCAAATGAATGAATGATGAAATACTCAGTTTCAGTTTTTATGATGTGATTTTTATATATATAAAATCAGTTCCTGATAATGCTGAATATTAGGTTTATCTTAGGCTGAACTCCTGAATGTTTTTTGAAAGTAGATAAATCATTTCAAATCTTCTAGTAGATATTTGCCCCAGTCCTCCTTGTTTTGGTAGCATTGTCACAAAAATAGGATAATCTTCTCTTGTGTTCTTCAGCGTCACTTTTATGGACCTGTTGAACGAACAATGTTATTCTCTGGGTTTCTGAGATTGAGCGTACTGTGGAGGGTAATTCAGAATAGAAAGACTGGTATTGATGGGAATTTGAAAGGAGAAGGACGTATTTTAGGTGGTAAGTTGAAGCTGTTGTTTAAATTGTGAATATTTTTATTTTCTTTATCATCTGCTTTAAGTTTACAGGATTTTATTTTCTTTATTCTCATGGTATACTGTAGCAGCATTCTTCCTGCAGCTGTGAATTTGAGTTATTTGTATCCAGTGCCTTGAAGATCTTGAAACCAAAGCACTGAGATGGATGAAATAGAGCTTTATGGTGGCTTGCTTTGAATTTCCTTGGCTTTTTGACACACTCGACTACCATGAGGAATACATTGGTTCTTACCAAAGTAGAAGCACAGCAGTCTTTCCCAGTATCACCAAGAAAAGGATATATGGTGACTTTGCTATCCTTGGTTTTGTTGGCCAGTCTTCTAGCATATTTATCACAGTTTTCATTCCAAAATATGTGGCAATGTTAGAGATGATTGTAATATAATATGGAAGCCACAGTAAAAGTTGACCAGAATTATACAGAATTCAGACACAGTATCTGTTCTCCAGAAAGACAAAAATAAAATACACCAGGTAATTGGATACTTATGGCACATATTTTTTAAATCTTTAAAGACAGTTTGTGAATTAAAAAAGTAAAGATGAAAATAGTAACCAAAGCAAAATAAAAAGAAAAGTGAGCTATATTCTTTGTCAGTAAACTCCTCCACATGATGAAAAAGTTTCAAGTATTACATAATCCATTCATTCATTCATCTTATTTGTTTATTTTTTGTAATTAACTGCTGCTACTGACCAGCTGTCTTGAGCTGCTGTGAGGTATAAAGCACAACTGAAGTAGTTCTGTGGGAGCTGCTTTAGTGCAGTGGATTAGTCACTAGCTCGCCAACCAGACAACCTGGTTTTGATTTCCACTCACCACAGTGGCGGTCAAACTGTGGCTCACGAAAAACTCCCAGGGTTAACCCAGCCTCGAGAAAAAATGAGTATCAGGGTTAATGCTCTGGGAAGGAAGAGGAATGATGCCGCTAGCTACAGAGTTTGTGCAGATGGCACACTAGTTGGCAGCTTCTGGACAACCGCTGACTAGTCAGCAGAGCCCTTATGGGTTGACTGTGTGCAATGACACTGGTTCACAACTCATACCTTTACCTTTTAAGTAGTTCTGAGGTTAAAGTAGTTCTGTGGCTGAAGCATCTGTCTAGTGACCCAGGACTGTGTTCGCGGACTAGTCATTCAGTGCTTTGCCATGATCTCACAAATACCCAGATGCCTTTGAGAAATGAAAAAAGTAGAAGTAACTGCTTATAAGGAGTGGCAGAGCGAAGCACCTGGTTTACAGTATAGTATTTTATAAATGTACTCACATTTGTTTATCTGTTCGATAAAAATGGGATTTATAATGAGTGAACATATACACACACACACACGCACAAAAAGTAGCACAAAACAGATTGTAACACAAGGAAAAAAAAAGGCAGATAGTCTGATAGGAAATACCAAGGATCACTTGAAATGGAGAAGCATGATTGTCAACTCAGGTTTGTACAGCACCAGTTGAATTTTTAACAGAACAGATTAAAGTACACATATACGTATACCATTACAGTTCTGATAGAGATCTTAGTATATTTTCAAAGAGATTCAACTGTGATTCATCTTGTGTTCATCTCTTTATATTTTAGCATTCCAGTAATTTCAAGATGATCATTGTTAATTCAGAATTATTTCAGAACCTCTAGATCCTCTTTCACTGTTTTCAGGTGTGTTTGTCATAGGACCAGGGAAGCAAGGCATCCTTTTCGAACACAGGGAGAAGGAGTTTGGGGATTATGCTGACACAAAAGAAGTGCTGAAAGCAGTGGAGAAAATTAAAAAGTAAATACAGCGGTGACAAGAACTGTGGTGAAATGTATTATGTGAGATCATTTGTTACCAGCTACATCCAGCAACACATAGTTACTTTAGTGAGTAGGACAACAGACAATGCACATAAGTATGTAGCTGTATATATTCATAGAAGCACAGAAGTAAGTGCACTTCAGTGTTTTACATTATTTTCACAATGTCTGTGTAATGGATGGCTGTAAGTGGAATCACATTTCTGTAAGTTGTATAACTGAGGGTGAAATTTCATCTTTCCAGACTTGAATGCTTAACAAGATTCCCTTGCATTTGTTCAAATTTATATATGAGGATTGTGAATAATGTGACATGTACTTTTTTACTGTGCATATAGTATTTTTTTTTCATATGTGAGTGTGATATGTGTGGAATATACTGCGGTGGTTGTGATTTATTAAAATGAAAAGAAATATTTAGATTCCGTCCTGTCACAGGCTGTTTAAGTGATATCCAACTAAATATGTTTGAAATGAAACACCACATGGGATTTAGTGTTTCATTTTTGTTGTTGTTGTTGTGTTTTTTGTTTTATTAGCTTGCTTGAGCAAGAAACATATGAATGGGATTAGAATGAGATGCTAATTTAAAAAAATAAAAAAATCACCTTCCCTATTTTGACATGGTGTCATGTGAAAACAAAAAAATTGCCTTAAATCCATTTTAAAATATCAGAACATTCTGTGCCATAATGAAATAGCTGTTATTTTCCACTCGGTGAAGTTCTCATTTAGTGATATCAGCCATAGCAGAAGCCGCATTCCAGTGTGATTTTCACACATGACACTCAACATATCTTAAGAGCAGGGTGAAAAGTTGTCCTCTGTAGTAAATCAAAAACTAGTCTTTTAATCTTAATCTTTCTTATGTATGTATAAAATATTGGATGAAGCCGCTGACAGTGATTATTGAGGAAAGATGTTGGTGATTGTTGGGACATGTGCTTCAGATGACCGACTCACTACCAAAAATGAGATGGACACCATGGGGAAACAAGAGTAAAGGTAGACCAAAGGAGACATGGAGAACAACAACAGAGAGGATATAGAGCAATGGAGGGCTCATCTGGGCATGAGCAAAAAAAAAAAACCGGTGAAGGTGTTTGTGGAAAACCCTTGTGGAAGCCCCATGTGCCTTGGGCACTAAAGGTTCAGAGAAAGGGAGAGATAAAGTAGTGGGCAATACATAGAGTAGCTAGAGTATTGGGCTTTTAGAACTTTTAGAACATTTATTGCTGAGAAAATATAGGCTTTTAAGAATGAAGTATGAAGTAAGAAGAAATAATAGGCAGACATGCAGGTAACAAATTGGAGTATTAATTAATCATTTAGCAGTAATAATATTTTAATGGTATTGGTTCACATTTTCCCATTCAAATATTTCTTTTTAATCTGTGCGTTAAAATGGTTTATTGTATCATTTAATTAAATCTCAGTAAGGCTTATATTGCATTTTCCTGTCATTTATTCTTAAATATTTACTTTAAACCTTATATACGTTGACCAAAAAAAAAAAAAACACCATTTTTATTTGCATAACTTTGACATTCTGACAGTATACAACATTTGTACCATGACGTTTTATTTTCATGTTTGACTGGTTTGTTTCATTTTTTTTTCCCTTAAGTTTTAGATTTGCTGTTTTAGAAATAGGAAATATGGCATGTGGGAGTGCTGATATGTAATCTTAGATTTTTCTTATGTATCAGAGCATTAACTATGACACCTCAAACTTTAAAGTTCACAGGTTTGTGGTTGAACCTCTCCTCAATGTGTCTGGTACATTCAGAAATATCTGATTATATATTATAATACTACAGATACTTTTCTGAAGAAAAATTAAATTGTCCTTTTTGGTTTTTTTAAAAACAGTTTTAAAATGTTCAGTAAAATCATACTCACACACATTGGCATTATGTTTCAGGAATGCTTCCCTATTTTCAGAAGTAAAGTTTTTCCTAATAGCTAACTGCAGGAGTTGTGCCAGTATATGATAAATGTACCAAGTTATTGTAGAGGACCTTAGACCTAGTGTGTGCATGTTAACAAAGTTTTTACAAATAGGACACAATGAAGCTTTCACACAATAAAGTAAATAATGTAGAACACAGTGTTGTATGGTTAGAAAAAAATCATAGACAAAGCACTTTATATGTGAGAGGAAGAAAAGTGACAGTAGAATTACCAGCATCAGAAAATTAACAAGAAATAAGGTGTTATTTTTGTCCTGTATGCACTAGATTTTGTAAGAGACCATGTGTGTATGTTTATGTCTTAAAAATTTGTACCTTGAGAGACTGAATCTAAGCAGCAGAACTGACCTTGTTCCCTTTCTGGGTGTCTTGATTTTCAGCCAGAAAGGCATTGATGACTTCACTATTAAACACTTTTTGTTGGGCGCAAGATAGCAAAGTTAATTAATGTGCTATCCTCTCTTGGCTAGTCATGACTGTGACACTGTTACATAATTTTTGTCCATTTTCATCGACTTGTGACATGCTTTCTATCCTTCTAATGGAGTCAGTGGTTAAGTCCCAGGTAATTCTCTGAAGAGGACATTGTTAAGAGAGGCCAAGTTAACAGGCATAAAATCCTTTGTTGAGGTTGAAAGACTCGCCGAAGACAGGAAATATTGGCGAACTACTTTGCGAGCCCTATGTGACGTCTAACGGCACGGGAAGGATATAAGATATAAGATAAGAATTCTCTTGCCATTGTTCTTTGTTTCACGTCTAAAAATGCATTGTTTATGATTAGTTTCGAGGTCTAGCCATACAACACTTGTTCTGTTACTTTATCTTATAAACAAAGCTGCCTTGTATTCAACAAACATTGAGGAGTTTTTAAAATGTTTATTTGGGAAAGAAATTCTATTAATGCATTTAGTATATCTGTGTTTAAATAAAATTCAGGTTGAGCCTGCATTATTCAGTACCATTGCATTGCTTTGTACTTAAAATAAATGAGAACACATTCAATATCTTTTTTTTTTCCCTCCAGTTGTGATTTTAAACAGCTTCTTGTATTCCACCAGTAATTAAGGAATAATAAGTTTAATAATTTAAATGTCTCACAGTAATGTCCAGGACTGACACCTTTTTCATCATGAAGATCCAAAACAACTTGGACAAGAGGTTTAGAAAATGAAATAATGGAAGTCTGGAAGATGGCTGAACAGAGAAGATTTCAAGGGGAAAGAGTTTGTGTTTTATTTTCACAAGGGTCTGAGAATGGGAGAAAGAAAAATTTGCAAACTGTTGTGTGGTATTCTTTAATTACTCTTCTGGATATTTATGAATGTCTAGTGCTAGACTTGCAACTTAGTGGTGCTGATGAGGACCAAGAATTACAGTAAGACACAAAAAAACCCATCTTTCTGTGCTTTTACAGCATTGACAACTTATATCTTGGATAATCTAGACAGCTTTTTAAAAATTCAAATAAATAACTGTAATATGTAGGGATTTCATGCTAAGCTTAAAGAATTAGAATTAAGATACTATAATATGCCTACCAACCTTAGCTGCACAATACAGCAAGTAGAAGATGAAAACAAACATTAGCAAACTATATTTGGTGAACATATGAGAAAAATCATGGAATATCAACTGATAGTGCTATATTGAGCTTATCAGACAATAAAAACTTCAGAACCCCTTGGAATTCTACCCACAAGTTTTGAGCATGAGAAAATGTCAATTAAATTAGAAGTGTTAGGAAACAAAGGATTGACCTTTTATAAAACCAGTAAATGGAACAACTATTTTCATTTCCTTATTAAACTTCATTGTGAGCAGTAATATTTATTAAGAGTTAATCAAGGAATGTCTATCAAAATGATATTTTTATGGTAATTTTTTTTACAGCCACCTTGAAATTTGGGTTCAATTCTGGGACAAAAAAAAAAAAAGGCAACAATTCACAAGACCTCTGGGAGTCATGACTCAGAGGGTCCCACCTTCCGAAACACTTGTCTGGGGGGGGGGCGCAGGGTAGTTCCTCTGATGATCTGAAGGAGTTGTGTTGTTGTTCTGCTCTCTACAGTAGAGTGTCCTGCATACCATGGGATAAACTTGCTACCACTAGTTTATACAGTTAATATTGTAATTGCTTAATCTCGTTGCAATTACAAACATTAGTTCTTTGCAACTGACATCATAGTGCACATGTTGACAAAAAAATGTGATTGCTGCAGCCTCTCATATCATATTTAAAGGGTTAAAATTATGTGCGTAAGTTAGGTTGCCACAAGAATATTTTTTCTGTACAAGCATATCTTCTGGGAACACACTTAAGAACACACTTATCATAACATAGTCTTTGCGAGACTGGGAACTTAGATCTGTTTGCTTAAAAACTCTGACCCACTTCTATAGCCATGAAACCTGTAGCAATCAACAATAATTGTAATTGTTATTTTTGTAAAATGTAATGTCAGGTTGGTGGATGGATGAGGAAAACCTGGTGTGAAACCAATGAATCCAGGATGTGACAGTCCTATGGGTCTTTACAACAATGGCTGTAACAGTGGCTGAATTATGTAAACAAAACAGAGCCAGCAAACTATAGGTGGCGGGGAATGGATATCATTGAAGCACTCATCAGATTCCTCATCCCAGAGTCAGAGTGTCTCTGTGGAACTGTCTAAAAGCTGTCTGGCCAGGCAGTGTTGCATGCTGGATCTGACAGAAGGGGCTTAAGTGCAGCCACCAGAGGCTGGAAAACAAAGTTTTGGCCAGGCCAGCCTGCACCACTGTCTTCATGGCAGTCCAAGCAAGATCACAGTCTGCCCTAGCAAGGAAAAGTGCTGAAGTTGGAGGTACCCAGCCAAAAGGTGCACCGCTAAAATCAGGGTACCATGCATCACTGCCAGTGTGTATACGAAGAAGAAGACATACAAACATACATATTGTCTCTTGAAAATGTGTACTATGAAAACCTAATTCCAGTTACAGAATTTGTGTCATAGCCTTGTTTCTTGTTGTGAGTTAAACTTGCATAAAAAACTTGGCATGTCCAGAAATTTTTTTTAAAGAGATGCTTCACAGAGGAATTGACTGTGTGTTGTCCTCTCGTGGCTAGGCAGTCCATTGTATTACTGGAGTCTGGAGTTTGATTCACAAGAATTCTCTTAGTCTTTCTTTCTCTCATGTCTAAAGTGCTTTATACAATTTTTGTAGTCTAAGTGTACATACATACTTAGCTTTAACACTTCTGTGTATGAACCATTTTGTTTCCTAGTTGCTAAAATTTTACAATTAATGTATTTCAAATAAAGAGCAGAATAACCTATACCAAATCAGCATTCATGATAATAAAAAAAAACATACTATGCAATAAAGCTCTGACAATGAATATAAAAAAGAGTTATTTGGTGTTATATTGAACCTGTATTGTTAAATGGATGCGAAGCATACACAGTAACCAAGAGCATCCAGAATCCACTGAAAGCAGCAGAGATGTGGTTCCTAAGAAGAGTGATGAAAATACCATGGACAGCCACGAAAATAAATGAGAGGGTCTACATGAGGCTGGGCAAAAGAAATGGCAAAATTCAGTACACAACAGGTTCTAAGGAGTGTTATTGCCGGAGGTGGGGTGGAGAATTCGATCTCCACTCCAACAGCGTGCGCCTCAAACAGCCTGTGGCAGTCAAGTCCAGCTCCTGGCCTTCCCGTGGCAGAACTGTTTAAACTGACAGGAGAAGGGGCGAGGGCGAATATCTGGCGCCTGAAAACTAGATACTTAGGGTAGATGAATGGCACGTTTGGTAGCTCATCTGCCGCTGTTGGCGAGATTCTTCAGCTGCTGTGCGTGGAGCGGTGCTCCTCCCGGCCAATGAAGAAAGGTGCAAATGGGGTTGGCGCGCAGCATCACTGCGGAAAAGATGGTAGAAAGGATAAAGCGAAGCAAACAGTCAAATCACGGCACCTCTGGTCTGGAGGTCGGCCATGTCCTGAGCGCAGTCATATCGGGTGAAATGCCTGAGCCGGCTTGTCCCAGAGGTTAAGACACTGCTGGCGAGACTCTTCGAATGCCGCGAGTGGAGTGAAGCTCCTCCCGGTCAAGGAAGAAAATGCGGAAAAGAAATAAAGGTTGCTGTGCCGTGCCAATGTGGAAAAGGTGGTGGAAAGGATAAAGTGAAGTCTAATCGGTATGTCCAGTAGTATCGCTGCGACAGCTACACATACCACAGCGCCTCTGCTCTAGAGGCCAGCCACGTCCGAAATACACCTACACTGGTGAAATATGCCTAAACCGGCACATACCAGGGGTGGAACTTGATGGCTAGGAATGTCATGCCACCTCCGCTCTAGAGGTCGGTCACGCCTGATATACACCCATACTGGTGAATTTTGCCTAATCCGGCTCACACCAGGGGTGAATCTTGAAGGCTATGCATGTCACAGTACCTCTGCTCTAGAGGTCGGTCACGTCCCAAACACGCCCATACTGGGATAATATGCCTAAACCGGCTCAACCCAGGGGTGGAAGTCACTAGTGGCGAGGATCGTCCTCCTGTACAAAAGCTCCATCCTGGTCACATCTAGGAAGGGTAGCGGCCACGATCATAAAATGCTGAAGTCGGAGACACTGGACCAGTGCAGTCCAGATAGGCAACCACCTCTCACCCGGCGGGGATGTTTGTGTATCCTAATCACGCTGAGGTTTTCCGGTGAGAAAGTTCAACTCTGGACTGGATGGGCAACCACCTCTCACCCGGCGGTGATACACGGGTATCTCAAAACACGTCGAGGTTTTCCGGTGAGAAGGTCCAACTCTGGCCTGGGTGGGCTACCGCCTCTCACCCAGCAGGGATGCACTGATATCCTAAACACGTCGAGGTCTTCCGGTGAGAAAGTCCAACTCTAGACTAAACTGGTGCAACGAAAACCACGGTGTCACGCAATCCGCTTCAGAGACCCACCAAGAATACAGGCTAAAGTCCTGCGATACTCTGAACCCTTGTGGTCCTCTCGGGGATCTCGTGGGGTCCTTTCGGGAACCACACAGGAGACCACGGGACCAAACGAGGACCACAGGCGTAAATTCAGTAGGATCACAGTGCGGTCTTGGTGGTAGAAGCGAACGAAGAAGAAGTACACAACAGTCCATATTTGCAGGACATGTTTTGAGAAGAGGCAAACTGGAACACCTAGTGACAACAGGAAAACTAAAAAGAGATAAAAAGTCAGAGGAAGACAAAGAAACAAGATATTTGATGGACTAAAAGGGTGGCACAGAATGAGGTCTAACACACTTCTTATAGAAAGAGCAAGGGATAGATGGTTGTGGACAGATTGGCAGTGAAATATTTCGTTAATGCTTTAATGGCCTCTTCCTCAGTAATTCATGTTTCTCTTCGTTTAATGCTCAGATTTTGGTTTCACTTTAGGTTGGGAGATTCACATTACTTTCCTGTCAAAACATATTCGCCTGCAGGGTAAATTCATTGAACATTTCTGCGGATATACTCATCAATAAATGATTTTTTGCACAGCAAGCAACTGTGAAGACACGTTTAAAAAAAAGGGGGGGGGGTGTGACAGTTTCCTTCACACAAGTTGGATAGTGAAAGTATAAAAGGCCATACACCTATGATTCAACACCTGGTCACAGACTGGTGACTGTTTCTTAAAACACCGTGATCCAGCAAGTGTCTGTGACGGGCGTGTAACATCCCGTGACGTCACAATAGATCCGGCAAGGGAGATTATTTTTAAAAATAGCACAGCAGGAGGCAGAAAAACACACGCACTACTAGGATCGTGAGTTGGAAGGAAATCATTATGTCGTAATTTACTAGCTATATATATGTGTGTAAGACGTGCAGGAAAATGCAGAAAGTTATTTATTCTGACTGATTTAGCAAGAGTTTTAAGAATATACTAGTTTAGAATAACAGTAGAGTGTACCTGCACGCAGCGAGAAAGGAACATTTCACTGTCCTAAATTCTCTACAGGGAAGTAGGCCTGTATCTTGTTATCAAATCAGCAAGGAATGAACATGTTTTAAATTGTAGACCTTAGAAGAACTGTGTGGTGTATTACGCATAGTTTCATCGATTGTCACCTCTCGTCAGACAGGTCACGAAGGAGGAAGTTCGAGCAACCAGCCGTGAAAGCATTAGAAAACTAAAACTAGATTGAGATCATTTGGAATCCATTACAAGTCTTGGTAGAATGTATAATTTAAGCACGACGTGTTTTCTTGTGTTCTGTGTTTCTCTTGTGTTAACTGTAACGCAAGTAACATGCCAGAACTCATCATCTAAAATCGACGACAATGAGATGGGAATGGGAACATTGTTTGACATGGTGAACATTTTTCTTGGTGATGTCATACACAAGAAGAGAATATCAGAGTCATTTTTAAGTGAGTACTTTTCTGTATATTTCTAATTCCATCATGACAGTGTAAGTCCACCATTTTTGTGCAGGAAGGATATGCACATTAATTTATCAGTAAAACAGAAGAAACAAATGATAGTTTATATTAGAGAGTCAAAATGGCACTCATATTGGGTAACGAAGTGCTAAGGATAAAAAAATATTGAGTATAAATTTTGAACCAGACCCAATCAGCCAACTACAAAGTCACAAAAACCATCACTATTTTGTCTTAAGGACTGGTCATTACAGGTGTACTGCCACAAAATATAAATGAAATGCCCTTGCAGGAATCAAAATCCCCAAAGATATACTACATAAGTGCACATCTCATGAAAGTCTGCTTCATCAGACATTTCTAGGGGAGGAATTGTGTAATCCTAAGCTTTCTAAACAAGGAATTGGGTTGCCACCATGATCCTGCTGTCAGCAGGAGGTCTTTGTAGGAACCCAGAGTTTATCCTTTGTTCTTCTCTCTCGTGGCCATACCTGGCTGTGAGGTCTCTGTTTATAGTACACCAGAAAGTATGAAACTGCTATGAAAGCCATGGAAAAGAAAAGCCAACTTCACTCAGGTGATAAATGTTTGCATGACCAAAAACTTGAACATTGAAGATGAAACATACAAGATTTACTTGTTTTTATTTTACTTATGGAACACTCCAACTAAAAGCAAAAAAGTGAAGAAAATAAAGACTGATCTAAACATTGTGAAAACTTGTAATGAAATTTGATTCAAACTGTTGGAGAGTGTTGGACACATCAAAAGGGATAGCTTAGTTACAACCATTCCCTTATGAACACTTGAGGGCAAAAGCACAGGAGAAAGAGAACACAAGTTAATAAACAAAGAGCTTGTTTCTAAATTATTTAAAATGTACTCAGATTATGAATCACTTATGTGCTTATCTTTTAGATATTTCTTCTTTGTTATCTTCTGTATTGTTACAATATTGAAAGTTACCATCACAGCACGTTGGGACAGGTCCATAAGTCCTCCAGTCTCCTCCTGTGAAGGATCTCAGCATGGTGCACATATTCTGTAGCACTGACGTGAACCCAGATGAACTAGAGGTTCAGTCCTGCACCCTAAATCCGAGACTGATCAACATACCATGTGCCAATCAATTCAGTCAATCTTATCCTCTAATTTCTGCATTATTTATCTCAGTTATTTGATTAATGTGTGTATTGTTGTAGCTGCACTGGTTTTATCATTTCATACCTGGTGTAGTTATTAAAATATTTATCACATTGATTTTGTTGTGAATGTCTCTTATGAAACAACACTTTATTCAAACTGGGCATGTCAGTGTTGGAGTTACACATTATCTTTGAGTTAGAGCCCAGAGTTCCAGGTTGTTTTTAAATTTGAACCCTTTATTACATGTTGTTCTTAAGTTTGAACCCAGAGTTGCAGTTTGCTCTTAAGTTTGAACCCAGAGTTCCGGGTTGTTTTTAAATTTGAACCCAGAGTTCTGGGTTGTTTTTAAATTTGAACCCTGAGTTACGGGTTTTTTAAAAATTTGAACCCTGAGTTACGGGTTGTTTTTAAATTAGAACCCTGAGTTCCAGGTTGTTTTTAAATTTGAACCCAGAGTTCTGGGTCGTTTTTAAATTTGAACCCAGAGTTCCGGGTTGTTTTTTTAAATTTGAACCCAGAGTTCTGGGTTGTTTTTAAATTTGAACCCTGATGCCTTAAATATTGTAGTTTTGTGTTACCACTGTAACTTCTGTTACTCCATAAGTTGGGGATAAAGATGCTGTCCAATTTGGCAGTCCCATGTCTGACATGCTAGTGCCAGGGATGATGAACCATGGCGAAGCAAGACCCTGTTCCTCCTCTCTGTAGGTACTCCCACTACCAGACTGGCTAATGAGGCAGAGATCACAATAGTCCCCATGACAGTGAAGTCTGCTAAAGAAGTATTACATACCCCCTGGTTTTTAGCTCTATTCAGATGCTGAAAAAAAAAACAGTAGCATAACCTCCCTCTTTCCTTCTCTCTCTTTCTGCCCCCTCCCCCCCTAAAAAAAAACAAACTGACACAATGCTATGCTTCAGCATCCTCACTGTAAAGAAGATCAGCTTGCAAATCCAGGAAAATTGAAGAAGAAGAAAAACTGGCTAAGTTACACTATTCAGAGGAAAATTAGTTCACCTGTTTTAACAGTTAATATTTATTGAAAACTTTTTTCTCTAGGTTGGTAGCCTGAACTAATCACTGCTTACAACTTTGTAACTCATTGAAAAGTAAATATTTCTGGGCCAGATCTATGACATCATCAAGTGAATACTCTTTGGCATGTATTAAACATTTTGGTTTGGGCATATCAAGTGGCATAATACTATATTGAAGACTCTACTTGAGGGGAAGATTGAAGGGAAGAGAACAAGAGGATGACAATGACATAGATGGAAGTATCCAAGAATGAAAAAAATATGCTGTCTTCAGTGCAAAAATATTCTGTCTTCAGTGGTCATTTCTTCACTCTGAAAAAAAAAAAATCTTGTTTTATATTATAGACTTACTGAGTGCAGTTCATACATGAAAGCAAGATTTGGCTTATTAAAATTAACCAAAAGACTAATGGAGTATTTTTTTTTCTTTCCATATCCTCAGACACAATGAATGAATGAATAATCTTTATTTTTAAAGGGTAAAGAATTGGGCACGCAGGCCCATCTTACATTCTGCCCTTCATCACCCCATCTTTCATTCTTCCCACACACTCGATTAAGCAGTCACTATCCACTTAAAGGGCAGCAAAAAATTATTTCCACTTCTTATGGTCAGCATCCAGTCTTTGTATGGTTCCCTAGCTTCAGTGTATCTCAGCTTCTGCAGTTCTTCATCAGGTTGTCTTTCACCCACATCTCTCTCTTTTTCTTTTTCTTCAGGTGTCTGTTGCATGATTTTTTGAGTTTTGATGGACCATAAAAGTCAGCTATTGCTATGTTTTCTGTAGTAATATTTACTTGCTGGAGGTAAAACCTTGATGCTGTTTTATATTTCCAAATATAGGTTTAATTTCATTTGATGGGTGCATGCATTATTTCCTTTGATAGTTACAGTTTATATTTCATGTCTTATTCATGTTTGATTATAGAGGTAGACTGTACATATTAGTCTGCTTGTACTAGTTGCTATTTGCACGCTGTTTCATATTAACTATACAGGCATAGAAAAACTGCTCAAGAAATAAATCTGTAGTTTATATGTGTGGTTCAAAACATCAAAGCTGAAATAATAGGTGCCAGTTCTGCCTGGGATGTTAAACTTCAATGTTTGTTTCTGATTTAGGACGCCAGGCTGGTTTCATGTTTCATTATAATTGCAAAAAAAAATTTCCTTTACTAACAATACTGACCACATACAAGAAAGAATGTGTCTCGCTTTTTTTGTTGTTGTTGTTGTTGTTCTTCTTCTTTAAGCACAGATCTGGTTCTGTTCTTTCTACTTGAAACATGGCCAACATTCTGGGAATAACACAGGGAATTAATGCTCACAATCACATGTAGATAAATCATTGTTAAATGTTCTGTTTTTCGACACCGCATGGTGTAGGAGTGAACAGACAGTACATCGATGTGATGTAATGAATATTTAACCGAGCCCGCATACTTGACTGGGGAGTTGGTATAATTTAGATTCACGTGTCTAACAGCATTCATTTGTGTGTGTGCTCGCATGTGCAAGCGTGCAGTTTTGTTGCAACACTGGAAGCAGAACAACCATTGAAAGCGTGATCAAATCTCGTGGGTCTCAGAAATATCTAAAATATATATAAAGCCTACCACACTGAATATTTGCGAAGGACAATCGATATACTTTGCCTAGCGCAAGTTGCATTATTTCTTCTTCCATCCATCTATCCACCCCCCCCCCCCAGAACTCAATATTTTCAAGCGAACTTCATTGCTACATATTATTTTTTCCTCCATCCTTCTTTTGCTTTCGATTGCCCAAAAGTCAGACTCTGCAGTCATCGTCAGCTTAAGCTCTTTGTTGACTGCAGCGACTGGAATAGACCCTAGTTTTAAACCTTAACATTGGTGCACTAGGTCAGTATGGGTGCTTCACGAGATAGTAACATGGGCAGTTAGTGGAAGGGGTGGAGATTCTGTATACATATTTGTTCTGAAAGGGAAAAAAAGCGCAGTGACCTTTTCATTCTATTCATTTGGTAAAGGGCCATCATGTGGTGGTAAAGGAGCCTACATGTATATCTTAGCCATTTTATTTCCAAGTGGCCGATATTATCCTGGGCTTGGACTGGACAGTTGGTGGCAACATATGAACACTCTTTGACTAGACCGCGGAGCCCGAGAGCAGAGATATTAGCGAACTGGTTAGTATTTGGCCAAAAGAATGGAAAAGAACTGTATTCATACCACTGCCAAAAAAGGGTAACCTGAAATTATGCACCAACTACAGAACTGTTGCCCTGATTAGTCATGCCAGTAAAATTCTGTTAAAAATCATAATGGGTAGACTTCGAAAGAAAATAGAAGAAGAAGTCAATATGGTCCAAGCTGGCTTCAGGCAAGGAAGAGGATCAAGAGATCATATATTCAATCTAAGATTAATAATAGAGAAATGCAGGGAGTTTAATGTGAATCTATATTTATCCTTTATAGACTACTCAAAGGCATTTGATTGTGTACAACACCAGAAACTTTGGGAAATAATGGAAAAAATGGGATTTCCAACACATTTGATACAATTAACATCACTGCTGTATTCAGACCAACAAGCAGCAGTAAGAATAAATGGTGAAACAACAAGTTGGTTTGACATAAAACAAGGGGTCCGTCAGGGGTGCATATTGTCACCCTACTTATTTAACTTGTATACTGAAAATATAATGAGGAATGTTAGAGAAGATGTAGACAAAGAATATTACGATGCCATAACAGTTGGAGGTTATGAAATACCAGAGATTAGATATGCTGATGACACAGTATTGCTGTCCACAACACAAGAAGGAATGGAAAAACTAATTATGTCAGTCCGCAAGAACAGCGAAGAGCAGAACCTCTATCTTAATGCAAAGAAAACTAAAGTGATGACAACTGACAAAACAAACAAGGCAACTGAAATATGTATCAATGAGGAAAAACTGGAAGAAGTGGAGAGTTTTGAATATCTTGGATCACTACTAACTAATAATGGAGATACAATGAGGGAAATTAAAAGGAGGACATCTATTGCTCTTCAGAAAGTAAAACAAATGAAGAATCTGTGGAGAGGAGCAGACAGAACCACAAAAATAAGATTTTTAAGGGCATGCATCTTTCCCATCGCAACATATGCCTGTGAGACCTGGACACTTAACAAAACAGCTGAGAAGCACATAAATGCCTTTGAATGTAAATGCTATAGAAGAGTTCTCCAAATATCGTGGACACAAAAAACAACAAATATATCTATACTACAAGAGCTTAATATTGAAGAAGGCTGGCTAGTAAAGAGGATTAAAGAGAGAAAACTTAAATATTTTGGACACATTAAACGTCATGATAATTTAGAGAAGACCGTATTGGAAGGATACATAATGGGAAAAAGAAAAAGAGGAAGACCGAAACGAAGATGGCTGCAAGACATCGTTGATGATCTGGAAATGGATGCAGCAGCAGCAGGCCATCTTGCTCACAACCGAGAGGCCTACAGGAGTGCTGTTTGGGAGGCAAAGTTCCGCAAGGGACATGCAAAGGAATGAATGAATGAATGAATGGTTAGTCTTGTACATGAGTTGTAACGGTTATTATAGTGCCAGTAACGTTGGCATTCCCGTATAATATTCATTTTAGTCCTGGGAAGACAAACGTGAGATAAATGAGGAATGGACAATCTGTTGACAGGGACATTGTTAAGTTTCATTGTAAGGTTTTGTTTTGTTTTGTTTTACTGCTAGCCGTAGTGAAAAGGATGGTTTTCCTATTGGCGGATGTTAGTACATGATGTGTCGAAATGAACATATCAGGATTTGAGAAGTTCAAGGTTCAGAGTTCAGATTCCGGCTTCACTGCATTCGGGACAACCCCATATATGCTTCTCTGCATGCGTCAGCATCCATCCAAGAGTATGTTCCTGTCGGATGTTGGTTGTTTACGATGCGTTTTCTGCCACACAGTTTGAATTTCTTGCCATCACCTTTAATTTGTCCTAGCTCCAGCACTCTCTTCAGATCTACATTGTTCTTTCATTCCCGCTCTTCAGTTTGCCGCACTCTGTCTATTACAGCTTTAACAATGCCCCCCCCCCCCCCCGTTGTCCATTGTCAGTCTGGCATTTATTTTTGCCTGTCCAGCAAGTCTGTCTGCCACATCATTGCCACGTACCCCCGCATGTCCTGGACAGTAAAGCCAGGATTTGGGAAAACACGGTATAAATGAAAGTGACTCAGAGACCACAGTTGACAGGTGCGGACCGAAGTCACGGATATGAAAAACAAAGGCAGCTTTTTAACCACATGTAGAATGTATTAAAGATTCTTAAAAGTAAAAGTATTGCAAAGCTACATAGAATCAGTACTGTTCTGTGCTGTCGATATTTGGTTAATAAAAGGTTAAAACGAAGATAGGAAGCAACAGAGAATGGATTCGAAGAAAATGCAATGGAACCCCGGAAAGACCACCAGAAAAACGAAGTTCTCAGGCGTAACACAGAAAACTAATTAAAACCATAATCTTATATATCTTATATCCTTCCCGTGCCGTTAGACGTCACATAGGGCTCGCAAAGTAGTTCGCCAATTTTTCCTGTCTTCGGCGAGTCTTTCAACCTCAACAAAGGATTTTATGCCTGTTAACTTGGCCTCTCTTAATAATGTTCTCTTCAGAGTTTCACGCGGTCTGCCCCTTTTTCTTCGGCCTGTTGTGTTCCACTTGATAGCTAAAACCATAAGAGATTAAAAAAAAACCACATGAACTTCTTTGGGCGTCCTATGAAAAGACATAAAGTAGAGAATCTGAAAGACATCGGAAAGCTCAAGGGAAATGGGAAATAGAGGGAGACAGAGGAAAAGGAAAAAAAAAGCAACCCATCTACTATCTGCGTAGGAAAGCACAAAACGGAGAAGGCGCGAAGACGCTGCACCCCAGGAATGAATGAATAAATGAGTCATTAATGATTGTAAGGAAGACTTGGAGCTATGGGGTACTAACAGTGGGGGAGTGGCAAACGGATGTTATTTTGGGGAGGGGGGGGCTTAAAATTGGCTGTAACAGGATTTCCTGGGGTTTTTTTTTGGATTGGGGGGGGGGGTGAGGGGGAGAGAGAGAGAGACCCAGCGTATCAGAAATTCAAGAGGTTCTTATGAGTGGACAGTAATGCTGCAAGACATTAAGAGTAGCACATTTATCCGCAATCAAAATGAGTACACGTGCACCGGGGAGAGAGGAAGAACAATAAACAAACTAGTGCTCAGGACAAATTTCCAGTGTCTTCCACAGTAACAGAACTGTGGGAAAATAAGTAAGTCGGCCATTTTCTTCATGGCAAATCTTGTTTCACAAAGCCGGAAAGTTCCATCAACACGTGTAGTTGATATGTACAAGTGTTCTGATTTGTTTCAGAAAAAAAGATGTGGTATCACAAATGATGTTTTGATCATCAGGTAGATCTTTTCCAAACTGCAGTTAATCCAGAGCGTACAAAATAAGAATTATTAGTATTATTATTGATTTTAAGTCGAATTTAACAGGACATGATACCAGAGTTATCTCCTCCGCCAGAAGTGTGCTGACATATTTACAATGAGATTATCAGGGCGGAAGCATGCGAGAGATATTCGGTGCGTGCGGAGAAAAGCTATATATAACCTGTTGACGTCACGACTCTATCGGTGTAGAAACAGAAAACAAAAGGCCCAAGAGCTTGTTCTGATATCCGTCGTTGGGTAAGAGATATTGAGATTTTACAGCCTGCCCGAAGTTTAACATTCTGGCTCTTGCTTGAGGCATATTTAAAGCAGGGTTTCTGCTGCTTTATCGTTCTTATTTTAGGAGGTTTAAAGATAAGGGAAATATTAAAATGGAGAAAGAATTATCTTTCTGTTCGACACGCTTCCAATGTTTGTCATGGACATATTTACACATATCACAGGAGACCAGAAGAAGTACGAATGTGGAGGCAGAGTGAAGAGTTATGGACTTTTTTTTTTAGTTCACGCAGAGCAATCTTTGCGTCAAGTGATTTCAAGTACTAGGTCATGACGCTCTGGACTGCAGCTGGGTTTGCTAATAGAAACGACAGCTCTTACATGTTTTAGGCGTCTTCATCTACATTTCAATGGAATGAATACTTAAAACGGTCGTAGACGCCACAGTGTGTTGCGTTACTGGTTGAGTCATAGTACAAATGTTAAATGAGAGGCGGTCTAAAAGAACTTAAATGTGATGTAGCGTTTCACTTGTTCTTGGGCCTATTTCGTGGTATAATGCAGGTCTGCGGGGTGCAGTATGAGAAGTGATTTAGAGCAAACTGTGGTCCTCGGACATCAAGAGGCCCGCGGCTGCGGTATCGAATTGCTGTTTAGTGCTATCTACTGAATAAAAACAATTAAGAGTTTGTGGCATACAGTATTACAAATATGTTACAACTAAAATTATAATACAATTTATATGTAGTTAGAAATCTGGGGGAACGACTAGTGGTTTAGAGCAGCTGTTCCCAACCTTTTTTTGTTTTTCTTCTTCACCCCAAGTCAGTGATAATTTGCTGCGGTTCAGATGAATGTTCTTTCTCTCAGTCTCTCTCTCTTTCTCTGTGTGTGTCTCTCTGTCTGTCTGTATCTTTCTCTCACCCCCAACAACCCCTCCTTCGGCAGCTTGGTATTAAAATACAGACCTTCAGAATATTCATGTTATGGAAACTTATGGTCATGGAGTCCTTTTAATGTGCAGAAATTAAAATAATTATAGCGTCTAAACTTGCTTGTTTTGAGCTGTTCTCCACAGACCCTCATACTGGGAACTAATACTTCTAATATTTTTTAAGTATGTTTTTTGATGTACATACATTTGAATTGGGAAACTGGGGAGTCTAATTGGTGGGTGGATTAAAAAAGGGGGCACTGTATGTTGCAGTTTAAGTGACTAGAGTTTTCTGACATAATTTCTCATTTCCACGTGGTCGCTTTGGCAGTTATCGCTTTACCTCATGATCTTCTCAGTCACCCAGCCAAGGCTTGTCGTACCAGTATTTCGCAGTACCAGACAGATGAGGTCATCATGCGTGCACGGGTATAAGTCGATGACGATAACACAAACCTGATTATAGTGATAAGCGATACAAAATAGGTAGTTATTGTATTTAGACAAAGAGACATCAGAGGACCTTTTAGTGCTTACAGATAGTCATGGCTTACAGATAGTCATGAAAGATCGAATTGTAATTACTAAATAATTTTCACTGTATTATCAACAATCTTTTTTTTTTTTTTAAACTTCATATGGTGGTTCGGGTGCCTTCTTGTATATCTTAACCCTTTTATTTCCAATTGGTCAGTATTATCCTGACCTTAGACTGGACACTTGATGGCAACACATGAGTACTGTCTTTGACTAGACAGCGGACTCCGAGAGCAGAGCTATTAGCGAAATGGTTAGTCTTGTACTTGAGATATAATTGTAATGGTTATTATAGCGCCAGTAATGTTGCCATTTCTGAAGTTTGTTGGGGGGTTTTTTTTTTTACACCAATCACCATCTTTGACGAGTTTTGTCTGTTGACTTGTCACAAATGTGCCATTGAAGCTTAATAATACCGGTAATGAAAAAGGAAAGGACTGATATATTTAGTAGTTTTACAGTTTTTCATAGAAGTTAGCCAAAGGACTGGTTTGTGTGTATGTGTGTGATTGTGGTCATTTGAAAATTTTTCTCTGAGAACTGTTTATGGTACTCCAGTTTTTAATATGTTTTCTGAAGAGAAAAAGTGGAGAAGAGTTGATGTGGAAAATGAAAGTAGTTATCGGGTGAAGAAGCACAACTGTTTGCGTCGGCTGCTTCTTATTAAATAAAGTAGCTCATCACAGTGTTGTATGGTTAGCTTTAGAAAACAATATTAGACAATGTACTTTAGACATGAGAGCAAGAAAAATGACAAGAGAATTACCAGAGATTTGAACCACGGACCCTGCCTGGCGAGTAGCTAGGCAGATAATTATCCACACGGCCATCCCCCCCCCCCCACCTCTTGTTAATAATGTCGTTGATGTTTGAATCTGTCTGTATATTACTTTTTCTCATTGCTGAGGTGCTGGCTTAACTTCTTCGCTGACAGATGAACAAAGGTTATTAGTAAGCACATATCCAGCTGCGAGGAACTGCAGGTGTTTTGGCCTGTTGACTTGTCACAAATGTAATCGAGGCTTGTGCTATCAAAAGACAGTCGCCTATACCTGTGACACTGTCAAACGAATGAACGAACTATATCTACCGAGTTTTGAGGACGCAGTTTTATAGCGATTAGTTAACTGTGTATGGGGGCGCTGCCTGTTTTGAGAGACTATCGCGTCACGATCTTGTCTCCGAATGTCTGGAGTTTTGTCTTATGTAATGCTGCGAGTTCTTGCACCGCTCTGAGAACCTCCGTCAGTAGAAGGAGGAGCATTCGTGAGCGGTGATGATAACCGTTTTAACATTTGACTTAAAGTTAGACTCTGTTAGCCAAGACTTTATCCTAAGTGTTATCTCAGTAATCTTATATCTTATATCCTTCCTGTGCCGTTAAACGTCACATAGGGCTCGCAAAGTAGTTCGCCAATTTTTCCTGTCTTCGGCGAGTCTTTCAGCCTCATCAAGCGATTTTATGCCTGTTAATTTGGCCTCTCTTAACAGTGTCCTCTTCAGAGTTTCATGTGGTCTGCCTCTTTTTCTTTGGCCTGTTGTGTTCCACTTGATAGCTTGTTTTGGGATTCTCTGATCATTTCTTCTCATAAAGTGACCAACATATGTCCATCTCCTTTTCCTGATCACCCACGAGACTGGTTGTTGTTCAGTCATCTGTCTTATCTCTGCATTGTTCTTGAATTCGTTCCACTTGATGATGAGTATTTTCCTGAGGCATTTGTTTTCAAAAGAGTCTAATTTCTTGTCCATTTCTTTAGTTGTTTTCCAGCTTTCGCATGCATAAACGAGAGTGGATATTGCATTTGAATTGATTAGTCTTAACTTGGTTTTTGTGCTTATAACATTTGAATTCCATATGTTCTCAAGATTCCTGAAGATCGACGCTGCTTATGCAATTCTGATTCTAACTTTCTTTCTAGTGTCACCATCCTGGTCTATGTAGCTGCCAGGGTATGCAAATTGATTGACTTCTTCAATATCTGTCCCTTCTATGTGTATTTTTTTCATTTTGATTGAGAGGAATTTTCATTATTTTTGTTTTGTCCTTGTTAATTTCAAGTCCTATTTTGCTAGCCAATGAAGACAGGCTATCTATTTTTTCTTGCATTGAATTCACATTGTTATTGATAAGAGTTATTCTCAGTAATAGAAGATTGTAATCCCGCAGCTTGGCTAACAATATAGAAATCAACGTGTTACAGTGGTTGAGCCAGTTTCTGAGTATCCTGTAACCCCGCTGTGATGTCCAGTTATAGCGCGTATGTCAGAAGCTTGAAGTTCACGGTTACAGGGGGATAACAGTGTCACTCCCCCCCCCCCCCAAATATTTTAACTAACGTTCTGTTGTGCTCTACGTTTGTATTTGAATCAGAGCTATTGAGAGTCATAAAGTTGGAAGCAGTTTTTCAGATTCAGTAGAAATGTACCATTTATATAGGAATTGGACGGTGGAAAAACACGAATTGGAGTCATGGATTCGGGAGCAGTTTTTTTTAAAAAGGGGATTTGGATAAGGTAGAAATCTACCATATATATGGGAAGTGTATAGATGTTTATCGTACCAACTCCACAGCCTTGGTTTGATAAGAGGAAGGCGTATATGACGTTGATGCACGTTCTAATAGATTTTCTGTCAACCAAAGTATATTGTCCGAGCTTTTTATGTCGGCACTTTGTAGAGATATAACTTCATCAGCAGAGCATTGGCTTAAAGAGAAGGAACTGTAGGCCCCCATGTTTTTTATATTCAGTAGTCTGGGATTAATTACCCCTGAGACAACATTATACAAGCCATAGCGTGTTTCATGCCACCAGTATTAAATAATTGAGCAGCAGTGAGTTGATCGGACTCCTTATAGCAGAGTAATACGGGGCAACCACATCAAAAAATTATTTCGGCACCTGCACGAGATGCAACCAACGTCCAAGCAGTGCGTGTTGAGAAATGTCAAATCTAACGAAATTCTAAGTCCTGCTGAAGATTGCGCTTTCGCGTTGTGATATTTTGTTGTCTCAGGAAAAAATAAAAAAAGAATACAATGCTGAATGTTTAAAATACGTTGACGTGTATGCTGTACAAAATAAGCATTTCGCTAAGACCAAATACAACGGCTTAATCAGGCTTAAAACGTAACTGGCTTCGGGCTACCTGTTACAGCAACAATTACGGCTCAGGCTGCTACATAGGGTTCTGAACGCGTATATTCTTTCTTGCATATCTTCGCATTCGGGCTGTGAGTTTCCTGAGTCCCGCTAGATCTGAGTCGGTATCACAGAAATCCAGGCTTTATGATTAGCTTGTTTTCATTTACGTGACTTGGAAGTGGAACAGTGACCACTACACGACTCTGATGCGTTGATCGTGATGCCAAGTCTTTTGATACTTACCGGCAGATCACCAAGTCTTTTGATACTTACCGGCAGATCACCAAGTCTCTTGATACTTACCGGCAGATCACCAAGTCTTTTGATACTTACCGGCAGATCACCAAGTCTTTTGATACTTACCGGCAGATCACCAAGTCTTTTGATACTTACAGGCAGATCACCAAGTCTCTTGATACTTACAGGCAGATCACCAAGTCTTTTGATACTTACAGGCAGATCACCAAGTCTTTTGATACTTACAGACAGATCACCAAGCATTCATTGCTTTAAAATGTGGAGATAAAAAAAATCTGACTATATATGCGCACGTGTGTGTGTGAAGAGATAGGAAGATGGTAGAGAGGATTTTTGAAACTGGCCTCAGTGGTATGGTCATCATGATCTGCCTTCTTCAGAATGAAGGTTGAGGTAATGAGTCTCAATTTTCCACGCCCCCTTTCCTTGATTCAACCAGGCTGTGTCCTATCCATTCTCGTAATCCGTCTTCCCCTCCACATCTGTCTACCTCTTGCTCTTTTTCCTTTCACCTTTTCTTTTAGTATGGTCTTCAGTATGTTGTTATGTCTTTTGATGTAGCCAAAGTATTTTGTTGTCTTCATATCCGTATTTCTCTGAGAAGTTCATATTGCATTTGGAGCTGTTCTAAAACTTGTGCATTCGTTATTTTCATTCTCCATGTTATATGACCTAGTTTTCTGTAGAACCAGATTTCTGCTACATTAATCTTTCTTTCCAGCTTTTTGCTTAGAGTCTAGGTTTCTGCTCCATACAGTAAAACAGAGTAGAGATAGAATTGTAACAGTTTTTATGGGCAGATTTCTAGATAACAGCTCAGTCTTCATAGTGTTGAATGTATGTTTTGCCATTCCTATTATTTTCTTTATCTCCATCTCACACTCCCATTTCGGTTAGTGTATGCCCTAGGTAGCAGTGGTATGGTAAAAAAAAGGCCAGAATGGATTTTGAGAGCTAGCACCAAGACCAAGGAGATGTGGGTGAGTAAAACCCTTCCATGCCCGTCTCCCGACTTTTAATGTATTTAAACAGCTCGTTGCTTTGACGGAGTAAAAGCAGCTTCGGATCAGAATTTCTTCAGTATTTAACGAACATTTAACGGGCAGAGAAAACAAACAAGGAAATCTGGCACAACATAATAGAGAGCTCTCTTTGTTAACTGTCTCCTGTTGTCTTCTGATCTAAATAAAAGAGTATTGCCAGGATAGAGGAGATTGATCGATGTTAAGAAAGTGGAAAACAATGTTATCGGATTTTTTTTTCGCTGTGTAAATGTTAATTAGAAGCATTCTTTGGTACCTGGATTATTTGCTCAGAGCTCAGGCTGAATTGGTGATTTTTATCATAGTCTCCTCTCTCTCTCTCTCTCTCTTTCACACACACACACACACACAACTCTTCTCGTTAAATCTGTTCAACCATTGTTCTCGCTATTTACCGAGGTTTTTGTAGTGTTCAGTCAGTTAAAAAATATCCAATAGTCTCATTGATTGCTGCGCTTAATGTATTTTTTTTCCTTAAAAAACATAACTGTGTTAGATTATATATATTGTGTGTCATTTAATGATTGAGATACTGCTTAGATTATATAGATTGTGTGTCATTTAATGACTGAGACACTGCTTAGATTATATAGATTGTGTGTCATTTAGTGACTGAGATACTGCGTGGGTTTCTTTAACCACAGGCTCACATTTCGTAGTGTCATTTTTGCTCTTGAATTACTCAGCCTTACGTACCAAAGATACTGTGCATCCGGGTGTGTTCATTTCACAATTTATTTAGTGGTTTTCTCAGTCAGTCATTTGCATGTCCTTTACGGAACTTTGCCTCCCTAACAGCTCTCATGTGGGCATCTCGGCTGTAAGCAAGATGCCAAAGTGCTGATGCATCCATTTGCAGATTATCAACGATGTCTTGTATGGTTTTCTATGATCCCCTAAAACTTGGCTTGCAAGCACTATGTGACGTTTAACGGCACGGGAAGGAAATAAAATATGATATTCTGTTGAGGTTTCCACTCTAGGAACTGGAATTAATTGGTTATGTTTCAGCATGATAAGTTTGGATGTGTTGTCTGTCAGGATGGGCCGCTAGGTTATGTTGTCTTTCAGGATGGGCCGTTTTGTTGTTGTCTTTCAGGTTGAGCGGTTTGGTTATGTTGTCTGTCAGGATGATCGGCTTGGTTATGTTGTCTGTCAGGGTGAGTGGTTTGGTTATGTTGTCTGTAAGGATGGGCAGTTTGGTTATCTTGTATCTGAAGATTGGTTAGTTTGGTTAATGTTGTCTTTCTTTCAGAATGGAGGGGGGGGGGGTTGGTTATATTGTTTCTGAAATTGAGTAGTTTGGTTATGATGTCTTTCGGGATGAGTGGCCTGTTCGTTTTATTCATCTTTTCTTGGTTATGAAATACAATTTGTCTAGTTATATACATTGTGTGTGTTTGGGAGGAAATTTGGGGGGGGGGGGGGAATCCACAGAAGATCGTAAACACAGCAACGGATTGTATATCGGCGTGAAAGCCAAGTGTATTCAAGTGGATTAATTAGTTTATGCTGTGCAAATCACGGCTGATAAAGAGCAAACGGAAGGACGGTACACATTGACCGCTAATGTGAAAATGCGATAAGCCGCGGCCCCCAGCTGCCCACACCCAGTGCAGAAAAAGAGATGACTAGCTGTCCGAAAATGATTGGCGGGTGAAACTCTTGAGGTTCCTGTTTTGATGGATTTCCAAGCCGGTTTGACATTGACATGTAGGACCCTTTGCTTGTGTGGCGTGCTAATCAACGAAACTTCTTGGCCTCTTCTTCCCTCGGGCAGATTAAGTGGTGTGCGTGCTGTCAGAGTGTGTTTTAAGAGTATTAGGAACTGGGCTCTTTTCACAAGGCCGCTTTAAAGGATTTTTTTTTTCATTTGCATTGATTTAAAAATCATTTGCATTTATCTGAATTAATATATTGACTATTCAGCTTCCTGACACACATATTTTGGTGTGTAATATTTGGACACTTAACAAAACAGCTGAGAAACACATAAATGCCCCTGAATGTAAGTGCTACAGAAGAGTTCTTCAAATATCATGGACAAAAAAAAAAGAACAAATATATCCATACTACAAGAATTTAATATTGAAGAAGGCTGGCTAGTAAAGATGATTAAAGAGAGAAAACTTAAATATTTTGGACACATTAAACGTCATGATAATCTAGAGAAGATCGTCTTGGAAGGGTACGTAATGGGAAAAAGAAAGAGAGGAAGACCAAAACGAAGATGGCTGCAAGACATCGTTGATGATCATCAGCAGGGCATCTTGCTCACAACCGAGAGGCCTACAGGAGTGCTGTTAAGAAGGCAATGTTCCGCAAGGGACATGCAAATGAATGAATAAATGAATATTTATTTGTTTTTTTTTATTTAAATGGAGCAGAGAAGAAATATTCTGCTCAGCATAAAGAATGAAAATGTTAATCTTCGACATTGTTTAGTTTTCACATCCCGTGGAGGCAAAATACAAATGTAGACTTCTTGAAGGAGAAGAAAACCAGAAATCCATTAGGTACTGCAGAGGACTTCCATAATGTTGCAAAATATAAGAGACATTATATGATAAACGAGAAAAGAAGACAATCGGACAGTTGAATTTGCGTAGTAAGATGGTAGCAGCAAGAATATTTGTGTTGCCACGTCCAGTTTCCCTTGGCCTTGCATCTTCTAATTTAAGTTTCACATTAAATGATAGTGGACCCTTACGCAGAGTTATTCTCCACATGACTAGGTCTTTCGCAAGCTCCTCACAGATAGTGTCTCTATCATCTGGACTGTCATAATAAGTGAGATTTACAACCAGCGGGCTTTGTAGATGATAAATGTATGTGCTGTTCGGTTCGTGAGCGATATATATGGAAGATGGCATGGAACAGCAGAATGTTTATATTGAATACAAAAGTTCTAATTTATCACAGCTGTGTACTTAGCACTCTCGTATATGGATCTGAAATGTGGACATCACATGTAAGGTATGAGGAGGGGGGAACATAATAATTAATTTCCGTCTTCGCTGCTTTTGCAGAATAATGAAAACCAGGTGGCAAGATAAACTAATCAACTCAGGTTCTGCAGTATTCTATGCTTCCATTAGTGATTGCAATACTAAGCAACAGAAGACGGAGCTGGCTGGGACATGTAACATGAATGGATGTGGCCGTATTCCAAACCCGGTTTTATAGGGCGAACTTACGACGGGAAGGAGGTCACATGGTATACCATTATCTGAGATATAAATATATTTGTAAGTTATCAGTATGAATTTTTTTCAATGAGGTCTTAAAACATATACATAATAAAGGGAAAATAAGTTAGAAATATACACACATCATTCACGAAATATGCTCAGTGCAATTCATGAAGTACAGTATTAATGAAAGCCAGGGTCGTTTCCCCTCCTTTTCCCAAGAAGTCTAAAATATCAGGTACCACACGACGTAGATTAAATGGTACGAGTTGGGGGGGGGGGGGGGGGAAACAGCCATCCGGAAAAAGCCTCATATCAGTTGAAATAACCCGGATGTAATTTACATCACAAAATCCTTGATGTTTTGCGCATCCTAGGAGGGAAAACAAAACTGTAAAATCAGATTGACATCAGTGTTAAACTGCTTGCTGTGTCACGTTTGTATTTGAAAGCTAATACTAGAACTTGAGTAGCCCAGCTTGTGAGTGTGTGTGTGTGTGTGTGTGTGTGTGTCTGTCTGTCTGTCTGTCTCTTGGTATTTAAATGAAAATGTGTCAGAGTGCCTGTCATTCTGTCTCCTCAGCTCTTTTTCTAATTAACCTGTCACGCAGGATATTGATTTCATGGCACCCACTGTCGCAGATGATCTGCGGCATGCGCGTAGAAAACTTGTTTTACGATGATCAAATAGGCGCATTGTAAGTTATTTTTGGTAGCGATTTGAAACTTCGCTGAAGTCAGTGGCGTTGAGTTTGTGTTTAAAAGTAGCGGGGACTAGAAATGGCCGAATCGCTGCCAGAGTGGCTTCGTGTATGGAAGTTTTGTTGGTTCTGCCCCAGCCCGCTGCTGCTTCTATTCTTAATGGTTCTTGCCGGTGCTGCGGAGCATGTGCACCGTGCTGAGACCCTCTATAACAGTAGGAGATCGGAGCACAATGAACTTGTCCGAAGTGCAGCGATAATATGGCTTTAACATTTTAAAAGTAATAATGATGGCTTCTCATCGCTCGCTCTCTCTCTGTCTCTGTCTCTCTCTCTCTGTATCTCTCTCTCTCTCTGTATCTCTCTCTCTCTCTCTCTCTCTCTCTCATCTCCAATATGCTGTATTTGCCCTCTCTCGATTTCACAGAGAATACATTTCAGAATTTAGAAGATTTGCTGGAAATGTCGGATGATGTGTAGGAATGAACCAGCAGACAAGAGTCCCTCGCTGTGTTTTAGTGCCGAAGTTTGTCTTTTTTTGTCTTCTACCCGGCAGTGGGTTTGACCTTCAGAGGTAGTAGCGTTTGTTGTCAAACCGAGGCAGGTGGACCTGACCTGATCTGATTTTATTTACAGAACGGTGGATTTATTTGTCCAAGGTTAGCACAACTAGCAGTCTTCAAATCCTGATTAATAGTTGTGAGATGGCACTGACTTGTCTCGTTTAGAATGATTTTTGTTTTTTTTAGATCGAGCGTATTGTTCTTCTGGTCATGATGATGACAGAGTACGATTGCATATAGTCACATCTTTCCTAGTGGACCAGGCCTACACAGAAATGTGAGACGTTATTCCCCAGTTCCAAGGCACTGAAATGGCGATCATGTTCTTTATCCTCTTCGCCGTTCGTTCAGATGTCACCGTTAGTCTTTCTGACAAATGGGACAGTTCGTCTCTGGCTCTTTGCAGTGCCATATAGCTTATCCTGTAGGGGGGTTGGTGTCTGTTCAGGTCCTTAGCCTGAGTGGGTTGTGTAGCTGGCATACCTGGAGGATATGTTACGCTGTCTGTGCCTCTGTTTTTTTTTCCCCACCAGCACACACGTATGTTGATCTCTTCGTTTTTCATTAGACAGTTACCAAGGAGCGTTAGAAAGTGAGGTAGAGACTTGAGTTTATCGTGATTCACATGCGGATGTTTCTTGAAACTGAGCCGTTTTTTTTTTAACGGATGCAGTGGTGAAGATCATATAACAAAGGTATCATAACGTGTATACAGTATATGGTGATGACTACGGTAAAACTAGTACTAGTAGAGTAGAGGTAGACAGAAGTGTATGGGGTTGTTTTACGGTAGACAGAAAGGGCAAAAAATCTCCGCGGACTCAGGTTGGGAACTCATGGTACAGCGAGTATTATGATGTAGATTTCTTTACACCACGGAGCGGACCTGGAAGAACAGATTCCGTTAAATTGATCTTTACCCAGGGCGAGGCTGTATCGTCGTCGCTGACACTTTGTTGTCAGAAGCGCTGTTTGGCCACTACGTGGTCTTGGTAACGTTGATTCGCAGTCCACAGTGGCAGACATCTCAGCTTCTGCTATTGCGTTAGCAGTATTGCCACGCCGTCGTTTGCCTGGATTAGCAAACTAATTTGTTTCATCAGTCTTTCTAGCGTGGTTTGGTTTGAAATATGATTCACACGTTGAGTGTCACGAACATCTGGCGAATGACTGTCTAATTATTTCTGTAACAACAGCCACTGTAGTCTGCCAGCACGTTTGCTGTGCCTTAGGTTGTCAGGTGCGATTCGAGTCGATAAACAGCTCCAAGAGTTTACCAGAAGAAATTTTGCTGTCGATCTATTGTGTAAGTCCTTCAGTACAGAGAACGGGAGAAAAGCAGGGTCTGGGAAAACAGAAATGAACCAGTATGAATGGGATAGGCATCAGTGTAATGTGAGGGCGAGTAGAAGTTGTATGATTCTTCGGGTCATCCATCAAACGGTGTAGGTAGCTCGTATTTGTGTGAACAACAGGAGAAAACACATTTTTCAGCTCGTTTTGTTGTTGTTTTGTCGCGCTTTTAACACTGATCTCGAGGAGAAAAGAAGAAAAGTTTAAATGCAATGTACTGCTTTTTGGTAGAAACTGTCTGATAGTTGCTAGAATTTTGAAAAATTATTATTATTATATTTCAACAGAATGAGATAAAAGTGGAAAATGGTTCCAGGTAAAGAGTGAGATAAAACATGGGAAATGGTTCCAGCTAAAGAATGAGATAAACGATCCACAAAACTTTTTTTTTTTAACAGCTACGAGTCAGTGGTACCTTAAAGAGCTTTCAAAATGACTTTACTTGTGTAACACTGACAGGAGCTGGCAAGCTGACATGTTCTGACGAAGCAGGAACGTCAGATGACTTTACTTGTGTAACATTGACAGGAGCTGGCAAGCTGACATGTTCCGACGAAGCAGGAACGAGTGATTCGGGGATTAGTTTTACACAGGAGGCCGATGAATAAACATTGTAAACGAAACTGGCGAAGAATTTCTACAGGAGTTAAACGAAAACTTCTGCAAGATAAAATCAGAATACGTTCGTGCCGGGCGCACTTAGGACTGGGAGAGGGGAAGGGTCTGGCTGTAAGTCGATTTGGCCGTGTGTTGGTCGTTATAGGGGGCAGTCAGACACAAAGTACAGTTATTACTAATTTTCTCAATAAGCTGCGTATCCCCCTCCAAAAAATATATGCAATCGAACCCGCTTAATGTCACATCGTCGGAGACCGTAAAAAACATGGTGACATTAAGCGGGGTCCATTACAAGAACTTTAACTTCAGCAGTATAAAGTGTGTCCCACATCTGTTACATTAAACACATAACAAACAACTAAAGCTATCGTTATCGGACACAAAATCACAAAATAAAGTAAATCTTAATCATTAAATTACAGTATAAATAACACTAAAATCAAGCAACATCTGACTTTTCAACAGAAGCAGTAAAAAAAAAAAAAGCATGATTTTTCATTGTGTAATGGTAACTAGTCTATTAACCAAGAAGTCATTTACGCACACTGCAATATTAAAAATGTCCTTATCCACGTCAGGCATAGTGTAAATGAACGAGTGCACAGTCTCGAACGCGCTCACCAGACTGAGCATAAGAAACAGGTTTGGTGGGCATCTGGTCCGTGATGGACCCACTGACATTATCATTACTGTTCTCAGTGGCGCTGTCTACGACGAGTGAAAGTCTCGTTCAGTTTTGTCTCGGTTTTTAACAAGTTTCATTACAGCTGAAACATAAATTTCAGATTTATCCGCATTATCTTTTCTCGTAACTTTCATCAGCTTGCTTCAGAATGTCCACTTTAATGCTTTAATCCAGATCGACACGTTTGTGTTTAGTAGGCATTATATGTAACGAGAACCAGAGAGAAATTCCGGACCATACTATTCACAGTACATTCCTCGAGACTGACCAGCTGTCAACTCGCGTTGCCAACTTGACACTGCCCACGTCTTGATAAAGAAGACAAACAGTGACCAAAAGAAGCCGGTTTTTAATCATGTTCTTTTGAAAGGGCGGCCGCAGTAAGCCTTTCTTTCACACCACCTGAGTTTTGATGCCAGCATGTTCAAAAAGTTGGCGCGGCACGTACTCGGTGATCCAATGGCAGCCTTTTCTTTGACGAGTAGCGAAACTGATAAGGCTTTGTGGGATATTTATAGCTATAACCAGTGTGTGATACAAAGTGGAATCTTTAATACCTCTAACTCCTCCGGGTGCAGAAATACGGTGACATTAACCGATTTGTGCCAGTAAGCGGGGTGATATTAACTGGAGTAAAGCCCAATAATTACTTATGGGAATTGGCCGGGTATACAAATTTCTTTGAAAATATCCGGGTTGTGACATAAAGCGATGTGATATTAAATGGGTTCGACTGTGTGTGTGTGTCTGTCTGTCTCTGTCTCTCATACAGCGTACGAAATTTTATATGCTGCGCTAAAAAAAATTACACAATTGCTACCTTTATTTTTCAGGTTTTTTTATGTTACTGCGTCCGATAGTAGTAATGAAGAAAAATATGATAACATTACATGAGTTTGTTTTCGCGATTTATTTAAAGTTTACTATTTTTCATATGAGAATTGAAAATTATACTCTGTGATTTGACGGTACGACACACGGGTTCAACATTTTTTCTACATGAGGCATAAAATCTCAGAGGGCACATTGTTTACTAACATAATTTATGACAAGATGAATGGACACGTTTACCATCACTTTAAGTACTAACAGAGTGCAGATTATTATGGTAACTATGTGAAAATTAGTCACAAAACATGAAGCACATTAAATAAAGGATATTACTATAATAACTTTTATCTCTCACTCTCTCTTTCTTTCTCTCAAGGTCTTTGTCAACACGCGTAGTATATCATATCCTTCTATAATAACCCTCGATATCTTATGCATCTCAACAGACTTGTCACTGAGCATTTCATATGCCAGGATGTCAAACCATCAAAATGTACATACACTCACATCTATACTTTTGCACCATCAAAATAATAAAGCAGTTTGTTTATTCATCTCCTTATCTTGTTCTTTGATGAATTTATGGCGTGTGTAGAGAATAGTCATAAAATGACACAGAAACATTAAATAGTCCCGTGGACCTCGGCCGTAAGTACAGACGTCCGTATCTAAGCGAACCTTAAGGCCTAGGCATGACTGTAATAGTCTTTTCTCCCAGTTTACACTTCAGAGTTGAGTGGTAGAACAGAAAGAAGCATTACAGTCACGTACAAAATATATGTATGCTGCATAATTATGTTTTAGTATGCTCAACATGTACCGTAATAATCCCTGTCACGCAGTTGGGCGTGTTGAGAATCCCCTCAAGTGTTACTTAGCAAGATTTGGGCATGGAACATTCAGGAAAGTGGCATCAAAGCTAGGAAGTAAGGAAACGTACGCGTGCAGCCCTACTCTCATTAGTACTGGTACATGTACGGTAGTGGGTCTTAGGAGGAAAGTAACTGCAAGATGTTGTTATGTTGATTGATCTTGGATCAGGACTGTCCCTATGGTGTGCAGACCCTCAGCCAAATGTTTGTGCGGGATCCCTGACTATATTTTAAAAATGATTAAAATGTATTATTAAATTCATGGGGCCTGTTGTAGGTCATTTATAACTATTTTATAAGGCATATATAATTTTTATCATTATTTTTTTGAGCTTATAATAAGCGGGGGAACCTCCGGAGAAGGGGCCCCAGTTGCCTGAGTGTAAGGACGGCACTATCCCAATCCCGAACGCTAGATGGCGAGCGATTTGATCTTCTGCCTAATGACTGTGCCGGTGGAAGCAGTTCATCGTAGCTTTCTTCGTATCCCGGAATATATGCAGAAAAAATGGGAAGATGTCCTTCCTTCTTGTCATAGTGCCAAACTTTCAGCTAACTCCACCATAGTGATGAGCACCGTAAGATCGATGCTAGAATGAATGCAAGAATGTGACAGAATCTTATATCATCTAGAATGAAGCGTGGTAGATCATTGTTATATCAATTAGAATGAACCGTGGTAGATCGTTGCTACATCAACTAGAATGTAGCGTGGTAAATCGTTGTTATATCAATTAGAATGAAGCGTGGTAGATCGTTGTTATATTAACTAGAATGGCGCGTGGATAGATTGTTGTTATATAAACTAGAATGAAGCGTGGTAGATTAATGTGACACATACCAGGAGTGAAGCATGGTAGATTGCCGTGACATATAGCAGGAGATAAGTGAAGGGTCACACAGGACAGTGATAGAAAGCAGGAGATAAGTGAAGGCTCACACAGGACAATGACAGATAGCAGGAGATAAGTGAAGGATCACACTGGATGTCAAGCGTTTACGCCCAAAGTACCAGATAAGCGTGTAAGCTCTCTTGGTCTATATTTGGCCAGGGTGTGTAGAGACAAAGAGTTGTTTGCTTTTCTCAGTGAATGTAAAACGTTGTCACTTGTCGATAGATACGAACACCAAGATTCACACCCTTCTGTTCATTTTTTTGCTTCCGGCGGCTTTCTATACTTCACGCGTAGCCCATGTTTTCTAAAACTTCGTACCCACAGTAATTAAAAAAAAATCCACGAATTACTTTTGAAAGGATCACTAAGATCTTTAAAGATCATTAAGATCTCTCGCCAGATCCCTGATTCATGGGGCTGATATTCGTTCACTGGGAGCGCATGTGTAGTATCTACTTCTTGATTCAAGCACATAATCTCTGTATTGAGATACAGAGGAGACAGTGTTTTCTCAATGTGCCATTTTCCCCATATAGTTCACTAGTTGTTATAACGCACATGTACGTACAAGAGCATAATTGTTTATGGTTTGTGTATGTAGTATCATTTTTGGGGTTGTACGCCACTTTTTTTTTGTGTGCCTTAGAAAAGCTTCCCTCCTAACGGTTCATATAGAGAACAAAAGGTAGGCTTATACATTGTGTGACCTCGACCTCCAGCTTTCGTTTTGTTTTATAGTTTAGCTCAGTGGTTCTTAATTTAGGGACGATGGGTATTTTATTTTATTTATTTATTTGGGTTCAGATTAGATGTAAATATCTTTATTATCACAAACCTCTAGATGGAATTGAGCTTTTCATTCAGCAAGGAATGTAGGCATACATTAAGAAAATAACTGCTGTTTTTTTAAAGACCTGTAGACTCTTTCATATAATGTAACTCTTACTATGATATAAGTCGAACCCGCTTAATGTCACATCGCCGGGACCGTAAAAAAGGAGACATTAAACGGAGTTGACATTACACGGAGTCTATTACAAGGGCTTTAAGTGGGCCAGTGTATGCGCACGTGTGTGTGTGACCGTCCATCCAACATCTGCTGCATTAAACACATAACAAACAACCAAACCTATCGTCATCTGACACAAAATATACTGATCACAAAATATATTAATCATAAAATAGTAAGCCTTTATCTTACAGTATAGATAAAAATCAAGCAGCATCTGACTTGTCCGCAGTAGTGGTACAAAAATGAGTATTTTACATTGTGTAGTGATAACTCAGTCAATCAGAAGTCAATCAGTTTGCATGCCTTGGCAGCTACACAGATCAGGATGGTGACACCAGAAAGGAAGTTAGAATTGCAAAAGCACCATCGATCTTCAAGAATCTTGAGAACATATGACATTCAAAAGTTATAAGCACAAAATCCAAGTTAAGACTATTCAATTCAAATGTAATATCCACCCTCATTTATGCATGTGAAAGCTGGAAAACAACTAAAGAAAGACAACAAATTAGACACTTTTGTAAACAAATGCCTCAGGAAAATACTTGGCATCAAGTGGAACGAATTCAGGAACAATGCAGAGATAAGACAGATGACTGAACAACAACCAGTCTCATGGGTGATCAGGAAAAGGAGATGGATATGATGAGAAGAAACAATCAGAGAATCCCGAATCATGCTATCAAGTGGAACACAACAGGCCAAAGAAAAAGAGGCAGACCGCGTGAAACTCTGAAGAGGACATTGTTAAGAAAGGCCAAATTAATAGACATAAAATCCCTTGATGAGGTTGAAAGGCTCGCCGAAGACAGGAAAAATTGGCGAACTACCTTGCGAGCCCTGTGTAACGTTTAATGGCACGGGAAGGATATAAGATACAAGATAAGATAAGTGATAACTAGTTTATTAATTAAAAAAAATAATTTAATCACGACCCAGCACTAAAACATCCTACATCATGTCAGGCATACTGTAAATGAACGAATGCGCTTACAGTCTCGAATGCGCTTACAGTCTCGAATGCGCTTACAGTCTCGCGCTTACAGTCTCGAATGCGCTTACAGAACGTAAGAAAGTTTTAATAGGCGTCTGGTCCATGAGGTCATTAGCTCTATCATCGGCATTGCTGTCTACCTTGCTTTTGCTGTAACTAGCGACTTGTATGCTTGAACCATGTAAGAACTCCCACGCCTTCGCTTACAGTTAACTAAAGAGGAGTGAAAGTTTCGTTCAGTTTTGTCTTGGTTTTTAACAAGTTTCGATACACTGAAACGTTAATTCCAAATTTAGCTGCTGTGTCTTTTCTCGTAACTTTTTCGTCAACTTGCTTCAGAATATCCATTTTACTGTTCAAATCTAGATCAACATGTTTGCATTTAGTAGCCATTATCTATCACAACGAAAACCAGAGAGAAATTCCCGGCTATACGATTCACAGCACATTACTCGAGAATGACCGACTATAAATTCGCGTTGCCAAATTAACACTGCCCACATCTTGATGAAGAAGAAAACAATGACCGAAAGAAGTCAGTTTTTAATCACGTTGTTTTGAAAGGGCGGCCGTGGGAAGCCTTTCATTCACACCACCTGAGTTTTGATGCCCACATGTTCAGAAGGCACATGATGCAGCACGTACTCGGTGACCATACAGCTGGCCCCTTCTTTGATGAGTCACGATGGTGATAATGCTTTGTGAGATGTTTATAGCTTGTACTTGCTCAGTTTGTGATATAAAGCGGGGTCGTTAACTCCTCCAGGTGCAAAAATACGTTTACAATAACCAATTTGTGCTAATAAGCGGGGTGATATTAACCAGAGCAAAGTAAATTAATTACTTATGGGAGTGAGCCAGGGATACAGATTTCTGTGACAATATCCGGGTTGTGACATAAAGCGATGTGATATTAAATGGGTTCAACTGTATAATTAAACCCCAAGAAAGTGAAACTAGAACACATTTGACTGCATGTTGAAAGTCATTTGCTTTGGTCTACTTAGGAACTTCACATGATATATAAGATTTTTTATGAGAAATTTCAGTAAAAAGAAGCTGGAGTTTATACTATAATTTAAAAATATGGGTTGAGGCAGAAATGTGCTATTTTTATGTAGACTTGACATAAATATTGCCATAGGAATTGATTCACACAGATTTGCAAGATCTTCCAACACTGCAAGTGTTGTTTTGAGGAGAGGGTTAATCTGCTCTTCCTTGTTCCGGCTTTTACTTTTCAGTGTAGACTGTGGGTGTCCACCAAATAACTGATCGTAGACTGTGGGTGTCCACCAAATAACTGATCGTAGACTATGGGTGTCCACCAAATAACTGAGCATAGACTATGGGTGTCCACCAAATAACTGAGCTTAGACTATGGGTGTCCACCAAATAACTGAGCATAGACTATGGGTGTCCACCAAATAACTGAGCTTAGACTGTGGGTGTCCACCAAATAACTGAGTGTAGACTATAGATGTTCACCAAATAATTGAGCGTGTAATTTCTCATTGTTGCAGTTATGCTCAGGCAGTTGGTTTGTAGTCATTTAACTTATTAGTCACCGCTTTGCAGCACTTATTTCACTATAGTTTGAGAAGCAGTCTTCGGGGACACCATGATGTTTCCCATCTGAGGTGTCAGCAAAGATGTTGAGAGATAAGTTCGAAGATGATAAGATATATGAAGATGATAAGATATACGCCACAAGAACTAGCTTTCCTTCTCACTGATTCTGATCTTTGTAATATTTTTCTGACAGTGATGACAAGCTGTCCATAAGGTTCTTCTTCCTAGCAGTAACAGAACTACAAAGAACCTGCATCTGTGACAAACAAACAAAAATAATAGCATCTGTACTGAGAGATACATCATTTATGATCACCACCCAGTTCTCACAGTAGAGTAATGCAGTATCAGTACGACCTCACGACAGTCATACAGTTATAAGGTTACAATTTTCCCACATGCCATAACATAATACAACACAGCCACACACTAGATAGGATGGACATGGCAGATAGGAAGCAATGAGGCTTGCCCACAGTAAAGTAATAGAACACGGTGTTGTAGGGTCAGACATAAAAAATACAAAACACTTAAGACTTAAGAAAAAAATATAAGAAAATGAGTATGACTCAAAACACTTATTCCAGGCAGGATCAGCTACCACAATGTCTGTTAAGAGATGTCTGGATTAGTCATTAATGGAAGGACTGTGAACAGCCAGATAAATACAGATGACACAGTGCTGATATTAGAAAGTCTAGGTAACTTTTACAGAATCTTGTGACACGAAGCAAAAAAAAAAAAAAAACCCAAAATATGGACTAGAAATATAATAGAGGCACAAATGCCATGGCAGTCTGCTGCAGAGAAGAACAAAATCCTGCTTTAAATATAAAAATAAATGTCTGTACACTAGAACAAGTGGCAAAATACTTGTATTTTGGTTACATGATAACAAAAGATGAGAAATGTGAGATGGAAATAAATAGAAGAATAGGAATGGCAAAAATATACGTTCAATAACAGTGATAAAACAAACATCAAAACATTTACAATTGAGGCTGAGAGTCATCATATGTTAAGTTTACTCCACACTCTTATATGGTGTAGAGGAAAGGACATTAATTTTTTAAAAATTGAAAAGAAAGCTGAAGTGTTTGAAATGCAGATTTATAGAAGAGTAGGACACATTTTGTGGAAGAGAAAAGAAAACAGTGATGATGGATGTCAACCAAATAACTGAGTGTAGACTATGAACTGCCAAACCAACTGAAATAGACAAGAGAAATAATAAAAAAAAACATTAGAACAAGACAATTAAAATGTTTCGGTCATATCAAGAGACATAATACAGTATTGAAAACCATACTGTAGGGAAAAATAGGAGAAAGAAAAGGAGGCTGACAACAATAGAGTTTGGTGGACAACATAAAAAAATAATGTACTGGTCTGAACTTGGCTAGGTGCACCATGAAAGCAAAGAACAGAACAAGTTGAAGGACTTGCAGCTTATTTTCCATGGGCAGATGGCACAGGATGATGACCTTGAGTCCTGTGGGTTTAGGAAAACCCCCCAAGATAAACATTAGGGTGGGAGTGTTATGGGACTGACATTGCCCAAAACACAATTATGTCCCACACTGATTATGCTTTGTTGCTTGCTTTTGAGGGTTATGGGATTGGGCAAAAGCTGCTTTTTGTGTAATGGAATTTTGAGACAATGTGAGTCACTTTATATATATATATATATATATGCATATATAAAGTGACTCACATTGTCTCAAAAATATGTATATATGTGTCTTACATAGAGAGGGAGGATGTGAAGAACATATATTGAAAATCTGTTTTCAGAAACAGATTCAGATAGATGAATAATTATCAGGGGCAAAGAAATATTTTAAAATATGCCTACAGCAAAAATATACTTTAAAGATATACATATAACTCTTGAGTTTTGTTTTTTTTTTTGAGAAAAGGTGTGACTGTGGTGCTCATTAAGAAAAAAAAAATGGTAGTGTACATTCTTAAGCACAGTGTGTCAGATTGTTGTTTTGTATCACCTTTATTTCCACATGGACTTTTTGGTTCTTTGACTTTTTTGGTTCTCTCTCTCTCTCTCTCTGAACTCTTGGTATGCAGCCTGTTTTCTTTTAAGCCCTATTTTTGATGAACTCCTCACATCTTATATTTTCAGATCTTTCAGCCTTATTTGAGAATGGGAAATTTCAAGAAGATCAAGTTAATGACTGGAGAAAAGTAAGTGGCGCTATTCAGGTGTTGAGGAAAACAATATAAAATTCTCATTGAAAGAAGCCAGTAGCAGTGTATTAATTCACATAAAGTTTAATGGCTCATTTAATATAGCTAGATTCAGAGTAAAGACAAATAACTGAAGCATTAATCAGAAAGCTGCTGTATGCTGCCCTTGTAGCTGTCACTGAAGCCACTCTGCCATCAAAGATTACCAGAGTGGCTAGCAACAGGTATTTAAAAAAACAAAATACTGTGGTTTATAATTTGTTCTTACTCTGGCCAATTATACCACTCAGATATTAATAGAATCTACTATGGGAGGAGTCACCAAGCAAAATCAAGCTTGACAGCTTTCATGAAAGCCTAGAATCTACCTGCTTCAAAACAACTTTCTAAGGCGAGCCTTTATTATTATTATTATTAATTTTTCTCTCGCAGAATCACATTTTAGAATTTTATTTTAAAACTTATATAGATTTAAAAAAAACCAACTCAAATTAAAAATAATTTATTCACATAAAAAATTCACTTTTATCGAGCTCTACACCATGGGAAACACATCACTCCCTATAGACCAGGTATATTGTATCATAAGAGCATGTTACTAAATGTATCATATAAAAAATAGGATGCAGTCTTTGTAAACTTTGAGATCTGGCTGTGGTAGAAGAATTATATCTCGGCCTCCAGAATTTTAGTGGAAAACAAGTGAAATAAAATTTTCATAAATAAAATGTAGGTTTAATGTAAAGTATTTTAGAGAAAGCAAGAACTACAGAAATAGACAAGAAATTAGACTCTTTTGAAAACAAATGCCTCAGGAAAGTACTCGGAATAAAGTGGAATGAATTCAAGAACAACGCAAAGATAAAACAGATGATCAAACAACAACGTCTCTCATGGGTGATCAGAAGAAGAAGATAGACATATGTTGGTCATGTGCTGAGAAGAAACAACCAGAGAATCCCAAAACAAGCTACCAAGTGGAGCACAACAGGCCAAAGAAGAAGAGGTCGACCACGTGAAACTCTAAAGAGGACATTGTTAAGAGAAGCCAGTGCAGTGGTCATAACATCCCTTGATGAACAGGAAATTGTGGCAAACAACTATGTGAACCCTATGTGACGTTTAACAGCACGGGAAGGATGTAATTATGTAAGAAGAAGAACAAAGTTTACATACATAAAATTTATTTTCTATGTATGCTCTTGTGTTCTTGATTAATTGGCCATTAATGCATTAAAAAAAAAAACTGTGGCATTTTTCAGTGGGCAGAATACCTGATTGGGTTTGCTGTGTGTGCAGCTATTGGTATTGTGTTTATTGTGGTAATGCCAATAGTTGGTATCATTTTTTGCTGCTGTCGCCTCTTTGGTCGTTGTGGTGCCAAACCTGGGAAAAGTTCATCTAAACGAGCTACATGCAAGCGTAGGACTTACTGCACTATTTTGACAATACTCACTACAGTTGCACTGTGAGTTGTTTTCTTAACTGAATGATGGTAGATTTATGATTGTGCAAAAGATGGATTATGCTCGGTTGATGTGAGAGAATGTGGCAGGATTGGTAGCATATAGAAACCATCAATATGTGCAGATGATGTGATTACATGCAGAGCCATTTTTGTATTTATGAAGATGTTTCTGTACAGTTATGGATGGATAGTAGAAGAGTAGATTATGTATGTGTATGTGCATGTGTGTATATATATATATCTTCTTGCATCTTACATCCTTCCCATGCCACTAAACATCACAAAGGGCTCACATGGTAGCTTGCCAAGATTTCCTGTTTTCAGCGAGCTTTACAACCTCATCAAGAAGGGATGTTATTCTTACTAAACTGGCCTATCTTAACGATGTCCTCTTTAGAGTTTCACATAGTCGACCTCTTTTTCTTTGGCCATTTGTGTTCCACTTGATAGTTTGTTTTGGGATTCTCTGATTGTTTCTTCTCAGCACATGACCAACACATGCCCATCTTCTTTTTCTGATCTCCAATGAGACAGGTTGTTGTTTGCTCATCTGTTTTATCTCTGCGTTATTCTTGAATTCATTCCACTTTATACAGAGTACTTTCCTGAGGCATTTGTTTTCAGAAGAGTCTAATTTGTTGTCTATTTCTTTAGTTGTTTTCTAGCTTTCATATGCATAAATGAGGGTGGATATTACAATTTAATTGAATAATCTTAACTTAGTTTTTGTGCTTATAACTTTTGATTGTCATATGTTCTCAAGATTCTTGAAAGTCAATGCTGCTTTTGCAGTTTGAATTCTAAATTCGTTTTTGGTGTCATCATCCTGGTTTATGTAGCTGCTGAGATATGCAAACTGGTTTACTTCTCCAACAGCTGTTCCTTTTATGCATATTTTTCCTTTATGGTTAATGAGAAGTTTCATTATTTTTGTTTTTTTTCCTTCTTAATTTCAAGTCCTATTTTACTAGCCATTGAAGTCAGGTTATCTGTTTTTTCTTGCATTGATTTCACATTGTCGCTGATAAGAGTTATGTCATCTGCAAAATCAAGATCTTCCAGTTGGGTCTCACGTACCCAATCAGTGCCCATTTTACCTGTGCATTTTTCATTATGAAGTCTATGGCTTATATATATATATATTGCTCTTCAGAAAGTAAAACAAATAAAGAATCTGTTCACAAAAATAAGATTTTTAAGGGCATGCATCTTTCCCATCGCAACATATGCCTGTGAGGCCTGGACACTTAACAAAACAGCTGAGAAACACATAAATGCCTTTGAATGTAAATGCTACAGAAGAGTTCTCCAAATATCGTGGACCAAAAAAGAACAAATATATCTATACTACAAGAGCTTAATATTGAAGAAGGCTGGCTAGTAAAGAGGATTAAAGAGAGAAAACTTAAATATTTTGGACACATTAAACGTCATTATAATTTAGAGAAGACCGTATTGGAAGGATACATAAAGGGAAAAAGAAAAAGAGGAAGACCAAAACGAAGATGGCTGCAAGACATCATTGACGATCTGCAAATGGATGCAACAGCAGCAGGCCATCTTGCTCACAACCGAGAGGCCTACAGGAGTGCTGTTTGGGAGGCAAAGTTCTGCAAGGGACATGCAAATGAATGAATGAATGATATATATGTATAATGACATATTTATTACTATAATTCAGTAATACTCTTCAGATTTGCAAATGTATACATGTACAAACCATTAGAAATAGATTTTATTTTTTACTAATAATTAATATAAAAGATTTGTGTAAATGTGAATAAAAATTGAACAGTGTGGAAAAAAGTTGATTTGGTTTAGTTGAAAAAACAAATAAAGTTGTGGTTGATTGTATGGTTTTATTTTTGGATATCTTCTAGTTTATAGAATCAAGAAAAGGATTTACCAGCATGATAGGAAGATGTATGCCAAAGAAGGTGACAAGAGTAAAATTGCCAGCATGTTAAGAGGGTTTTTGGATTGCCACACCATGAGATTTTATGATTTCTTTGAATTGGAGATTGCTAGAATACATAGAGGGTGTGGGAAGGATTTACCCGCGTATACAGAAGTTAGTCGTCAGAATGGGGATATCAGCATATAAGAAGATGTGTGGGTTTGGTTGTGAATATGTTGTGTGGATGAAGTGACAGATATTTACTGAGCATAAAATAAGCATGCATTTTGTTGATGGATGTTGATAGATTAAATAATGTATTTGGATTTTGTTTCTTTGTTTGAATAATTAATAATACATTTGTTTGAATAATTAATAATACATGAACATACTAACGTTTCAGAGCTGGGGTTGTGTGTGCTTTTATCTGTGACAGTCTTATCTACAAGCATTTACAGAACAACAATGATGAGGGGACCATCAGTAACATCAAGCACGGTTTACAGCAACTAAAGACATTTGCTAATACAGCTGTTGATGTTAGTTTCTTTTGCCTTTTGTGCCAGTACCCTTTTTTTGTTTTGTCACTTTTTTTTTTTTTTTTAAAGAATCATGTGGTTGAGATATTTACAGAGATGAACAAAATAGTATGAAAATAATTACATTAGGGGTATGGTTGTTAAGTTAGATAAGAGTTTGTGAAAAAAAGAAATGTCATTATCAGGTGTGCACTAAAGCAGTCATTGTTATTATCATTACTTGACCCACTGACCTTCAAAGTTAGCTGAAATTATCACTCATCCATTAAAATATGAACATTTAACTCTTCCCGTGCCCAAGAAAAAAACGCGGACATTCCCGTTCGTGCCACGCAAAAAGCGCGGGTCCTGATCTGTATAGTTGTAAAATAGAATGGAAAACAGTATTTACATGTACTTCCGTGTACTTATTATGTTTCAAAGTATAACTAAATGTATGAAAATTTCATAAATGCAGAGTTTTTTAGGAAAAAAGAAGTAATGTGGTGTTTTTAGACAATGATTGTGCCCAGCTCACCATCGGCTAGGTCTAGATATGCACTACTTACCATCTGAGATGTCTAGATCTACTTGTCGATCTCGTATTGTGATTCTATGTTGCATTCTCGCTAAATTAATGCCTGAAATAACCTACTAACTATTTCTCCAGTCATCTGATATGTCTAAATCTACTTAGGATACATTCAAGAGCAGTGGGGTGGTCGCAGACCATGTCCATACCCCTTTCTACATCGTCAAAAATTGAAAAATTTCGATGTTTCTCTTCCTTTTTCTCGCTTGTCATCGCTTATAACTAAGGACTCTTCCATCATTTTGAAAAGTGTCACCAGAAACGCGAACGAAATATGTACAATCTAAATGTTACACCGGTTGGTTTTATTGAAACAAATGAATTGTCACTATAACGACTATGGCACGCAACTCAGTAATCAGAAATCCTCGCTATAGCGACTATGGCACGGGAAGAGTTAAATGTGAACATGTAACCACCATAATAGATTTTCAGTGTCATATGAGAATGAGATATATAATGCTTCATTAAAAAACATTTTTTTTTTAGTCTATGTGCCATGTATAGTATTCTTCATCACTGTAAATAAGACAATATTTCTATAGTTCTAGAAATTACAGTGATTATACTACTATTCTTCCTAGGGTTATTCAGATTATGTAAAAGCACAGTATAATGACACAAGCCAGAAAATCCTGAACAAAGTTGAAGGTGAGACTCTTTATTTATTGGGGAAATGAGGGGTGATGAGACTGATGACCAAAAGAAAAATGGTGAAATATCTAGAAAGAGTGTGCAATTGAACAATGTTGAATGTGTGCAAGATTTTTGGGGGGTGGGGGTACCAGATGTGCTTTTAGGTTTATTTTTTTGTTCTTGAAAAATATTTATACTTTTTTTTTTCCTTCAGTCAGCCAGTTGCATGTCCCTTGCAGAACTTTGCCTCCCTAAGAGGTCTCCTGTAGGCCTCTTGGATGTATGCAAGATGCCTTGCTTCTGATGCATCCATTCACAGATCATCAACAATGTCTTGCAGCCATCATTGGCTTTGTCTTCCTCTCTTTTTTTTTCCAAATTATGTATCCTTCCAAGACGGTCTTCTCTAAATTCTCGTGATGTTTGATATGTCCAAAATATTTAAGTTTTCTCTGATCAATCTTCCTTACTAGCCAATATTAAGTTCTTGTAGTATGGATATATTTGTTCTTTTTTGTATCTGTGATATTTAAAGGACTCTTTTGTAGCATTTACATCCAAAGACATTTTTTATGTTTCTCAGCTGTTTTATTAAGTGTCCAGGTCTCACAAGCATACATTGTGATGGGAAAGATGCATACCCTTAAAAATCTTATTTTTGTAGTTCTGTCTGTTTCTCTCCACAGCTTCTTTAGTTGTTTTATTTTTTGAAGAGTGATAGATGTCCTCCTTTAATTTTTTTTTTTTTTCAGTCATTCATTAATTTGCAAAATTTTGTACACTTTCAGTAGTTTTCAAGTAACAAATTTATAAAGACTTTAGTACTCACCTTCATCATCATTTTCACTTATTTTTCACATAGGCACAAGCTACCAATTTATTGTGTGATCCTTTCTGTATTATCTTTATTCACAATTTTTATTTTCCTTTTCCAGTCTGTATTTTGTGTATTTTTCTGGATGGTAGTACTCAGAAAGGAAATTTAAATTCTGATTTTGTTTTTTTTTTAGTGGAATATAATTTGAGAGATTTTTTCTGGTTTAATTTTTGAAAGTTGTAATACCAGAGGCACTGATAATATCAGCTGAAATGTAAACCTAAGAATAATATCAGCTGAAATGTAAATCTAAGAATAATATCAGCTGAAATGTAAATCTAAGAATAATATCAGCTGAAATGTAAATCTAAGAACACTATCATTTGAAATGTAAATCTAATTTCATCCTTCATTCACATCCACAGTCAATTTTTGTTTGTTTGTACTCTTAAAACATCCCATGGAGGACAGTGGTGAACCACTAATATTTTACCTAATATTGTCATAGCGGCAGCCTGGTTGGCTGAGTGGTTAGGTGCTCAGTCTACTAATCCAGTGGTACCAGGTTGAAGTCCCCTTAGTAAGAATTTTTTCTGGTACCACCACACCAAAAAAGATCTCGGGATACACCCAGCCTCTAAAAATAGGTACCAGAGAAATCTAGGAAGGCAGTGCGGCCAGACATGTTACTGACCACATCACACTTTCATGTACTGAAGGTCTTAGAAAATGCGGATCTAGCATCAAATCACTGGTATGCTTTAATGGCATGGAAATGGAGATTTTACCTTACCTAATGTCACAGCAGAAAGTTTGCATTATTTTTTGACAAGTGAACTTTATATGAACAAAACCATGAAAAATACCAATTAAAACTGTGTATGAACAATAAGGTGAAACATAATGAAATTATTAAAATGCTTGAAGACATCAGTATAGATGGCAAAGACCTGAGGGTTGTAAAACATCTATACTGGCAGCAAGAAGCAGCAATTTGAATTGAAAATAGAACTGGAAAATATCAACCTATAAAACAAGGGGTGTGACAGGATGTGTACTATCTCCAAACCTTTTTTTCTCTGTACAGTGAGAATATTCTAAAAATGATCATCACAGAACCAGGTGTAAAAATTGGAGGATACAATATTAACAACCTTCGGTAAGCTGACGACACAGTAGCTGAGAGCCAACAAGACCTGCAAAATCTCTTGGATAAAGTTGCTGAAGGAAGTGAACAGAAAGGCCTTACTTTAAACATAAAAAAGACAGAGACTGGTTATATCTAAGAAACAGAATCCACCAATATGCAGTATAAAATTAAATGGAACTATTCTAAAGCAGGTGCAAAAATTCAGATACCTTGGAGCAGTAATAACTTCAGATGGGAAATGCACAACAGAAAATAGGAACAGAATAGGCCAAGCAAAGACTGCATTTCAGAGAAAGAGAAACATATTATCCAACACATCCTTACCAATGAATGTTAGAAAATGAGTCCTAAAATGCTATATTGAACCTATCTTGTTATATAGAAGTGAATCATGGACTATAGGCAGGTCTGCACAAAAATCATTGGAAGCAGCAGAAATGTGGTTTATTAGAAGAATGTTGCAAAGATAACTAATGAAGAATGCAAAAAAATAAGAGAGACACTACTTTCATAGGACATGCAATGAGAAGAGGGGGCATTGAAAATATTATAACAGGAAAAATAGAAGTAAGAAGATCAAGAGGAGGACCAAGAGAAATGATACTGGACAGTCTGACGGGATGGTGTGAGAGGAGATCAGCAACTGAGCTGATGGGCTGCATAAAGGATAGTGTACTCTGGAGAAGCATATTAGCCAACGCCAGTCAGCACGGCACCTGATGATGATGATGATATGAACAATAAACTGGATATCTCAGAAACATAAGCAGAATAAATGATAAAACATCTTGTTGGAATAATTGTTAGTAGGGAATAAAAAAGGCTGGAATCGGCTGAAACATGGTTCTTAAGAAGAATGCTGAAGATACCATGGACAGCAAGAACATTGAATGAGAACGTTCTGAAAGATGCACATGAAACAAGGAAAATTATAATGGATATAAAAAAACAAGAATCTAAATTTGGGCATGTTTGGGGGAGAGGCAAGCTAGAGCATACTGGTGATAGGGAAGATAGAAGGTAGAAGAGACAGAGGTAGACAGAGAGAAAAGGTGCTTAATGGTTTGGCATCCTGGCATGGGAAATACACAGTGACAAGCCTGTTGAGATGTACAAGGTATCAAGGGTTATGGAAGGACATGATATCCTATGCCTGTCAGCAGGGACCTTGATTGATTGATTGATTGATTGATTGATCTTTATTTGAGCAAAGCTGGGAGGATTAAACATATAAAATGTAGAGAATTTATGTGATGGTACAGTTATGTGTGTCTGGGCAACAAGCTTTGCCTGGAACAAGTGAAGCTGGTAGCAGCATCTTGGAGTCATTATTTCTCAAGTGCAGTCTGAGGCAGTGTTGAAGAGACTTGCTTGTGGTAGATATATTACTTGTACACCTGTCATTCAAACACTGTTTTAACTGTAGAGATAATAGTGTAAAGTATGTAGAAAACATTTTTTATTTGTGTTACAGAGCAGCAAAAAAAAAAAAAAAAAACTTTTATTCATAAATCTCAGACAAATCTAAGACATGTCTCTGTCTTATCAGTAAAAATCTCAAACTTTTTTTCACAGGCCATGCATCCATTTGTGCAGTTTCTCATGAAGTTATGAAACTCATCATTGTACAGAAAATTACTGTACTTTTTACGATGTTTTAAATCAACTCTTTGTCTTTGCAGGAATACTTGGCTTGCTTTATGCAGAATGCATTATCCATGTGCTCATAAAACATTGAAGTGTTTGCTCTTCATTTTACAGAATCCTCTTACAAAGCTGTAGATGATTTGCTGAAGCAACTGCATACAACTGATCTTCTGAATTTTGCCAGGAATATAAGTATAGGTAGGTTTTCAGTTCCATCCTCTGTATGTCACTGTGATCAAGAAAATAAAATCACACATTCAGTCTTATGTTCTTTCAGTAAATCACTTTTATCCTGTGTTTTGGAAACTTTTATTTTAATTTCTTGAAAAGTTTTTCAGCTCTTTCTGTATTAAAAAAAAAAAAAATTTCTCATTGTTTTACCATCATTCTGTCATTTGTGCATCTTTTTGATTTTCTCTGCTGTGGGGAAATTTAAGGACAAAATTTATCATCTTGCCATGTCAGAAATGGGCAGAAGGGAAAACACAAGAGGAAATAAATGAACTTATTAACAAACATACAACTCCTGAGGACATAATCACTTATACAGATGGATCAGTGAGCAGGGGAAGTTGTTGGAGTTTTGCAGCATACCCAGGAGGTAAATCACTGAAACTTATGGCTGGGGCTTATACAAACACCTGCTCACGTATGGCGTGGATGGAAACGGAGGCCATCACACAAGCATTAAAATGGGTAGTGACACAGAAAACGGACAGCATCACTGTTATCACCGCTCTCAAAATCTAGTAAGGAAAGTGGAACAAAAAAAACCCCATTAAAAGTGAATGACAAGAAATAATAATCCTACATCAAAAATATAACATGGATGTACTGTCAAGACCATGTTGGAGTTGACAGAAACAACAAAGCTGACCAGCTAGCAGCAAAGGCCAAACCAGTGGGCCTCATCAGAATGGACAAATTGGACCTATACAGATCCATCAAGCAACACCTCAGTGAACAAATGCAGAGCAACTTCCTCCAAAGTACCTATCACATACGACTCGATGCATTACCTGTATCCAAGGGCAGTGGTTGCAAATCCCAACTAAATGGGAGATCACGGCCATCACACAGTCAACACAACATTGTTATCTTCTCCCTAAAAACACTGAAGGAAGTCCTGTTGTCAAAGGCCAAACATGTATGGGCATGGCACGATTGTAATGAAGCCGCTCCCCAGAACCAGCAACAGAGGTAGACCCCTTTTTTACAGTTACAGTTACAGTATCATTGTGATTCTTTAGTATGGGAGATTTGAAAACAAAATGTTCATCATGTTTTTCTGTTGTGTGTGGGGTGGGGGTGGGGGGGGGGGGGTTAAGGACAAAATTTATCATCCTGTTTTTCTTTTGTCAGAGGTTTAGGAACAGAATGTATCATCCTGTTCTTCTGTTGTGGGGGATTTAGGGACAGAATGTATCATCCTGTGTGTCTGTCTTTTTTTTTTTTTGGGGGTGGGGGGGAATGGGGAATTTAAGAATAGAATCTTCCTGGTGATTTCAAGGAAAAAAATAATTTTTTTTGGATGTTATTCTCCAACTTTTTCATATTTAATGATTTTATTCTTCTATTAGAATCATGTAGGATTTTGGATAGACCGCTACTGAATGACATTATTAAATGATTTTAATTCCGTTGTTTGTGTCAAGGATCTGTTCAGAAAGTTTATAATTCATTTCTGTTATTGTTTCTGCTTTTTACTTTGTTGACCTTTTAAAATACTGACAACATCTGAATTAATGATTCTTATTTTGAAATGAGTAAGTCAACCTCTTTAACTTCTCTTTGGTCACTTACTTGCAACAGTTAATTGTTCCCATGTTCTCAGGTACTGATATAACAGCAGTAGAGTAGTAAGTAGTTAATTAGGATAATCATTATAGTGGTCTAGTCAAAAGCATGGATGGTGAGATCTCATTATTCTTAGTATTTTCTTCAGTGTACAGAGACTGATGACATCAGTTCTGTGGTGGTTTACAACTTGTATAGTTTAGAAATTCTGCGTGTCTACAAGTGAAAAATGAAACCTGCTTTGCTTGTGGTGTTTATTGCCCTGTAATGATATTATCCATGCGGTCTTTTATTTGGAGTTGCAGAAGAAAAAAGAATGAAGCACTAGCACCTTCATCCTTCTTTGACAAAAAAGAAAACAAAGGAAAAAAAATTAGTGCACTTAAATCCATGAATGATTGATTCATTTTGAGATGAAGGTGGGTTTAACTATGACTCATTTCTTTGATCCTGATAATGTTACTGAATACTATAGCATGTGCAAACAAAATATCAAAAGATACTGGTAACACGTTTTTAAAAAAAAATTCTTTTCCACTCAAGTAATAATTTTTTTGTTTTTGTTTTGTGTTTCTTTTAGCGGCACAGCTCACTCAAGCTTTGATTTTCACTTTTATTCATGCTGTTCATCTTGAAGTTCATATTTTTGTTTATAGAAGTATTCTGTTTGATATTATTTTGTTGCTCATTCCCAGAGGCAAATAAAACAAAACTAGAGTTGGATAAAGTCAGTGAGCTTCTGACAGAGTTGAGTAATGACAGCAAAGCATTGCAGGGCGAACTGGCGGATATAAAAAATAACGTCAGTGGAGTGTGTAACAAGTCATCCCAGAGCTGCAGCGGATTTAGTGCATCTGATTATAACACAGATGCTGATTTCTCATCTGTAAGTTGTTAATTATTAGGTAATGTTAAAGGTTTAGTTAATTCAGTGTTATCTTCTATATAAAATAAGATCATTATTTCTTCTTCTTCTTCTTCGTTCGCAATGATCATTATTTCATATCTTCCTTTTGGAAAAAGTTGACTAAAAATCATTGGAATCCATGTGCAGAATTGTTTCTCAAACAGAAAAAGGACAAAAAAAAAATACTGACTAACCTATGGTTTATTTCTTTTCCCTTATAGACTCTCTGAAACCTTTTATCCATGGAGTTCTTTTCAGAAAAAAAAAGTTGTTAAATTCACATAATTAAAATGAGTACATCAGATATGTTGAAATAGTTTTCAAGATATCGACAAAATAACATGTGTAATATATTAGTACTGTATATATGCTTGCTTATTAATCCACTTTCATCAGTGAGGCAGTCAGTGGTGTTTCTGTTCATGAAAAACATGTACTTGGAAGAACAGATTGTATTCTGTGTTCACTACATCAGGGCATAATAGTTTTCTATGGTGTTATTTACAGAAGTAAAAATGCCTGTTTTGGAGTTTATAGGTAAATGGGTTATAACTGCCATTTTGTCTACATTTGTAATTGGATATAAAAATTATAAACTCCCAACTATGGAACAAAACCATATGGCTGCGGTTACCTTTTTAGTTATATATATATTTTTTTAAAAGGCCATTTTAAATGGCCCACGGTAGTATAAGAGTTAAAGAATTAAATTAAAGTTGCATTTGAATGAAGCTCTGGTTTAATGAACTCTGAATGAACTGAGTAAGATAGCATATTCAGCCAAGGATCAAAAGGAAATAAAATTATGAAACAATATTGTCCTCCAGTCAGATAAGCTGACGTGATTTTTTTTTTTTTCTGTTTGTTTTAAGAGTCGATGAAGTGTTTCTCTGTGGAAACTTATCTAACAAATGAGCTCTATTGTGAACAATTGTTCACTGTGTAATGGCTACTGCGTCTTGTGAAACCTGAAAGATGTAGCTTACAGATATGCAGAAAATAGTTCTAAATAAATCTTAGATAAAAGGAGGGTAGAATTGGCTAAATCAGTAGTAACACAATTTCTTGATTGGTCTTGGCTATGTGGCTCCCTACATTCACATTGGCTGTATGAATGGGTACACATCACAAAATGTTGAGGAAATTTTGCTTCTGAATATGAGAATAGCACTGCACTATGGATTACTCTGCACACGTATTTGTTAGAGAATGAGGGTATGGTAAAGGTAGCCTTATTATGCTGTAGGAGCAGCTGTGAGAGACTAGTGCACTAACCACTTTGTTGCTCTGGTGCCCAGAGAATGAAGGACAAAATAATTCTGTATCATGCGAAGTTGAGTCACATACAAATGGGAATTTGCCAAAGTCACAGTGGATAAATAGGAAAAAAATGAGAAAGAAAAAAAATTGTTTTATTTTTGAGTATGAGAAGTTAGTGTTAGTAAAAGGTCAGTATTTCAGAGTATACCTTGGCAGCTACAGAGACCAGGATGGTGACACCAGAAAAGAAGTTAGAATTAGAATTGCAAAAGCAGAATCGATCTTCAAGAATCTTGAGAACATATGACATTCAAAAGTTATAAGCACAAAAACCAAGTTAAGACTATTCAATTTAAATGTAATATCCACCCTCATTTATGCATTCGAAAGCTGGAAAACAACTAAAGAAATGGACAAGAAATTAGACTCTTTTGAAAACAAATGCATAAGGAAAATACTCGGCATCAAGTGGAACGAATTCAAGAACAATGCAGAGATAAGACAGATGACTAAACAAAAACCAATATCATGGGTGATCAGGAAAAGGAGATGGACATATGTTGGTCACGTGATGAGAAGAAATGATCAGAGAATCCCAAAACAAGGTATAAAGTGGAACACAACAGGCCAAAGAAAAAGAAGCAGACTGCATGAAACTCTGAAGAGGACACTGTTAAGAGAGGCCAAATTAATAGACATAAAATCCCTTGATGAGGTTGAAAGGCTCGCCGAAGACAGGAAAAATTGGCAAGCTACCTCGCGAGCCCTATGTGACATTTAACGGCACGGGAAGGATATAAGATATAAGATAAGATTTCAGAGTAGAAATAATGTGAAAAAAAAATCCTATCCTTTAGTAATTTAAATATCAAATCTTGTTAGCAGACCTACCTTTAAAGAAAAAAAATTGTTTTATTTGTGAGTATGAAAAGTTAGTGTTAATAAAAAGTCAATATTTCAGAATAGAAATGATGTGAAAAAAAATCCTATCCTTTAGTAATTTAAATATTAAATCCCGATAGCAGAGCTACCTTTTAAAAAAAAAAAATTAGATAAACTGAAAGAATCTGAAGTTTCATGCTGAAAGTTTAGTTTCAGCAGTTATATTATTTAATGTTAGGAATGTGATTGTTAGCAAAGAAATAAAGGAAAATACAGTGTATTTTACTTCTGTGGTCCCCCCCCCCCCCATTCTGTCACCATTAAATATTGACTTACCTTGTTCTTGTGTGTTTCTTCAGCTGGATAAACTTAGCAATGAATCAAAGAAGGTTGCCAATGCACTTGACATGTACCAGTATGTGGCTGAGGTAGGTGAATAAGATATCTCAGGCTATGGTTCACTATTTTTGTTAAAGCCTGTGTGTATGTGTACACACACTGAAGCAACAGTGAATTTCAGATACAGAGGATTTAGTCAACTGTTTCAGTAGTTAGGCTGTACTGCATTAATTGGTGATTTTAAAATACAGTATGCAGGAAACTCTACTACAGAGAGCGGAACAACAACACAACTCCTTCAGATCATCAGAGGAAGTACCCCCCATCAGACAAGTGTTTCAGCCCTATTAAACTCCTGAGACATTCTAAGGGGGGCGGGCCCCTCTGGGTCATTACTCCCAGAGGTCTTGTGAGTTGTTGCTTTTTTGTCCCGGGATTGAGTTGGCACTACACTTTTGAAGTGCGTCTTTAGTGATTTAACCATGGAGGACTGGTATTGGCAGCGACAGTTATTTATGTTCTCAATGCTTGTTTTTCATACTCCACAGCCAGCATGAAGCCTTTTCTGCTGTTTCTGAAAGGCTTTTCAATGCCCTTGCTCTTGCTTGTCCCTTTATGCCCAGTTGCTTACATAGGTCGTATGCTGATGTTGCTACAAATCCTCTTGCTCCAACTTATCCAGCTATCACTTTTGCCCTGACTCCTGCCCCCTGCTTCAGTTGCTTGACTAGATCGTTGTATTTCTCACATTTGAATAGATGCTGCTCCTCTATTCTTGTTTCATACGGAACCATAAGCTCAGTCATCATTAGTTCCTGTTTTTCTATGGACTACAATGTCCGGATGCATTCCTGTGTTCTTAATGGCCGTCGGGTATTCTCTTCTTCCTAGTAGGTCTGCTATCACATCCCAGTCATTTCTACTACCTAGCAGTGATGGTAAGGGAATGTCCCTGATTTCAATATTCGATGTCATATCAGAGCCTATGAAGTATTTAGGTGGGATCTCAGCTCTTTTGCTGTTATTTGCTTTATCTTTTGCCCTGTCTACAATGGCTACTAGTTCCTGCAGCACTCTGTTGTGCGGCCAGGTGTAGGGTCCTTGACCTAATGATACTCTGCATGCTGACAGCACATGTTCCAGTGTTTGCCTTTCATTGTAGAGAAGGCACTTTGTGTCTTCTGATAAACCCCATTTGTATAGGTTGGAGCATATAGTATGCTAATACTAGATTTAAAAATATTTCACTTTACTAAATTTGATGATTTGTATATTTCCATCTCTTATGCACTTTGCCTTAATTATCTTGAAAACCTCAGTTTATAATTACATACATGTTTGAAGTCATCGCCATAAAATATTTCTGATCATAAAACTTCACTGAGCTGTGTAACATATTGGCTGTGAATTTATCAGAGTGTAGACATGTTATCATCATCATATGATTCTCTAGAAGGGAGAATTAGGCTGTAATCATTTTCGAGGTTTTCCCTGGCTTGTGAAAGTAGCCTAATATTAATTACTTAACAGTATTTCTACATTGGCTGCGACAGTGCATGCTCTTTTTTCTAGAAATTAACTTATAACATTCAACAGATTGGTTCCTGCAATATAATCTTTCAAAATATAATTATCTAAAATTTATAAACATATCTTATTAGAGATAGTAAAAGACATTAATCTCAACAGTGCTAATTTTTAGTTGACAAACTCCTTATTCAGTGTTCATCAATAATAAACTTTATACTGTCAAACCATTCCCTAATTTTCATTGATGCATCATATGCCAGTTTATCATCATATATAATCACAGTCACTAAATTCCTTAATTCTAAATCAGAAAAAAAAAAGATATACATTATTTCATCAAGTTTCTTCACATATTCACACATATGACTGTCCATCTACATTGATGATCATGATTGTGTAGTTTCATTCTCATTTAAGCTGGGTTCTTGGATCAGTGATATTATATATGACTTAGTCCTCTCAACACTTAAATGAGATCGCAGGTTCATAGTTTGATCAAGTAAATTAAGCCCTTCACCAAGTTGATATAATGCTGATTTATTCAGTAACAGTTCAGATATCAATCAGAATGTGTGTAATCACACATAGTTGTTCATAGAGCGGTAACAGATTGTGTTTGGCTCATATTATTGATCGTCACTGTCACTTAGTGCAAAGAAATATACTTCCTATGCATCATATTATTCATGCAGATTTATCAAGTTCATGATTGCTACAGTTGTTCATACTCACATTATCCAAACAAAAGATCACTTACAGATCATTTGTCTCACTTGTTCAAGACTGCATACGAACTGAACATGTCCTTCCATTCACCTTGTGTTCAAAAATTCTAGGTAGAAACTTAAGCAGTGATCAGTTAACAATTTCATATGTCTGCTATCAAGCAGTCACAGAGATATGCAAGATGAAATAAACAAGCTAACTCAGAATGCAAACAACATAGGATTAAAGATCAATGTAGGAAAGATAAAGTTAATGAAGCAAAATGTGAACAACAGAAATGTACTCAGAGTAGATAGCAAGTTAGTGGAGGAGGTCAACGAATTTGTTTATCTTGGCAGTAGAGTATTAGAAAATGAGGACAGCACAGAGGACATCAACAGCAGACTTACTAGAGCAAACCAGGCTTTTGCAATGCTGCAGACTATATGGAAATCTAAAAAAACTAAGCACAAAGATGAAAATCAGGGTATTTAAAAGTAATGTTCTAAGTGTACTACTCTATGGAAGTGAATGCTAGAAAATCACCAAAACCATAGAAAACAAGTTGAATTCTTTCCAGACTAAATGTTTATGAAGAATTAGAATATTTTGGCCAAACACCATAAGAAATAACATCTTGTTGGCAGAAATGCAGATGAAGCTACTGACATCAATTATTGAGAAAAGATGCTGGCAATGGTTGGGACACGTGCTCTGAATGACTGACAACTCACTATAAAAAATAGCAAAAAGATGGACACCACAGGGGAACAGAAGTAAAGGTAGACCAAAAGAGACATGGAGAAGAACAACAGAAAGGATGTTGAGCAATAGAGGGCACACCTGGGCAAGAGCAGAAAAAAAGGCAAAGGATGGGTGTTTATGGAAAACCCTTGTGGAAGCCCTATGTGCCCTTGGCACTTAAGGTTCAGAGGGTGAGACAGAGACAGAGAGAGGGAGAGTTAATGATATGTAAAAAATAAAATAATATTGCAAGACAGCATTAATTGACATTCTTTTAGGTTCGTAGACTTGTATGATCTCAGCCATATAACTGACCTTCATAACTTTGACCAATTAACCAATTAATTAATATCATAACTGTATATTCTGGGTAAGATTTCATTTCTCTCTTGATCAGGGTAACTGTGTTCTATGTCATCTTTACCTCACAACCAGTGATTTTACATATGTCTACAATGTTGTGTTTTCCTTATATTTCACCAGATTTTCCCACAACAGTTTCTCAGAATTATATGCTTTGACAACGATATCATTGTGTGCATAAACTTTTGTTGATGATTCTACATTTAACTAGTGTTTTGTTTCAGGTGACATTGTTTGGTTGTTTCATAAATGTATCCACAAAACAGTGTTTGCCATTGTCTTCTCAGTGAGGATACTGTTAGGGGAAAATGTGCGCTTTGCTCTGTCACATTCTGTGATAATCTTAAGAACTGTATAGTTGTTTTCCTCTTTAAGACAAACTGATCCCTGCCTCTTGCCTACATTGTGCACCTGGTCAAGCTTATTTATGGCCATCTCTTCAGGTTGTCAGTCATTTGCATTATTGTCATTTTCTGCATTTCTCTCTCTCCCCCCCCCCCCCCCCCCCCAAACTTTATCCTTCAATGTAGTGTTCACTGTTTTGTGTTGCCTTTTTACATGGGCAAAATACTGTGCTCAGCGGTTTTGTTTTTTTTTCTTTCTTTCATCATGAGTTTCTTCAAACCCCATTTATTCCAGTGCTTCTTGATTTTTGTTTGTTTTCTTTTACACCAATGCTCATAAATGAGAAAAATGTCCCAAGTATTGGAAACTGCTGACTGACAGTGTTGGGCCTTATCATTAACATCAGTTGTTTTTTGCAGGCTGAAAAGTCATTAAATGATGCAAAAAATGAAGCTCGGGGACAAGTACAGAACAAAACAAATGGTAAAATCATAGAAATTGATCACGTAGTTTATTTTTTTATTCTACTGTAATAATATTTTGAATACATGTTTGGAATCTATATAAAAAAAATGATGGGAATAAGATTTTTTGTTAGTAACAAGACAACAGTTTGATGATCATGTAACTGTCAGCAAGAAAAGACAGAAATAAAGATAGAAGCAGATGCTACAAGTAAAAAAATAAAACATTTTTTTTGTGTCTGTAAAGTATTGTTAACAGAGTATCTTTATATTAGGAGTATGTTATGCCACTGTCAGAAATCTCTGTAGGTAAAAAAAAAGATGTCTTTTTCTTCCAGATGCAAGAGTTGCTATCGACAGTATCAGAGAGGAGATCGACAAAGGTGTCATTGAATTTAAAAAACAAAAAGATGACGTGGCAAGTGTTTCTTTTCTTTCCCCATCTTTTACGATTTTTTCATTTAGTGAGATCAGTTTCTAAAGTTACTTTGTATCATTGTGCCATGCTGGACAGCATGACAACTTGAGCCTAACTTGTTTTTGAGATTGATGGATGGGAGCAAAGACAACTGTTCTCAAGCAGCAACATAATTGTCAGGACAAGAGAAGAAATATCGACAGCAATCCTATCTTTCCATGACAGAAACAAGGTTTTTGCTTTCTTCAGCTGAGCCAAACAAGCTTTTGCTTTCTTCCCTTGGCACTTATAGGTACAGAGAGAGTGTTAACTACAGAGAATCAGATTCTGTCGTTTCATCTTCAGCCAACCATTTAGTATCAAAAGGTTGCTTAAGATGCATAATTGTCTTCAAAATGGCCCAGTTTCATGTTTCATCAGCTGTCAAACAGTAATGTTTTACTAGTATCTCATCAGAATTTGAAAAATATGGAAGTGTTAATTAAGAGTAGATTGAAATTAATTAGTAAAGAAATATAATTAAAATTAATTTTTGATGTTGCCCCAGTCTCAGAAAGCCAAGAAGTCTACATTTTTTTTTTTTTTTTTGCTTTCTGTATAAATATATTCTGCTTTGAATATATAACATGCTGAGGAACTGATTATGAAAAGAAGCAAATGTCTATGAGTGATACTGCATCTTTAAGTAGAATAATTGTCAGAGGAGGTAAAAAAAAATTACCCTAAAACTCTTAAAATGCAAGAAAGCATGTGTTAGTTGGTGGCTGAACTGTTAATGTGCAATTGGGAAGAAAAATAATCTTTTTTGGATGATGGTGCTTATCAGATACTTTAGAGCTCTAAAGGAGCCTCATATAGTTTACAACAATTTTAGCATGATTGATAATGATGATGATGGGGAGGAAGAGAAGAAAACGAGATGATTAGTGCATAGATAAATACCAGCTATGTATTCTAACTATGCTTTCTCATAATTTTCTCCAAAAGCTGCAGGACTTTCCTACAATATTTGAGAAAATAGATGATGCTGATAACAAAACAAAACAGTACATTGAATATGTGTAAGTGGTTTCTTATTTTTTCTTCAGTGGACGTGTTTTAGATATCATATTGATTATATATGAAGAAGTACAAAGTGTAAGGGAGCATAAGCAAGTTATCATTGGGCTTCAAGGGTATGTGACCTGAAAAAAGGTTGGGAACCACCTCTTAGCACAGTTATCTTTTGCTCTTAGCCTTCTATATTTGTATGAATGTGATGATGTGGGTGTGCCCTAGCCACCAAAAAAAAAAAAAAATTGATGTCCAGGAGGCACACTGGGCAAAGGATATTCCATTCCAACTAGTCATATGTAATTTCATTTTTGTCACTAAGGCATTTCAGCTGAAAGCTAAGGGCTCAGAATTTTATTGTTTTGGAGAATGTCATAAACGGACAAGATAAAGCCATAGTAGTAGTACTGTATAAATATTTCGTCTGAACTTTTCTCAAGAACATTACCATTTTTTAGACTATGCTGCAAAGTGAAATATGTTTTAATACATTTACCAGCTTTGAAAAAAATGTTGTTTCTCTTCCTGAATCAGCACATTTTAAAGAGATTAGTGCAGGAGTAGTGTAATTAATAGTCTCATGCAAAGTGAACAGGTTGGAAAACCACTTACATGAAACCCTATCTTTTGAGCTATAAAAATGGGACCTGACACATTTGTTTTACAGAAACTGCCCGAGAAAGTGTCAAAGCATACAACTTCACACTATTCACTCTGTATAATGGAAAAGAAAATGTTTGTGCAGAATATAGTCTAAATGTTTTTTAGGAGAACAAGAGATGAAATTGATGATTTTTTACTGCATCAGTAGCATTAAACACTGACATAAATGGCAAAGAAAATTTCTACTAATATAATGTTCATAACATGTTATCACTGGTGCAGTGGGTACTGACTTATTATCGTCATCATTCCAGATACTATGGGGTTATTGGTGCATGCTGTGTATATTTGCTAGTGGTAGTCCTGTACTATATTGGCCTCTTGTTTGGTGTTTGTGGAGAAAAACCTGGTGATGGAGCCCCAGTATGCAACACAGGATGTGGTGCTAACTTCTTGATGGCGTAAGTGTTTACCAAAGTCACTGCAGTAAAACTAAAGTTTAGTGGTGATTAAAAAAAAATGTCACCTTTTGAATTTGTAAGAAACACAGATAGAGAAATAAGTTGCTAGAAATGGATAAAAATGCTTTATTTTATGGACATGTCCTGAGTGCAGTAATGATGATCTATTTGTAAGTGTAATGTAACATAATATAATGTAACAGTGTAATGCTTTGTAACTTTTGGTTAACACATCAGATATTATCTAAGTAGCAGTTATAGTTGAACTTCTTACATGTTGGTGACAGATTATTTAGTTATTCAGTAGTGTCTATTAAAATAGCACCATTGATCACAATGGCAAACATTTTGCTAAAGTTTATGTTGATGTAAAGTTTTTTAAGAATAAAGAAAATTTTCCCCCCCTTTTCTCTCTCTCACTCACTCACGCACATGCACACAAACAAACACAAACAAATAAACACAGAAGTAACCAAGCAAACAAACAAATGAACAAGCAGGTGAGCAAAAAAACAAACAGATCTCACAGTCCATAGCAAGTGAAAAAAAAAAATACAGAGTAGCCAAGACTGAGAAACAGAACAAAAGAAGCAAAAGAAGAATGATTATAATAGAACAGCATTGACAGAAACAGTTTGTCTCAACTTTTTTATTTGTAAACTTTGACCTCATTATTAACTCTGACAGGGGTGTGGCCATCACTTTTATTTTTTCTTGGATTCTGATGATCATCTGTGTTGTTCTCTTCTGTGTGGGTGGCCCAGTGTACACAGAGGCATGTCGCTATTTTCAGAGTCATGATCCATCTCAGATTAAGGTAAGCAGATATTTAAAGAATCTTCATAATTTCTTAATTAACTCATTTCAGATTTTTATTGCATTTTGCTCTTGCAAGTGTACATAGAAAGTGGGTAAAATGTGAGCAGAGTTTGACAGGATTGAACGTAGAAAGTGTGTAAAATGTGAGCAGAGTTTGACAGGATTAAATTTAGAAAGTGGGTAAAATGTGAGCAGAGTTTGACAGGATTGAATGTAGAGAGTGGGTAAAATGTGAGCCAAGTTTGGCAGGATTGAATGTAGAAAGTAAGCAAAATGTGAGCAAAGTTTGGCAGGATTGAATATAGAAAGTAAGCAAAATGTGAGCAGAGTTTGGCAGGATTGAATGTAGAAAGTGGGTAAAATGTGAGCCAAGTTTGGCAGGATTGAATGTAGAAAGTGGGTAAAATGTGAGCAGAGTTTGGCAGGATTGAATAAAGTGGGTACAATGTGAGCCAAGTCTGGCAGGATTGAATGTAGATCTTTCTTTAGTCTTAACCTGTTGCCAGTCACAGCAGCTCATGATATGCTTCTCTCTACAGGTATTTGATGATATGATAAACAATGCTGTTGACATAAGATCGTTTTACAGCCGGGCGCCACCAGACCTGTCAGTGTCAGATATGATTCAGTGAGTACTTAGTTCATGCCAGTGTTTTCTCCAGTTTATGCCACAGTTTTGTTCCATTGCAACATCATTTTAATCTTTACAATTCAAGCAGTTTGTCATGCACTGTAAGATAATTTCATCAAAATGGTTCTCACAGTTATCCTGCCATTCAGATTGTAAGTTTAATGTCAGTCTGAAATTTTAAATATTATTAAATTCAAAAGAAAAACATAAATATGAATCATTTTAAAATGAATAATCAGGTAACCACACAGGATGATTCAACATTTTCATGTTTCCATTATGACATGTCATAGAACACTGTTCTACAGCAACAGGCTTCTTCAATTCTGTATTTATCTTGTTGTTCTTAACACATTTCTAAAAATATAAAGTAAAAGTGATGGAATGTTACATGAAAAGAGAATTTGCTTTATATTTCAACGGCCTTTTTTTTTTTTTATTTGCTGTGATGAGAATTTACTCCTAACAATTATTGATGTAAAGTTAAAAGAGGGAATGATTTAAATGAAATGGTTTGGACACCAGTATGATTTTGGATTTCCTTTTGCTACAGAATATATAAGGAGTGGAAAAACTAATTATGTCAGTCCATAAGACTAGTGAAGAGCAAAACCTCAATGTTAATGCGAAGAAAACTAAATTGATGACAACTGACAAAACAAATAAGGCAGCAGAAATATGTATCAGTGGGGAAAAGTTGGAAGAGATGGAGAGTTTTGAATATCTTGGATCATTACTAATTAATAATGGAGATACAATGAGGGAAATTAAAAGGAGGACATCTATTTGTCTTCAAAAAGTAAAACAACTAAAGAAGCTGAACAGACAGAACTACAAAAATAAGATTTTTAAGGGCTTGCATCTTTCCCCATCACAACATATGCCTATGAGACCTGGAAACTTAACAAAACAGCTGAGAAACACATAAATGCCTTTGAATGTAAATGCTACAGAAGAGTTCTTCAGATATCATGGACACAGAAAAGAACAAATATATCCATACTACAAGAACTTAATATTGAAGAAGACTGGCTAGTAAAGAGGATTAAACAAAGAAAACTTAAATATTTTGGACACATTAAACATCATGATAATTTAGAGAAGACCATCTTGGAAGGGTACATAATGGGAAAAAAGAAAGAGAGGAAGACCAAGACAAAAGTGGCTGCAAGATATCGTTGATAATCTGCAAATGGATGCATCAGTAGTAGGGCATCTTGCTTATAACCGAAGTCCTCCAGGATGGCTGTTAGGGAGGCAAAGTTCCATGAGGAACATGCAAATGACTGACTGACTGACTGACAGCATATGAGTGAAATTTGTCAGTTTTGTCACTTTATAAATCTTATATCTTATATCTTATATCCTTCCCGTGCCGTTAGACGTCACATAGGGCTCGCAAAGTAGTTCGCCAATTTTTCCTGTCTTCAGCGAGTCTTTCAACCTCATCAAAGGATTTTATGCCTGTTAACTTGGCCTCTCTTAATAATGTCCTCTTCAGAGTTTCACGCGGTCTGCCTCTTTTTCTTCGGCCTGTTGTGTTCCACTTGATAGCTTGTTTTGGGATTCTCTGATCATTTCTTCTCATCAAGTGACCAACATATGTCCATCTCCTTTTCCTGATCACCCATGAGACTGGTTGTTGTTCAGTCATCTGTCTTATCTCTGCATTGTTCTTGAATTCATTCCACTTGATGCCGAGTATTTTCCTTAGGCATTTGTTTTCAAAAGAGTCTAATTTCTTTTCTATTTCTTTAGTTGTTTTCCAGCTTTCACATGCATAAATGAGGGTGGATATTACATTTGAGTTGAATAGTCTTAACTTGGTTTTTGTGCTTATAACTTTTGAATTCCATATATTCTCAAGATTCTTGAAGATTGATGCTGCTTTTGCAATTCTGATCCTAACTTCCTTTCTAGTGTCACCATCCTGGTCTATGTAGCTGCCAAGGTATGCAAATTGATTGACTTCTTCAATATCTGTCCCTTCTATGTGTATTTTTCCATTTTGATTGATGGGAATTTTCATTATTTTTGTTTTGTCCTTGTTAATTTCAAGTCCTATTTTGCTAGCCAGTGAAGATAGGATATATGTTTTTTCTTGCATGGAATTCACATTATTACTGATAAGAGTTATGTCATCAGCAAAATCAAGATCTTCTAGTTGGGTCCCATGTACCCAGTCAATACCTGTGTTACCTGAGCAGCATTTTGTCATTATGAAGTCTATTGTAATCCCAAAAAGTAAAGGAGACAGTATACATCCTTGTTTCACGCCTGTTTCAATCTGGAACCATTCACTCATCCCTTCTTCTGTCTTGACTGCACAACCATATCCATTGTATAAGTCCTTAATGATGTTGACAATTTTAGATGGTATTCCATATAGACATAAAATTCTCCATAATGAATCTCTGTGTATGCTATCAAATGCCTTCTTAAAATCTATGAAATTCAGTATTAATGGTTTTTGCTTTTCAATATGTTCTTCAAGTATTATTCTGAGAGTAAAGATCTGGTCGAGACAGCTTCTCCCTTTTCGAAATCCTGCTTGTTCTTCTCTCATTGCAGTATCCACTATATCTTTGAGTCTATTCAAAATGACCTTGCAAAATACTTTTGACACAACTGATATTAAGGTTACGCCTCTCCAGTTGTTACAGTCACTAAGGTTGCCCTTTTTTGGTATTTTAACAATGATTCCCTTCTTCCAATTAGAAGGGACCTTTTCTTCTTTCCAAATCTTGTTAAACATTCTCTGTAGTTGTCTCATGTTGTCACTATTGATAGCTTTTAGCATCTCGGCTGTTATTTCATCTTCACCTGCAGCTTTGTTGTTAGCCATTAAATTCACTGCTGCTTCAATTTCATGCAATTTAATTTCATCTAGATTGACATTTAGTTGTGGGGCTGATAAGTCAGTTTCAAGGTTTAACAATTCTTTTGGGTGTGGTCGATTGAGTATTTCTTGGAAGTGTTCAGCCCATCTTTGCTTTTGGTCTTTATTTGATGTTAATAGTGTTCCAGTTTTGCTAAGGATTGGTCTTTCTTTAGATGTAATAGTACCTGTTAGCCTCTTTTGTATGTTATATAAAGTTTTGCTGTCTCCTGTTTTTGCTGCTTTTTCTGCCTCTTTCGCCATATTGTCTATGTATTCTCTTTTATCCCTTCTAGCTGAACTTTTTACTTTCTTGTCTATGTCTTTGTATTTTGCTTTTGACGAATCTCTTTCATGATCTGCTTTTGCATTCAACATGTTTAATTTGGCTGCTCGTCTTTCATGTATATACTTCCATGTTTTATCTGATATCCATGCTTTTCTAATTGGTTTTTCCAATCCAGCGCTTACTTTTGCTGCTGTGATTATGGCTGTGCTGTAAGAATTCCATAACTCATCTATACCTATCTCCTCAACTTCACTGGGTGTTTTGGAATGATTGGCAAGTTCCTGATTGAAATTAATGTTAGTATTTTCTTCTTGTAGGCTGTGGATGTTTATCTTTCTGTGTACTGATTTCTTGTGTTGACTTTTCAATTTTAGTTTTATTTTCCCTATGCACAGGTTGTGATCACTGTTGACATCTGCACCCCTATAAGCCCTTACATCCATGAGAGATGTTCTGTATTGCTTTCTAATACAAAAATGGTCTATCTGGTTTCTAGTTCTATCATCTGGAGATATCCATGTTGTTTTATGTATCTCTTTGTGTGGGAATATTGTGCCTCCAATGACCATGCCTTTATAAATACATGAGTATAAATGAGTATTTATACATACTTTTAGTTCCAGTAGTGTTTTTTTTTTTTGTTGTTTTTTTTTTTTATAACTCTTTACTATCTATTCTATGTTCAGAAAATGCCAGAAAAACACATCTTTGTTTAGTGCCTTGCAACTTGACTATGTCATTGACCTAGACAAGACTTTAGACATACAAGTAAGTAAAAAGACATTTTTTTTTCGTTACCAATTTGCACGTGTAAAAAAAATGAAATGTAGCATTTTTTTTTCTTTTGTTGCTAAGAATGCACCATATTTTTTTAAGGATCTTGGCTAGGTATTTTGTTTGTTTGTTTGTTTGGTTCAGACTTGCATTTAGAAATAGCATTTAAAATTGTAAATTAAAAAAAAAAAGAAGTTAAATAGTCATATTATGCCACAGAACTATATAAGGGATATCTTCTTCTTTGTATGCGTTTTCTGTCTGTATCTGCAGTCCTGTCTCTTGGATAAATTTCATTGTTTTTTTTTTGTAATTCATATATGGAACCATAGAGCATATCTTCTTTGGTGGGCATGTGATTTTCTTTATCTGTAATACATGTTAGGTTTTGAGTATGTACAGAAAAGAGTTGCAGAAGTATGTTATTATATTGAGGTTTACCACTAACACAGTCCTTGTTTCTCACCTCCCATAATGTTTATATTGGGCCAGTAATTGCTTCTTAGTGTCTCATAGTTGGTGCAGTTTTGAAGGATATACATGAGGTATGTGATGTTGGTGTCCATATTTACCTTGACCTGTCAGTACACTAGAGATTGATGTGGTCAACAGAAATCCTGGTCATCTTTTCTTCCTCAGTTCTTGGAAGAGCCAGATATCCATTTCTACAGCTGGGGTGCTCTGGGCAGATTTGAACTGGCAACCTTCTTTGATAAGAAATGAGTGGATTAATGATTTATGTAGCCCCCCAGATTCCATGTTTAAAGTTTCAGTTGTGCGTTTTGTTTTTCATACTACTTTAGGGGTAAGCCACAACAAATACAGTGAAACAAATGTCACATTTACTGCCTGGACTATCTTATCTTATATCTTATATCCTTCCCGTGCCGTTAGACGTCACATAGGGCTCGCAAAGTAGTTCGCCAATTTTTCCTGTCTTCGGCGAGTCTTTCAACCTCATCAAAGGATTTTATGCCTGTTAACTTGGCCTCTCTTAATAATGTTCTCTTCAGAGTTTCACGCGGTCTGCCCCTTTTTCTTCGGCCTGTTGTGTTCCACTTGATAGCTTGTTTTGGAATTCTCTGATCATTTCTTCTCATCAAGTGGCCAACATATGTCCATCTCCTTTTCCTGATCACCCGTGAGACTGGTTGTTGTTCAGTCATCTGTCTTATCTCTGCATTGTTCTTGAATTCATTCCACTTGATGCCGAGTATTTTCCTTAGGCATTTGTTTTCAAAAGAGTCTAATTTCTTTTCTATTTCTTTAGTTGTTTTCCAGCTTTCGCATGCATAAATGAGGGTGGATATTACATTTGAATTGAATAGTCTTAATAGTCTTGAATAGGCCTGGACTATAGAAGGAATTTTTAAAAACAAATTTTTTTTTTTGGTTGTTATTTTGAAAATAATAGCTGTTGGCGTTATATAAAGATTTGCAAATGCTAATGATTTTGTGGTTTTTATATGTGCCAAGAATTTGATAGTCTCTTTAAATACTAGTCTGTGAGATTGATTCTCTTGAAAAAAAAATATTCCTCTTGATTCCAGGTTCCAGATTTAATTTCTAGTTATACTTTTTGTTACTTACAGTTATTGTCCTGCCAGTAACATCGTTTGAGAGTGAAAACACTTTCAGATGTAGCACTCGGCAGCCCATAGCTGACTGCTTGAAACAAGGTTGACAAAGCACAGCTAACCAAGACCATGTCCTATCTCTCTTTTGATATTCCCAGTAACAGGCCTAGTCTGACTAAAGGGACATGGATCACTGTTGTCCCTGTGGTGGTAGAATCTGATATTACCAGTAATAGGTCTAGTCTGGCTAAAGGGACATGGATCGCTGTTGTCCCTGTGGTGATAGAATCTGATATTCCCAGTAACAGGCCTAGTCTGGCTAAAGGGACAGGGATCACTGTTGTCCCTGTGGTGGTAGAATCTGATATTACCAGTAACAGGTCTAGTCTGGCTAAAGGGACATGGATCGCTGTTGTCCCTGTGGTGGTAGAATCTGATATTCCCAGTAACAGGTCTAGTCTGGCTAAAGGGACATGGATCGCTGTTGTCCCTGTGGTGATAGAATCTGATATTCCCAGTAACAGGCCTAGTCTGGCTAAAGGGACAGGGATCACTGTTGTCCCTGTGGTGGTAGAATCTGATATTACCAGTAACAGGTCTAGTCTGGCTAAAGGGACAGGGATCACTGTTGTCCCTGTGGTGGTAGAATCTGATATTACCAGTAACAGGTCTAGTCTGGCTAAAGGGACATGGATCGCTGTTGTCCCTGTGGTGGTAGAATCTGATATTACCAGTAACAGGTCTAGTCTGGCTAAAGGGACATGGATCGCTGTTGTCCCTGTGGTGGTAGAATCTGATTAAAAAATGCGCTCCTCTCCTGCTCTTTAGGTCCAGTCAGGAACTGAAATAATAACTGCCATAATTGGTTCCCAGTTCAACATGATGTTTGTGCTTTACACCTTCATATCATTGGCTGTGAAGAACATTTTACCTGTAGTTCCAGGGATTTAGAACAATAACATGAACATAATTCAGGAGTACACCATTAAATATGTCATTGGATAGGTATGTCACGTATCATATAACATTAAGCCTTTTTCTCATTTCAGCAACTAGATAAGAAACTGGCAGAACTGAAGAACTCTTCTATTAATGTAGAAAATATCACAGTAATCAGTAAAAACCTTACTGAGTCTCTTGAGAGTCTCGCAGAATCAGGGCTGGAAAGTGTCAACTTCACTAAGTACTTTAATGAGGTGGGTGCTGTTTAATAGTGAAGTGCCATTATTCATGTTAGTTGCCTTTTGGTTTGTTTGTTTTTGTTGTTGTTGTTGTCACAGATAGATCTCATTTATTGAATCAAACAGTTTGTGGAATTCCAGACTTTCTACATGTTTTATCTAGATCCATGATTCTTACCCTGGCGTTCATGGACCCACTAGAAGGTCCACAGAAGGATTTTTGGGGTTCCACAGATCAGTAAATGGATTGATTCAATTAAAAAAGAAAAATCTTAGCATCATCAGGGTTCTATTTATTGCTTTATTTTAGATGAGGGTCCATAGCTGTTCTCAGGCTGGGGCAGTGCCCATGGTAAAAGAAAGTTAAGAGCAACTGATCTAGATGATAAGAGAATTATTTTTGATAAAGTTTCATTGGCACACTTTGTCAGCCTCAGATCTTTTTATTTTGTTAACATCTGTGAAACTGAATAAGTACATGAGCAGGAAGCTGAAATATTTCCTTTCATCCTGTGGTGCTATAGTTGGTTAATCTATTCTTTAAAATGATTTTTTTTCCTTCTTTTTATTGATTTTTTTCCCTTCTTTTTACATTATTTTGTTGTGGTACAAATTGTAATTCTCAAAACTACTAATTTATTTGCTATTATTAGTCTACATTATTATTATTATTCAATTTATTAATTAGCTATTAATATTCCACAGATACTGACGAGTTTATATACACTAATTGCATAATTTTATATTTCTAATTTGCAGCTCAGTATGGTGGGTTGCATGAAGTAGTGATTGTAGACATTATATACACATATATATAATAAGAATGAGGTGTTTGAATGAAGTGTACTGATCAGCTGAAGTAGCATGCAGTTTAGTGTTGTTGCACATTATCTTGCTGCTCCTTCAAGTCTCTTTCATGAACTGTTTTTGTTCTTTGTCTTCACTCTCTCTTTTTTTTTTTTTTTAATGGAGTTTGAGCTGAGTGATTCTTGTCACTTTCTTTTCAAGATTTTATTCACAGACTCTGCAGTTTTGATGTAATTCACTGTTTTGTAAAACCTTGAACTTCTGTTTTCCTTCTTTTTTTTTTTTCTTTTTGTTTGCTTGTTAAATGCTGGTAATGAGCATGCATGAAATGAAGCAGTTTTATGTGAAATGGATATTAGCATGGTTGGTGTGTTGCCTCATTTTGCATGAACAATTTGATGATGTACTAATTTGGAGTTGCACACTCTAGACAGATCTCTAATGCATGTTTATTGATTCATAGAATACATGCAGATTTCATATCTCTTCTTGATTTTTTAAAAAAAAGGACAAAATCAGTTGTAAACACGTCTGTATCCATTAGTTGTCCTATTCATTTTGGTTCTTATACTGACTATTTTTGACTAATAATGTAGAATCCTTGTGTCCTGACAAACTTTGACCTAGTAACATGTTTCAGTATTATACCATGACCAGTATGGCTAAACTCTCTGCTGAGAGTGAGTGAGTGAGTGCGTGCGTAATATGATATTGTCTGTTTGTCCACTTTCATATGTGTGTCAGTGTAAACTGTTTACTTTGAAGAAGGTCTTTGAGTGAACTATTGCATGTTGCTGTGCTTGTCATTTTTTTGTTTTTGTTTTCATCTATATGAAGCTGCTAAGGTCTTATTCTTTTCACACCATATTACCTTCATTAATGCATTTTACAGCAGTAACCATCCCTCACTTGCTTACAGTCATACTGTTGTGGAGGGTGATATTGTGACACTGGTGAATGAAATTAATGACACCACATTACTAGATAAAATTATTAGTGAATATTATCTTTACAAGCAATAGTTTTACATGATTCATGTTGAAATTTGGTGTTACAGGTTTCTTTTACATGACCCCCCCCCCCCAACCCACCCACCCACCCAACCACACACACACACACACAGAGACAGACAGAGAGAGTATGTATTTCATACCTTCAGCAGCATGACAAAACAAAGCTTTGCTTTCAGAAAGTTTACATTGTTTTATGTATAGCATCACACCTGCTATTGCTCAAACAATATCTAGAACTACATTCTGATTAGCATGTATTGGGGTGAGTTCTACAATTGCATGTGTTTACATTTGGTTGTATAGATATAGAATGATTTCACTTTGTAATTGGTTTTTGGAAGTTGATATCAGTGTTACCTGGCATGCATCAGTGTGTTTTATTTTGCAGATGGATTGGAAGAAATAGTGTACTTCTAGAAATTAAAATTTTATGTGTAAAATAATTTAATATGACGGATTCTGGTTTGGAAATGTAGCAGCCAGGTGACTTATTCCTATATATTTGCTGTATGGTTAAGGTACAGTGATAAATCCTTACACAAGAAATTATTGATGCTAAGCTTCAGTCATTTACCAGACTAGTATCCATTTTAACTGAGTAATAGCGAGCACATATTTTTCCTTTTACATGGAATATCTTATCTTATATCTTATATCCTTCCCGTGCCGTTAGACGTCACATAGGGCTCGCAAAGTAGTTCGCCAATATTTCCTGTCTTCGGCGAGTCTTTCAACCTCAACAAAGGATTTTATGCCTGTTAACTTGGCCTCTCTTAATAATGTTCTCTTCAGAGTTTCACGCGGTCTGCCCCTTTTTCTTCGGCCTGTTGTGTTCCACTTGATAGCTTGTTTTGGGATTCTCTGCTCATTTCTTCTCATCAAGTGGCCAACATATGTCCATCTCCTTTTCCTGATCACCCGTGAGACTGGTTGTTGTTCAGTCATCTGTCTTATCTCTGCATTGTTCTTGAATTCATTCCACTTGATGCCGAGTATTTTCCTTAGGCATTTGTTTTCAAAAGAGTCTAATTTCTTTTCTATTTCTTTAGTTGTTTTCCAGCTTTCGCATGCATAAATGAGGGTGGATATTACATTTGAATTGAATAGAATATTCTACTTTTAATATTAGTTCTATTGTTGTTAACTTCGGTATGTTCTCTTCATTTTTTGGTTTTATAACAGTTTCACATACAAAGTGGTCATGTGTTGGTAAATTTGTAAAATGATAAAACCAGCCCTAGTCCATTTCATTATAGCTGAGTACCAGAGCATTACTGATAAAACTTTTTGTTAAGTTAGCACATTTAATACTATAAGTATTTATTCTTGTAAAAAAAAGTGTATAATTTTACTTAGAGAAAATAACTTTACACATTGTTTCTCCCCATCTGTAGCTGGTAAGTTTTTTTGTTTGTTTTATTACTTGTGCCTACATTTTATTGTTTTGCATCTGTAAATATTTTTTTTTAAAATTTTGTTCTCTGCAAATATTCTATTATTTTTAGTGGTTTTTTTTTCTGTGGTGAAGGTAACTTTGTTTTTATATCAGTGCATTCACATATGTTGGCACATATGCTGCACTGTCTCTCATATTCTATGTCATTGCAAGTCCATACATCTGTCTTTCACAAGTATTTAGATTATTGACTTTAGCATTTGACATTAACCAGATGAATAAGAGTGCTTCTAGATTCCTGGTTATGTTTTAGATTGGCTTAGTCTGTATAAGAACGTGACTGTTACATGATCAATCAGAAAAAAATAGAGCATATGTCAGTGATTAAATTTTCAATCTCTCTCACAGCTGGACAAGGGACTGACTGTGGGAAATCTCTCAGAACTGGCAAAAGCAGTTGATAGTTTTGCAGGACGACAAGTAAGTTTTTAGCTTTGATTTCCATGAATTTTATAATGTAACTATAAGGAACATCTATCACTCTTCAGAAGTAAAACAACTAAAGAATCTGTGGATAGGAACAGATAGAACCACAAAAATAAGATTTTTAAGGGCATGCATCTTTCCCATTGCAACATATGCATGTGAGACCTGGACACTTAACATAACAGCTGAGAAACACATAAATGCCTTTGAATGTAAATGCTACAGAAGAGTTCTTCAAATATCATGGACACAAAAAAAGAACAAATATATCCGTACTACAAGAACTTAATCCTTCTCATGCTGTTAAATGTCACATAGGGCACGCATGGTAGCCCGCCAAGTTTTCCTATATTTGGCAATCTTTTCAACCTCATCAGGGGATTTTATTCCTACTAATTTGGCCTCTCTTAAAAATGTCCTCTTTAGTGTTTCATGTGGTCGACCTCTTTTTCTTTGGCTTGTTCTATTCCACTTGATAGCTTGTTTTGGTATTCTCTGACTGTTTATTCTCATCATGTGATCAACAAATGTCCATCTCCTTTTTTTCTGATCACCAATGAGACCCAAGAACTATTCATGGTAGGACATTGAGTATATTCTGGAAGCAGCAGGAAGTAGTACTTAAGCATTACTGACAATCATTGAAGGATTGAGTTGCAGACAGGAATGAATGATTATGTATCTGTGTTGCTGTCATTATGTCCTTTTTTGGTAATTTTTATCAAAATGTTTTGACCACCTTATTTTCTTTTTTCTTCATGGTGAATTTTTAAAATTTGCTTTCTGGCTACAACGCGCATTTGGTATTCTGTGCTGACCTGGCCAAAAAGTCTGTTTTATTCATTTTTTAGCTAACGTTTGCGGCTTCTGCCATGACCACCCCTGCTTTGCATCTAGGAGCATATGAAGCAGAGAAACCACTCTGATATTTTTAAAATTTTGCCTTCCATTTCATCTTTTATCTCTCCCCCCCCCCTTTAAAATCATAGCTTATGATTTCCATTTCCTGTTGATTTGAAGGTCAATACCCATTATTCATCTTTGTATTGAGATGTCTGTTTTTATGTTGATGGTTGGGATATTGTTCTTTCAGAGGAGTCTTTGAGGCTTTCCCTTCTATTATATTTATGCTGTCCAGAATATACATTGTAGAATACTCCTGAGTTACATTTTAACAGATTCAGATTGTTTATTTTTTGTGTTTATCATTCAGATATCACATTTTAAAAATTGCAGAGTCTTCTTAGTAAAGTGAAAGTCAGTTCTGTTTGGTATTGATTGGTATGTTAAATCTCAAACTCTCACAGTTTTGATTTGTTTCATGGCTTTTCCATCTGTAGTTTTTTGTGTGTGTGTGTTTGCTTTGTTTTAAAAATATATTTGAACCTGTTCAGTTTCCTGTTGGGGATATTCTTATTGGTGTTATTTTTTGTTTAAATTATGTAACAAATGACAGTGGCTTTTTCATAGTTTATAGCACATCATTTGCTGTTGTTGGTAATAGAAATGATAGTGGTCAGTTCAGCTTCTTTCAGAAACTTTTTTTTTTCTATCTAAAGATAATCCACACTTAGATTTCTGTTCGCTGGTGGAGTGGAAAGTCCAAGACATTTCTTTTCCATGAGTATCCAACATGCAAAGACCTGCACAGTCAAATCTGACTAGAATGTTTGCATATTGGCAAGAAGCAGTGGGGCTGTCTTCAGAACCTGGAGGAAACCTCATAATGGCATCCTGGCTTCAGATGTAACAAGCAAGACACAGCATTTAAAAACTGAATGAAAGTTCTGATATCTCATCAGGAGACTGGCCAAAGAGTGTAAACAGCATGTGAAAGATTCTTGTCCAGCACAGCAAGAATTCCTCAATCAGTTAAATCTAAGTGAACTAAGTCTCTTTAAACCCACTACATATAATTGTCATGTATATGAACAGTCATATAAAGCAGACTTATGGAGTTCCACATGAGCATTTTTTTATTTTGACTTTCTCACAGAGTGATCCAGCAGATGAGAAAATCCTGCGTGACAGCGCTGCACGTTTGAGGAGCCTTAATAACCAAACATTGCCGAAAATACAGGGGAAAGTGGTAAGATTTGTCTGTCTCTGTGTGGTTCTCAACTGCAGTTCCCCAGGGAGGAATTGCAAGTCTTAAGTTTTAATAATTATGACCATAAAAGAATGTATAATGATGAAAATCCTTTCTGGATAATAATTTAATATATAAGGGTGGATTCAAGGGCAGCCTGGACCAAAAACTTAAAGATATGAGAACTACTGGTTTTCAACATTTTGTACTTTTTAATCCAATTCACAAAAGTAGCAGTCAGAATAATTCAGTTCACACAAGTAGCAGTCAGGATAATTCAGTTCACACAAGAAGTAGTCAGGATAATTCAGTTCACACAAGCAGGAAACAGGATGTCTAGTCATGTTATTCTTTCTCAAGGTTTTCCATATCTCATTCATGTGGTTTTGGGTGGATGGGATGGTGTGGATGAAGAATTATCACAGAATGAAATTTAATTTTAGGATCTGAGTGAAATGTTTATTATTATTTTTTTTTTTTTCAAAACATCTTGTAAAGTAAGTTGTTCACAGTGAGAGTAGCGGTTGCATTAGCTAGTTTAATATATAGAGCTTGCTTTAGCTACTTTAATATGTGGAGCTTAGCTACATAGCATTTCATGTAATTGTTTTATACTAATCAATGACTTTTTTATGCCTCAAGGATAGTCTAAAAACTACTTTGTTGGAACTTCAACAAAAAAGCACGCTGAAGGTACCATTTTATAGTATCTGTTTTTGTTTTTATCATAGATTACATTTGTTTATGTGTTTTTGTGTAAAAGTCAGTATCAGTTTTTTTTTTTTTTTGTCTTGACCATTGCCAGAGAAGAAATCCAAAGAACAGTCCAAAGACAACTTTTCCTCCCAGTCTTTGCTATCAGTGACAAACATAGAAACTAAGCCATGAACAAAAGGAAAGTCATCACGACAGAAATCAGATGTTTTATGAGAATACTAAGTGCAAAGAGAACAAATCAGAAATGATACCAGCAAGGCAAGGGTTGAAGTAATGCCAGTACTATGCTATATCTAGAAACAAGTCAAATGGTTTGGTTACCTTCCATGACTGCTGTCAGTGTACTACATAAAACATGAACACTAAGGTTTATAAGCAGCAGAGGTTCTCAGGACTGTTGTAGCCAGAGGTGGGGTGGGGGATACACTCTCCACTCCAATTAAATGTTTCCAAAGCATGCGTCTCAAATAGCCTCTGACAGTCCACATCCAGCTCCTGGCCTGCTTGTGGCGGAACTGTTCAAACTGACAGGAGGGCCGAATATCTGCCGCATGAAAATCAGGCGTTTCAGGTCGATGAGAGTCTTGTTTGGTAGCTCATCTAGGAGAAGGAAAACTCTGATTTAAAACCTGCTGCTGGCGAGATTCTTCAGCTGCTGTGCATGGGGTGAAACTTCTCCTGGCCAATGAAGAAAAATACGATTAGGATTGCCATGCACGCTGTCATGGAAAAGGTGAAGGAAAGGATTAAGTGAAGTATCCAGTAGCATCGAGGTCAGGACTACTCAAATCACGGCATCTCTGCTCTAGAGGCCAGCCATATCCTGTATACACCCATACTGGGGCAGTTTGCCTAAATCGGCTCAACCCAGGGGTTAAACTAAGACACTGCTGGTGAGATTCTTCGGCCGCCACGCATGGAGTGAAACTCATCCTGGCCAGTGAAGAAAATGTGATTAGGGTTGCCAGGCGACGCCACTGTGAAAAGGTGATGGAAAGGATAAAGTGAAGTTTAATCGGTATGTCCAGTAGTCTCGCAGCGAGAGCTACTCATACAACGGCACCTCTGCTATAGAAGCCGGCCACATCCGATATACACCCATACTGGTGAAATATGCCTAAACCAGTCTAACCCAGAGGTGAAACTTGATGACTACTCATATCATGGTACCTCCGCTCTAGAGGTTGGTCACGTCCTAAACACGCCCATACTGGGATAATACGCCTAAACCGGCTCAAACCAGGGGTGAAAGTTCTTAGTTGTAAGGATTCGTCCTCCTGGACAAAAGGTCCGTCCTGGTCACAACTAGGAAGGGTAGCGGCCACGACCAAAAAATGCTGAAGTCGGAGACACTGGACCAGTGCAGTCTAGACAGGCAACCACTTCTCAACCGATAGGGATGCATGCATATCCTAATCATGCTGAGGTTTTCTGGTGAGAAAGTCCAACGCTAGGCTGGATGGGCAACCATCTCTCACCTGGCAGAGATATACTGATATTCAAAACATGTCGAGGTTTTCCGGTGAGAAAGTCCAATTTAGATTAAACTGGTGCAACAAAAACCGTGGTGTCACGCAATCCTGCTTCTGCGACCCACCAAAAATACAGGCCCAAGCCCCGCGATACTCTGAATCTCTTGTGGTCCTCTCAGAGATCTCGTGCGGTTCTCTTGGGGATCTCGTATGGTTCTTTCGGGGACCACAGGAGTAAATTCAGTAGGATCACAGGGTGGTCTTGGTGGTAAACGAATGAAGAAGAAGAAGATAAGCAGCAGAGGAAGAAGTTGCTCAAGTAGGAGGTGGAGAGAGGAAGTTACAGAAACTTCAAACATCCCATTGTATGAAGTAAACTGCAGATCTTCATCAAGACACATGTTTTTTTTTGTCCTCTCAACACTAAAAAGTAAATGAAGAAGGAGACAAGTAGTTTTTCTTGTATGCTCATATGCTTATTTATATTATGAACATTTTTCATTTTGAGAGTTTATTTTAGAGAATTTGTGTATGCAAGTGCTAGCTGCAAAGTTATAATTAGAATTGTGAGATTATGAGGCTAGATATTAGAGAATGAGAATGTTAAAAAAAAATTAATTAAAAAATTTATGTTAGAGAAATAGACTGAGAATTTACTTTAGATATAGCAAGAAGTAGATGTTACACATTTAGTTAGTGGAAAGTCTCTTTGAACAGATAAACTTGTTAGAAGAAGAAGTAATCATGAATGTTAAGCTTGGCTGACTTTTTTTATATGTGAAATATGTTTCACCATACATTTGCTCTTGTTGCAGAATTCTATACAACAACTAATTAAAGACCTAACTGTTGCTCAGAATGACTTCAACAGTAACAAAAGTCAGCTCATCAAACAGGTGAGTGGCATATTAAATTTAAATGTCCATTTTTTGTGTGAATTAGAAATCAAGTGGCGCTTTACGCCTGTATCACAGATGAACTTATAAATTGTTGAATTGTTAACTTCTGCTCAAGAGCAGTTTGTCCGTGCATCATCATTACTTTTAGGTGCTGTGCTGCCAGGTGTTGGTGATAATGCTTCACAGATTTCGATTCAAGCTCCCTCGTGTCATCACATTAAACCGTCCATGATTGCTTTTTTTTTTTCTTTTGGCTTTCCCCCTACCTCTCCTCCCTTTCATCTTTTCTGATATGACATTTTCAAGCTGTCCCGTTCTCATTATGTGTCCCGTGAATGATAGCTATAATTTTCTTGTGGATTTAATTAGCTCCCTATCTTCGTTTACTTTTGTCACCATAAAGTGTAAAATAGTGTTATTTTTCTTGTCTGCATCCACTCAGTTCTTATTATCACTTTCAGTATTGACTTGTTTCTTATTAATTATCATTCAATATCGCATTATCTTAGCACTCACAGCCGTTTATTACATGGAACACGATTAAGATGAATCAAGCAGACAAAATATATCAAATGATGTCTCCAACAATACAGAATTCTATCACGAATAAGTTTCTCAGCTTCTGCCTAGCTAATGCTAAGTTAGAGTCATGAGAATCAAGTAACCTTCATCTATCCATGCACTTTAAAGTTACACTAACTTGCACAATTTAATTTTTAGCAAGACGACACTAACACAACATACACGCTTCATAGTCAAACTGTGAATGACCTGAGTTGAAACTTTCATCTCACACCCAGACCACGAAATAAACATACTTTTCATGAGCAAAGAATGAACTTGATGTCATAGATAAAACAATCTAGAAGATTCTACAAAAAATAAACCATCATGGGCCTAAGTTCAAAGTTATATCAAGGGTTAGAGACCCTTGACTAAATACTGTCACATATTGAACTATAGAGCTCAACTTCTTTGATAGTTTCACTGAGTCAGTAATTGCCTCTTAGCACCTCATAGTTGGTGCAGTTTTTGCAGGATGTGTTCCACAGTTTGGGATACCTGGGCACATGTACAAAGAAGAGAATTGCAAACCTTAACCTTTGAACACATGTAACATCTAATCATAGATTTCTGTTCTTTTTTTTTTTTTTAGGAGAGTTTAAAGAAGAAATTTGTTCTTAAGAACAAGTTTATTTAAATAATTAATTTTTTTCAAGTGTTATTATAATTATATGAAAGTTTAGTTTTTTAATAGTTACGCGAGAGTATCAGTCACTATATGTTATTATAGTTACATCAGCATGTCACTGTTCACTGTATGTTGTTATGGTTACATCAGAGTATGTTATAGTTGCATCAGCTTATCATTGTTCATTGTATGTTAATATAGTTACATGAGAGTATGTTATAATAGTTATATCAGTACATTGATGTTCACTGTATGTTGTTATAATTACATCAGAATATTGATGTTCACTGTATGTTATTATAGTTACATCAGAATATTGATATTCACTGTATGTTATTATAATTACATCAGAATATTGATGTTCACTTTATGTTATATCAGTGTTTATTTCTGTGATACAGTATTATCATGTCTATGAGACTACAATTTTCAGTCTTGTTTCTTTCAGCAAATCTCAGCACTGGCAGATGACATTCTTAATTTCACAGGAAAGAGTATTGATAAAGTTAAAAATCAGGTAAGAAAACATTTACCCACAGTTTTGGAGATGAGATAGCTGAGTGCAAAGAGTCTGCTCAGTCTAGTGGTGTTAGTGGTTTCCTTCACAGTCATTCTTTTGTTACTTTTCTTTCTCTCACATCTAAAATGCTTTGTCTACAATTTTTTGAAGGATGACAGTACTGTGCTGTGGTGTCTCTTTGATATGTAAAAGCTTCATTTTTCATTTGAAAAAAAAAAATTAGTCTCATGGTTACAGAATTAGTTTTCAGTGATCTGTCATACTCTCCATGGCGAAAGCCATTTGATGTTCATTGAGTGGTATGTTGGAAAATTTTAAGTTAAAAAATACTCACAGTAAAATTTTTCCACCATTCTGCAGTGTATGTAATAAACATTTTTATATACAAAATTATATTTTATATAAAGGCCAGTGATAATATCCTAAAGCTGAATGGAGTTAGGCTTCAAGAACATGAGGATAGTGGATGGACATTTTTGTGATGTGATCAGGAGAATGATAACTAGAATCAAAGGGAGCTCTCTCCACATTTTGTGTACCTGTTTTGTTTTTGGTTTTGTTTTATTATTATTAATGTGTCATTGTTTCTTATTGCAGATTAGAAATGAGCTGTATGGATGTGAGAATGTGACCACAGCTCTGTACACGATGAGTGATGCTGTTTGTTTGCAAGTTGTTGAGCCACTGGTAAGCACAAGTTGGGAGTTTTAATCTAAGGGATCAAAACTGGTTAATGCAATCATTCAAATTAATGTGGACATTAAGTTTGGCATGCCACTAAATCTGCTTTGCACATATCCCAGACATTTAGCAGCAAAAAACAACGATGATGCAAAATGAGAAGACTAGTTTATATATGAGTTGCTGTAGCCGAGTGGGGGACATTTGATAATTCTGCATGAAATATAGGCATGCTTTGCTATGTAACACTTGAAAAGAAGCACCTGCTAGCATAGTTTAACACTTTTGGCTTGGATATGGCCAATTTTTGGCTCTTCAGAAGTGTGCATAAAAAAATTCACAGGCATCTTACCAATTCAAACAAAGTGCCACTTGCTAGGTGTAACACAACAACAAAAATTTTCCCAAAATAGCTCACTGCTAAAAATTTATTTTGAGCTAAAGAGGAAAGAGAGAGGGAAATCTCAAAGAAAAGCATGAAGCAAAGGTAGCCAGAAGTAAGAGACAGATAGACACTGACTAGTGACAGTGAAAGTTTATCATTTCTCCATGCTTCAGTTTCTAGGACTGACAGACCTGTTTTGCTTAGATGGAGGTTTATTTTATTCTAATCACTTTAGAAGTCATGATTATTAATTTTGGTTGCATGTGTAAAATCAGTATATTTAATCATAAATAGGTTACACCAGTTGTCACTAAAAGAAACTATTTGTTTTAGGAAACTCAAACAAAAGTTGGTAATGAAGTATTATTTTCTGTTGAATAGTAACAAAGATTACGCTTGGCCGACAACAGTTGTGTACGAATGTGCACATTATGTTTCACCGCTTTAGGAAAGGAAGATCATGCATGGACCACATATTTGTACTTAGACAAATATTAGAAAAGGCATATGAATGGCATAGCACAGCATATGCATTGTTTATAGATTTTGAGAAAAGCCTTTGACAATGTCAACAGAGATGCACTGTGGAAAATCCTAAGACGGCATGGCGTCCCCCATAAGATAGTGAATGTAATCAAAGCCCTATACGAGGGTTTTCAGTGCAAAGTGATCTGTGAAGAACATACCTCCAGCAGCTTTAGTGTACAAACAGGAGTGAAGCAGGGATGTGTACTATCACCAACATTATTTATCTTGGCAGTAGACTGGTTAATGAAGGAGGCAACGTCAGACAAATGCAGAGGATTACAATGGATCCTTGACACAGTGCTGGAGGACCTTGACTTTGCGGATGACATTTGTCTACTATCAGCCAGCCACAGAGATATGCAAGATATACACAAGCTAACTCAGAATGCAAACAACATAGGACTAAAGATCAACATAGGAAAGACAAAGTTAATGAAGCAAAATGTGAACAACAGAAATGTACTCAGAGTAGATAGCAAGTTAGTGGAGGAGGTCAGTGAATTTGTATACCTTGGCAGTAGAGTAGTAGAAAATGGAGACAGCACAGAGAACATCAACAGCAGACTTACTAGAGCAAATCAGGCTTTTGCAGTGCTGCAGACTATATGGAAATCTAAAAAACTAAGCATAAATACGAAAATCAGGATATTTAAGAGTAATGTTCTAAGTGTACTACTCTATGGAAGTTAATTCTGGAAAATCACCAAAACCATAGAAAACAAGTTGAATTCTTTCCAGACTAAATGTTTACGAAGAATTAGAAAAATATTTTGGCCAAACGCCATAAGAAATAACATCTTGTTGGCAGAAATGCAGATGTGACAACAGTTATTGAGGAAAGATGCTGGTGATGATTGGGACATGTGCTTCAATTGACTGACAACTCACTACCAAAAATAGCACTAAGATGGACACCACAGGTAAGGGTAGACCAAAAGAGGCATGGAGAAGAATAACAGAAAGGATGTTGAGCAATAGAAGGCTCACCTGGGCAAGAGCAGAAAAAAAAAAAGGCAAAGGACAGGTATTTGTGGAAAACCCTTGCGGAACCTCCATGTGCCCTGGGCATTTAAGGTTCAGAAAGAGAAAGATGTTTCACTGCTGATTGGTCAAGAGTATGTTCATATGTTCAGAATTATCATCTGATATTCATCATTCTTGGCTGTTGTAAAAAGACTTTCACCAGTAACATCACCAGTATGTTAAAAATGTAAACGTTACCAAAGAGACATAAGTTTTTAAGAATATCAGCTGTCAGTGTCATTGAAAGTCAAAGATACTTTTTCAGCATTATTTTGTATCTTCACAGAATGGCTTGTGGTTCAGTTTTGGCTGGTGTCTGTTTTTCTTTGTGCCTTGCTTGATTTTTGCTATTCTTCTTGTGAGTCAGTACCGCAGGACACTGGAAGATGACAAAGAATTTGATGATCCGTAAGTGAACAAGAATTTGTGATTTAAAGAGGGTAGTAACTGTGTTTGATGCACATATTGAAAATACAGATAACTCTTTTGATCATCTAGAAAGCAGTTCTTCATCAAAGTCATATGCAAGTTTGTTTCATGGGCTTTTGTAAAGCCATCAGCTTATAGTACTCCTTACTAAGGGATCTACAGAAGTGACGTCTCTTCGTCTCCATGGCTAAGGATAAAGTTTAGCACAGAAGAAGGCATTGTCTGTGAGTTTAATGCTATTTTCTTCACTGAGTTCCCAGAATTCCCTCATTATGCATGCAGTGAATTCCACCATTAGGCCTAACCTAAGCATATTGGAAATGACTTTAAAGAGTTTCTCAGATGTGTCCTCATTGTATATTTCTGGATTTATCTTACTGGCCACCTTTATGTGTTATTGTAGTTCAAACTGTTTCTCGTAAGAATTGTTTTATTTATCCACATTGCTTCATTGTTATAGCTTTTTAATGTTATTTTGTCTCTGACTGGATGCAAAAGAACTGATGATAATTCATCTTTTATTTTTCATCTTTTGTGACCTTAATTGGACACAAAAAAGAACAAATATATCTATACTGCAAGAGCTTAATATTGAAGAAGGCTGGCTAATAAAGAGGATTAAAGAGAGAAAACTTAAATATTTTGGACACATTAAACGTCATGATAATTTAGAGAAGACCATATTGGAATGATACATAATGGGAAAAAGAAAAAGAAGAAGACCAAAACGAAGATAGCTGCAAGAAATCGTTGACGATCTGCAAATGGACGTAGCAGCAGCAGGCCATCTTGCTCACAACCGAGAGGCCTACAGGAGTGCTGTTTGGGAAGCAAAGTTCCGCAAGGGACATGCAAATGAATGAATGAATGAATGTGACCTTAATGGCTCAGAGCATCCTTTATTTTTCATGTTTTGTGTTTTTAATGGCTACAAGCATCCTTTATTTTCCACCTTTTGTGTCCTTATTGTCTCAAAGTCTGGGGTGAGGAGGTTATCATTCATGTTCACAAATGTTACTCAAGTTCACTTACGGTACCAGTAGTTAAGTGAGGGTATCCAAACACTTTGAGTGTATAGGAACCAAATGATAGGGGTATAGGAACCATATGAACAAGGGATGCAGAACTCAGCTTTTGAAGTTAGAAAAAAACAAACTTGTTAGATTAGAATTTTCTTTCAACTGTTCTGTTCCTAACTATCCATGTGTAAAGTAGAATGTAGCTATTGTATGCATACAGGAAACTCTCTGTTGTAGGGTGCAGAACAACAACAACAACACAACTCCTTCAGATCATCAGAGGAAGCATGCACACACAGACACACACACACACACACACGCACACACACACACACCAAAACCCCCCCCCCCCCCCCCCCCCCCCCGGACAAGTGTTTCGGCCCTTCTAAACTCCTGACACTCTAAGGAGGGTGGGCCCCTCTGGGTCATGACTCCCTGAGATCTTGTGAGTTGTTGCCTTTTTTTTTTCATCCCGGGATTGAACATATTAACATATTTTTAAGTCAGACTGTTACCCAGTAAGACTGGTGATGAATGTAATTTTGACAAGCTGATGAATGGGATTTGGGAGCACATTGGAGAGTCTATTGTGTAAAAAGATTAAAAGCCCCTACCTTAAAACATCTGGGTTGCCATTTGTATTCTCACCTTTCAGTTCTCATTGTGAAAGGTCAGACTACTGTGACATTTCATCCACTGTTATTGACTCCTTCATCTAAACTTCATTTTTAAAAAAAAAGCTGGTTTTATATTCCTGTTCTTGATTTATAATGCTGATTTCTTTGAGCAGCTAGCAAAAACTGAGAATTAAGCAAAACTGGAATTTAAGTTTGAAGATTAACATTTTGTGTTTTCGTATTGACTTTATGCGTATCGTTTACAAGTAACAAGACTGGTAAGTTGATGCTGTGAATGGCATGACATTACATAAATGTATATATTAAAATCCATTGTGTTGTAAAGTGTGAAGATGGTGCAGTGACTTGTTCTGTTAGCATGGACATAATTCCTTATATTTATCCATTCAGAAACTACCTGATGTATGGTGGCCCTAATCCTGATACCATTCCATTAACAAGGTCAGTAACTCTCTAATAATTATTTTATTACAGTGTGTAATATTTCTCATGTGTTTATACATTATAAAAATGTATGAGTAATTGCATAGTTACTGTATATGCTCGTGAATGATCTGAAGTTTTTACACAGCAGAAAGTCTGAAAAGTACTTTTTGAGTAATCCAGTGAATTAAAGTCAAAGTTTTGGATAAAGAATTTAGTAAATTATGATAGCAAATACTCATTTAGAGTTAGAATGAAGTACCTTAGTACCTATGATCTACAGGCCTTTGTGAGGTGTGGCATCTTTTATGCCATGATTAACACTGTGTAATGATGTGACACTGATGATTATAATGAACAAACTAAATTGACTATATTGATAATTTCTTTTTCAAAACTCGAGTACTGAATATGTAGATTTTGAAGCTTTTGTGTTTGTAATATAAATGAATAAAATTATTTTTTGTCAACAAAGAGTCGGTTATCTTTCTAATTTTCAGTTTTGTACACTGACTTATGTAGAGTTTTTTTTTTAATGGTATTGGAAGTTTTAAAAAAAAAACTTGATTGGCATAAACCAAGCTTTTGAGTGAGCATATGCAGTAACTCATTTACTTGTAGGTACACAGACTAATGCAGTAAGCAAAACACTTAATAGCTCCTTCATGTAGAAGTTGTTAACATTCTTCGTTCTCTACTTCTTTGATAAAAATAAATCTTATGCTTTACTGCCTCTGTGACAAAGCTTAGACTGCTTCTTCAAAACTTGGGATAAAATGGTTTTGTAAATGACAAACTGGAGATTATTTCCTTCCCAGAATGCTTGGCTCTGACTAGTTAATGCCCATAAAATTTGGCTTTTTTTTTTTTTTTTTGCTGTTAAATGAGATTTGTAGGTGTATCTGGTTATTTGATATGGATTTTCTGCTGTTCCTGAATTTCATTATTTTATTTTATTCAGAAAATAGTTGACTTTATTGAGAAATGGTTCTTCACAAAAGTGTTATCTCACAAATGCAGTGAGCATTATTTTGTTTTGACATTTTTCAGCAGGTTTCAGCATCACAGCTTTAAAAAATCTGACCAAAATATTTTTTAATATAAAGATATATATTTTAAAAAATTAAGGATAGTTACTCGTTTGCATTGCATCTTTTTATGCATGAAGTGTCTCCTAATATTGTAAGTTCTTGGCAACATTATTTTGTCATTAACTCATAATGACATATAATTTTTGCATTGTGCTCTAACAACAGAACACCATTTGAAACTCAAGCAGAAATTTGTGTTACCAGTTTGTTTTTAAATATATGCTCATCTTTATTGGCATCAGTTTGTGTCATGCTCCGTTCCACATTAGACTGAGACAGAATTCTTCTCTTCTGATCCATTATTTGGTATCTAAGTTTCCCACACTGATTCTCTAGGCAGAAAATTTTGCCCATGAGTTTTTCCTGTGTGTACCATTTTTAGTGGTACATGTAGATTTGTAATCAATGATTTTTCTTGCTTTTTTTTTTTTTTTCTTTTTCCACAAACAGCATGGGATTGGTATTGAGGTGGTGTGTCATGTTTTCCTGTATATTCTTAAACTGACATATTGCTTTGTTCTTCCATATTATTCCAGATATTCAGAACCTTTGAGAAAACCTTTGAATTTCTTTCAGATGTTGCATTTTTCTGCTCAGCTAAGTCCTTAACTGTGTATGCTGCCAGTGAAAAAAGGAATTCATGGGAATCCAAAAGATGTATTTCTGTCTGGTCTTTCCATCTTCTGTAAAGTTGATAAAAGTCTGTGAGATTTATTTATGTTTGATGTGACAGTTCAGTGATGAACTATAATGGACTAAACAGAGCATGGTGTGTAATCAGAATGATCTATGTAGTAACACTGATGTTGGCTATAATGTAGTTACTCAATTTCATCTTGGGTTCAGATTGCTGAATATCTGATTGAAAGTTATTTATTAAGCTTTCAGAATCTTTCTTTTGAAAAATTCAGGTTAAGTATATCTTCCTAGTTAAGCTTATTCAATTCAAATGTAATATTCACCCTCATTTATGCATGTGAAAGCTGGAAAATAAATACAGACAAGAAATTAGACTCTTTTGAAAACAATGCCCCAGGAAAATACTCTGTATAAAGTGGAACGAATTCAAGAAAAATGCAGAGATAAGACAGATGAACAAACAACAACCTGTCTCATGAGTGATCAAAAGAAGAAGATGGACATATGTCAGTCATGTGCTAAGAAGAAACAGTCAGAACAAGCTGTCAAGTGGAACACAACAGGCCAAAGAAAAAGAGGTCGACCATGTGAAACTCTAAAGAGGACATTGTTAAGAGAGGCCAGCTTAGTGGGAATAACATCCCTTGATGAGGTTGAAAAGTTTGCTGAAAACAGGAAATCTTGGAAATCCACCATGTGAGCCCTATATGACATTTAACACCATGGGAAGGATGTAAGAAGAAGAAGATATCTTCCTAGAACTGTTTCTAGAAAGTGTCTAGAGCTGTTATATCACAAGAAATATTTTGATGGAGTAATATATTTTCATCATTTCAGAATACTAGCATACATTCATTAGTTTATGAAATAGCAGTGAAGTGGTTCATTAAATTATGTTAACAGGTTAGATGTAGAAATTTCCTTACAGTGACACAGTGGGTAGCAGGACAGATTAAAGTGGTGTATATAGTACTGTTAAATTACATGACATTGCAATCCTTTTTTTTATCTATATTACTTGTACTTCTTGGAAAATCTGGTTTGTATATCCACCATATTCTGTCATATTCGGTTCCTACACTTTAATCTAATGTAATTGTTATCTGACTGCTTACATGATATTGCACATTTCAATGTGGATGTAAACACTGTTTCTGCTGTTTTGAACACCTGTTATTTTGTTTACAGATTAGCTAACTTACAGCTTTATTCTATATCCACTGTACCAGAGCCTAGAATAACGTATTACATTAGACTATATTAGCTTTGTTGTTGTTGATGTTATTGCTGTTTACTGTTATATTCTTTGCATCTCCTTTGCTTAGCTGTTTCTGGAAGCTTATAGGTTTGATTTGTGAAACTCTGGACATTGTGGTCTATAAGCATTCTTTCTTCATTGTCATAACTTCTTGTCACAATTCATTTTTATTAGTGTCAGGAAACTGTTGTCTACCTGCACTTCTCAGATTTATAATGTATGTTGATAACTCTGCTTCACAGTATGTGTTGAATACTCAGCTTTATGGCATATGTCTAATAAATGCCCACATTTTTGTGGTTGATTTAAAGTGCAATTGTCTCTTTTTATAAAACACTATACAGTTTTTAATATGGTTACACTTGAGTGTTACAAATTTTAATTAGAAGTATTCTGTAAAGGAGTTTTTTTTTTTTTTTCACTCTGTTTAAAATTGGGTCAAGTTAAATATGACTGAGCTATGTTCTGTTTGTGGGTCTGCTATAAATCTGAATCATATTCTTAGTGAACTAAGCTGTTGCTGCTGAGTCCATCATTAAATATTTGAAAATATACATGCTATTTTGCTTTGTATGATCGACTGCCACAGTGTCATGAGATTTCCTTTACCCTAGCAGTGCTTGTAGTAATGCATCTTTTATGGTGTTTTCTGATGAGTCAGAGAACTTTTTTTTCTTCAATAAATTTTTTTTTTAATGGCAAGTGGGAAAATATATCTTATCCAGCTTTCAAGAACGGCAAGTTTGTTTTTTTTTAAAATGAAGAACTTTTTTTTTAAAAAATAAGAACTAACATATGAAATGAATGTTTTGAGTGCAACGTTATAAAAGTATAAGAACATAATGCTCATCTGAGTTAGTGTCGTAACATATTATTGTAACCAGTTATATAACAGAGTTTGTTTGAGATTTATAGTAGGGCTTATTTGCTTGATGTATGTCTTCTGTTTAGCTAGGGCAAATCTTAGGCAAGTATTCAGCACCACTCAACCATAATGGCCTGTAGAAAAAAGCAGACCTTGTCAATCTTCTTCCATGTTGACTAATTCAGTATAAATTGGGCGATGCATATGGTCCATTCTGTACAAGGACCAGTTTGACTGACAAGTAATATATGTTTGTTCATGTCATTGAGAGCATAGCTTTAATATTCTGCGTTCTTTTCTTCAGACAACCATCAGATAATGCTTACTTCCTCCAAGTGTTCAGTCCCTTTGAGTACCCTTCAGAGAGGATTTCATATATATGACCCTGGATGCTGCAGAAAGCCATAAAAGCCACGTCAGAGTTGCACACTTTACAATCATTTTCTTCAGCATTATAGCTTCTCTTCTTACCCAGTAGAGAGCTTTTGTGGTGTTTATGTTTGTAGAGACTCATACCTTCTGCTATTACTACTGCTGCTAAAAGCAGACTAAACTGAAGGCTGGCAGTTTTTTTTTTTTTTCTCTTTTCTCATTTGTAGATTTTTGTTGTAGCTAGTTCCATCAAATTTTTGGTTAGCAGTTCTTGTAGGACCTTTCTTGTTCTTAACAGTTTTTTATTGCAGTAACATTTCTGCTTTGTTTCCAGAGAAGACAGGGCTGGTAGGGTTCGTGCTAATTATTCCTTCAATAGTGAGCTGGATTAAGACTGGCTGGAGTGGTAATACGCTGGTTACAGCAGTTTGCTTGTACTCTGCTATATTTGGCACTCACCTAATGTCTTGGGCCTATCACCTGCTTATGTTTTGTTTTAAACTGAAAAAAAAAACCCTTCCCATTCCTTCATCAAAGCATGGCTTTCTGACCTATGATTAAGTATATTTTATTTATTTTTGGTTCTATCTTGATGGATTAAAATGTATGATTTGCTTCATGGAGATTTTCTGACTTTTTTAGGGCAGTTGAAGCCAAAAAATTTCTCTTTTGTGGGCACACAAATGTAATAATTTTTATATCACCTTGAAATATAAAGGCTGTGCTCAAGAAAACAAACAAAAATAATGTTTAAAGTTTTTAGTTTACACATTAAAATCAGCAGGGGTTGATTCACCCGTTCAGTTATGCTTGTGAAGTGACCACGTTCAAATGCAGTAGTAGAATCTGATGTTTTAAGTTTTGGGTAGGAAAGAGTTGTCTCATATTGGTTCTGTGGTTGTGACAAAAACAAAACTGCTTCAGTTATTTGCTTGTATCCTTATAGCACCATCACAAATCTATAGCTTTATATAGGCATATAGAAAAATGTGCAATGGCTTTCAGCTCTTTCTCTTTCCCTCCATGAAGTTAAAAAGCCTGATTTTTTTTTTCCATCTCATAATCTCCACCACATCTTGTACCACAATTTTAGCCATTTTCTATTTAAAAATCCATATCCTGCACTGGTGTGGCTTTATCTGGCCTGGTGCTTACTATTCTGTATTTTTCTGTGATTTTTTTTTTTTTCTTTGCCTGTATGGATTCAGTGTGGATCGATCTTCTGGACATGGTGCATACCCGAGATCTGGAATGTCCAATGCTGGCTACAGAGATGAAAACAAGAGAACTCCATATGGCAGTCCCCCAGCATACAGTGAACACATGCGCGCAGGTACAGTGGAATATGCCCCAGCCATGGACCAGCACCAGATGAGGGCCAAGGCCTATCCAGCTTCTTATGGTGGTGGTTACATGGCGGGCAATGGAAGCAAGGGCTCCTACTCCTATCCATACTAACACTGCCAGCATGTCAGTAGTGCACGTCACTTTTGTTTCTTTTTTTTGTAAGTAACACTCTGCTGCATGCTTGTTTAGACTTTTAACTCTGTTAACAAGTTTGTTTTGCATTTGCCTTCTTTAACGCCTATTACTGGTTTGTTTCTGTTTTGCTGTTTTGTTGTTTTATAACAGACTCATACTTTCCTGTTTTTAGTAATACATTATTTAGTAAAATTTTGTTTAACATATAATTTTTTTCAACATATTTTCAGTTATTTAAAATATTTCCACATAGCCAGTGGTGGAAAGTTAGAAATATGTCATTGTACTTATCCTGACCAGATTTGTTTTACTTGCTTAAAAAAGGTGCATGCAGTAATGGCCCAGAGTGTGTTGTTATATTCTCAAAGAAGTAACACCACATTCATTGTTTTTTTTTTATCCAATAACCAGAAGACATATTTTCTAGCAACGCTTCAGTCATGATTCCTTATTTAGTTTGCTTTCTTGTGTTAGAAGTAACAGGGCAGTTTTTTCTTTTTAATTCATTTGGTTTGATTTAGAGGATGTTCCAGGCTGTCATTTCATTACTTATTCACACAATATGCAGAACTGATACTGATTGCAGACTTAGAAAGAAAAATTGTACGCCGGTCATCTGTGTCAGAACAGTCTAGAGTTACACATAGACATATAAACAGAGGGACTAAAAATGCATAAATAATAAAAAATAAAATATAAATAATAATAAATAATTTTTTGGAAGTAAAGGAGGACCAAAAAAAATACTAAGTCATTTTCTCATAAATTTTTTTACAGTAAATGTGAGAGTTTTGCCTTGAAACTTACCTCCTTTCCTTCTTCTCTCCAAATTCTCTGGAGCTGTCATTTTGTGCTCTCTGCTGCCAACTCCTTGGCAACCTTGAAGCATAGGATTAGTGTTGGACAGGAAGTAGATTACATCAGAGCACTGGCTTGAGGTCTGAGTTCTCCCAGTAATATGTTTTTCAGCAGGCCCAAACACCATGGGAATTATGTTATGACATATCTGGTTAGCCAGGCTCAAGTACCACAGCAGCCTGTTCTAGTGGTACTATGACAAAGTTGAATAGGATCTTTCTTGATCAGTTCTGGTTCTCTGGCCAGCACAGTCATTGTTTTCCAAGTGTTTTCCTGTTTAACTTTATTTATTACTCTTGAAATGCAAGGTAAAAGCGTGGAAATATGCTCTAAAAATAAGTAGAATCAACAACTCCTTGGGGGATAGCAAGATTTCTCATTGTGGCAGACAGCAATTCAGTGTTCTTGCTATCACAAAATGTTGATAAGATTCAAGGAATATTCTTAAAATACACTGTGCAGAATTTCATCACTGAGGCCACTCTGGTAATGTGACAGTTATTAAACAGTATAATACAGCTGCTGCATGAGTCGTTTGGTTCAGTAAGCATCTTTCAGAGAGATGTTTCATGGCCTAGTAGTTACTCTTTTGTCATGAATGGGCAGTTGTTTGCTGTGTATAAGATTTGAATGTCAGTTGTTTCTTTTTCTTGTATCTTTTCCTACTCTTCAGTTTGTGTGCATAATCTGCATATGTAAAGACTCTTTTGTCATTTTTTTTCTCTTTTCACATATAGCTGTGCACAAGTCATGATGTTAAAAACGTATGGAAATAGAAACTTGTTTTGGGATTATAAATATTGAGTATCTCCCACATAAAGTAAAACAGGCAGCTTGTTTAACTGGAGGAGTGGGGAGGGAAAGGTGGTATATCACAAGATTTAATACTTTGATGTCATTTTCCAGTCTTCTTTCCCTTCATCTTCTTCATCATTCACTTTCAGAAGGGCACTGATTTGGTTGTGTTGCAGTTATGTGCCTTTCAGCTCAGCACATTCAGTTTCAGCTTAGCGCAGGTTTTTTGGGACCTGGTACCACCTGCCTTTTGCAATCCCTGTTCACTCAGCCAGACCACCATCAGTCTCCAGGGGCACCGCTAATGTTACCCATCTAACATGAAGATTTTACTTCAGATTCACATTAAAAGATTTTCTAAGAGTTTATTCACTTTAATCACATTTTTGTTGTTGTTGGAAAAAGGGCTTTCCTCCTCTTCTCTTCACTGTAGGAAAAAATGCCAAGGAATTATTTCATTTTCTTTCAGCAAGATATACCTTGCCCTTTAATTTTGTTGTTACCATTTGCTGTTGTTCTTTAAAGAAAAAAAAAGGGCAGTTGGAAGAAAATATGAGGACTTCATTAACAATTTTACTGAGGCCAGAAAGCTGTCATGAAGATATCAGAGAGACTGACAATGATTTATCAGGGAAGTGTGCAGATGGTAGTGATGGTGAGGGGTAGGGGGAAGGGGGGAGTGTTAAAATGAAAAATAAATATGATAGTAATGTTGATAAATTCAGTCCTAAGGTTATGATGAAGTGAGAAATAAATATGATAGTAATGTTGATAAATTCAGTCCTAAGGTTATGATGAAGTGAGAAATAAATATGATAGTAATGTTGATAAATTCAGTCCTGGGGCCATAGTAGTGAAAAATAAATATGATAGTAATGTTGATAAATTCAGTCCTGGGGCCATAGTAGTGAAAAATAAATATGATAGTAATGTTGATAAATTCAGTCCTGGGGCCATAGTAGTGAAAAATAAATATGATAGTAATGTTGATAAATTCAGTCCTGGGGCTATAGCAGTGAGAAGTAAATATGATGTTAATAAATGTTGATAAATTCAGTCATAGGCTTATGAGGCAGTGAGAAATAAATATGATTTTAATAAATGTTGATAAATTCAGTCATAGGCTTATGAAGCAGTGAGAAATAAAAATGGTTTTAATAAATGTTGATAAATTCAGTCCTATGGTTATGTTGAAGTGAGAGCTAAATGTGATAGTAAATAGTGTTGGTAAATTTAGTCCCAGAGCTGTTTAATTAAATTTCAAATATTGGATACATTTAGCAGTGACATAATTGTATCTTGGCTTGGTTATTTTTAACTGAATAAGACAATTACTCTCAAACTGTTTGGGGAGTAGTTGCTCACAAACTATTTGGGGGAGTAGTTACTCACAGACTATTTGGGGAAGTAGTTACTCACAAACTATTTGGGGGGGGGGGGAGTATGCAGTGTATTTTCCCAGACATTTGTTTATTTTCCTGCATTTGCTAGTATTTTCTTTGAATTTTTCAAGTTTTCTTTATATTTGAATTGGATGTATCCATGTATTTTTCCTAATGTAAATGTGGATGATGTTCACTGTCATTGTTAGGCAGCATGTAATTTTTTTTATCATATTTTGTGAAAAAAATTTCAGGTTAGTGTCTTTGAAAATGCCCGTTTCTAAATACTGCAGATATCATTGTATAAGTTTATTATTTACAACTTCTTTTTGAAACTCCCTCCAGAGGTTCCTTTGCATGGCTGTAACAGATTTCATTTCAGCAAACCACAGCACACTCTGTGCTGTTTCTTGTGGCATTTCTATGACTGACTGATGAAATCATTGTTTACAACTAAACTCTAATTTATAAGTTTTTTCATGTCAGGCACACTTATCTTTTTTCTAACTACACTACTGTATTGCCTCTCTGCTCAGTAGCCAAACTAGGATTGATATTATTCTTTTTCTCTGGCTATCCACATTCCATTTCCACTTTTGTCCTTTCCTATGTCTGTGGATACAGAACTGAGATAAGAGAGAGAGAGAGAGAGAGAGAGAGAGAGAGAGAGAGAGAGAGAGTGTGTGTGTGTGTGTGTCTGTCCGCCCTCCCTCCCTCCCTCCTTTGTTGTCCTTGATAAAGGCATTTTTGCCAAAATATTGGGTTGTTGTTTTTCATAACTATTTCACTGTTCTAATTATTTCCTATGTCTAAATTCCTTCCTCCCCCATCCCCTCCCCCTTTTTCTTCCTGTATCTTTTTTGTATGTGCACAGTTCACTTTCATCTGATTCTTGGAACCAGTTTTACTGCAGCCATCATCATCATAATTGTTTATAAGTGTGATGCTACGGTACAATGCTGCCACTTGCTGTGACATTTTTCCAGCATCAAGTTTCTGTGTTGAGAATTTTTTTCCTAGCTGAAAGTCCAAGATTATTTCCCTGACACTTTATTTTGAAATATTTTCCTCTCTGTGTTTATGGTTTTGTATAGCAAGATAAATCAGTTGGTGGGTGGGTGGGGGGTGGAGTGTATTTGTTTTTTTCTTTTCATGTGTGTGTGATGTGTATCACTTCGAGATGAGATGAGCTACATATCTGGAAGCATAAAAATCCACTCTTATTTTCCTGCTTTGCATGCCCTTTGAAGCAGCTTCTTTCTTTCTGAGCTTTTAAGAGGCAGCAACAATAATTTCAGCTTTTTTTTCCCCCTAGTAGTTAACTTTTATTTGTGAGTGCAGTTTTTTGTTTGTTTGTTTATTTGTCCTTCCCCATTGTGAACCTAAATTGCTTATTATGAAGATCATCTCTGTAGAAGTACAAGAATTTTTTTCATGAAGGACAATGAAAGACACTATTTTATTTGAGAAGGTACAGGTTAGAAAGGGGAAGGACACAGAGAGTAGTGTGTCAGTTGGTGAGCTCGGGTTCTCAGTGTAAGAGAAGTGTGGATTCTAATGGCTTTATCATAACGGCTGTTAAAAAAAAATGGGTTACCATTTGTGGTGATGAACAGCTTCTGAGAGTATCTGCCGACAAGATGAAGTATAGTGCAGTGCACTGTACAAGAGGATGTCAGATGAGATAATTGGAAACAGGATATTTGTGTGGTCTATTTGTGTATAAGACAGTGCCCAAGTTTCTATTGGACAAGCACAAAAAAAAATGAAAGAAAAAGAAAAATATATACCCAGCACAAAAACTGCTCTGTTTCATATATTTATTACTTTCAGCAGTAGTCACATTTTATAGGGTATATAGAAGTATGAGATAGTGTTAAATGCGAAAAAAAAGTGCTATTTTTATAACTGCCACAGTACTGTATGTAGTAAAAATGAGAGTGCGTGGAATAATTAAGAGCTTGAAAGAAGTAAATCGTAACAAAAAATCAGGAGATTAACTGTGGTCTTCTTGCAAGAGATGCTTTATATCTTTGTTCTTTTGGGGTTCCTGAGATATTGTTATACCCCAGAGTTTTTTTTTTTTTAAAATGCATAATTCTGGTTTTTCTTTTTTATTTTCATAGCGTGGCCTGGTGACACATCCAGAGTTCCTACTCGGACTTCATACAGCGGGGGCAACAACAACTATAACAGGGGCTTCTACTGATGTGTCTCTGTGATTGGTTTGTGACTGGATGCCTCTCTGGACAAGAGATGGGAAGTGTTTTGTTTCGTTTGCTGGTCAAGTTTTGTAAGTTTTCATAAGTAAATACTTTTTTTTTTTCTGGAACCGAGTTTTTTGTGACTGCAGATTCAGAATTTTTTTTTTAAAAGAAAGTGAAGGCTGAAGATGGAAACATCCAGTATCTCTTCCCATACATTTTTAGTGCAAAACTGATGAGACATATCAAAAAAAGATACCAAACCAACTTTTTTTTTTTAACTTTTACAGAAAATGTATTGGATAAAAGACATTTTAAATCATTTCACAGAGATTTTAATTATTCCAAATTTATTGTGATGCAGTAAAACAGTTCTTGTGATAAGGTGCTTGTTCAGTGTTACAGTCATTTTTTTTTTTCCATTTCCTGGTTATTACTGTTCACTGTTTCTTTTTGTGTACAAGTCAAATTTGTGTCTTGTCATAATAATTTCTGTACATTTTTCCTGTATGCACCGTAAAACAGTATAAAATATAAATCAACTGGATTGATGTTTGTAGCAAATTATTTCATAACTGTATCAGTTTTTCATAATGTATGGATTGTGGAAGTTTCTTGTATATCATTTGATGCACATAAACATGTTCATTGTGCCTTAAATGTTTCCATAGGGCAGGTATGGCAGTCATGTCAAGGTTTTTATTCTTGCATGATCAGGACCAAAAAACATTCGATGCAGAGTTTCCATTGTTTTTACATAAACATTCAGTGACCCCCCCCCCCCTTTTTTTGTGACTTAATATAATGTTTATTTGATTCCAACATTATATGCACCTCTTGGGTAACCAAGATTAATTACAGATGTATAATTTCTGAGGAAAGAAAATACAGAAAAAAAGATGTGGATGAAAACAATAAACTATAGGATGATGATAACTTGCTCCTTGGAAAAATTTTACTTCCCTCCTTAGCCAACATTAAGAAAAAAATCATGCATTTTGTATCTAAGACAACCCAAAAACATTAAGTAGCTTTTTCTATGGGTGACTTCCTTCCACATTATTTGTTCCAGTGCTGAATTTTAATATTTCATCTTTACATCGATGACAGTCCTAGGAGAACAATATGTAAACGTAACATTGTTGTACAGTATACACTATTTTGCCTATGCTGTTTTTCCTACATGTGGACAATAACTTAAATGTTCATTAAGAATGCAATGTGTTTGTAAAATATACACATTTTACTCTTTGCTGTATTATTTTTCTTCATTAATTCATAAGCATTTGTTTGTCTTTGAAAGTCTTTGTTGATTTTTTGTTTGACTGTTTACAGACTGTAGTAAGTTGAATCATGTATTGTAAAAGTAAAAGGATTGTGTTTTTTGTATGAGAACTTATACATTCTAGTTTATTGTTTAGCACATCATCACTGAATCTATGACAGCATCGCAGACTAATTAGTTGGTATCCTACTTTTTTAATCAGTGCTCCTAGTTTCATATGTTAAATATAGAACATAATCCAAAGCTTAGCAGTCATTATGCAGGTAATAGAAGCCAAATTAGAACTGTAATCTTGAGATAAAAGAAGAAAATGCCACAAAGTTTTTCTAGTATGAAAGAAGAGCAACTAAGTCTTAGATTTAGTGAAAAATTGAATTTGGTATTCTGATTGGTTAGACAGGTTTTTGGAAGACAAATTTAATTTCAGAAACAGTTTGAGAACTGAATATTATATAAGTTTCGTTCAAACTGCACACAGATTTTATTCCACAGTTTAATCCCTATGTTTTGTGTGTACACTGCACACTATGACAGGAGCAGTTCTGTGCCTTAAAGAGTTTGTAAAACATTCAAGTAGTTTCCATATTCTGGGCAGAAGCTTTCATATTCAGGAACTTGTTGCGGGCTTTAACATGGTTAATGTACTTTAGTGTGTTTAGAAGTGTTGGGATACAGTTTAAAAAAAAAAATTAATATTTGTTCTATACTAGTGGTCATTCCTTCAGCTGCATCACTGAAAACTGTTTTCAGTGTTTAGGATATGTATAAGCAGGAATGACTTGTCTTTGGTATAATTTGTTATGTTTTGGAGCATATTTATTTATATACTCTTGTATATTGTTCCATAATGTCATGCATTATTTGTGTGGTTTTTTTTTTTTTTGGTCAGAATTTATTTAGTTTAATTCTCCATGGATACTAGAATAACAAAATTGCACATTCAACTTTAATGGCTGTAGTTGGTGGTTTAATCTAAGCTAGAGGTCAGACTGACATCAATTATTGAGGAAAGATACTGTGATGGTTGGGACATGTGCTCCGAATGACTGACAACTCACTACCAAAAATAGCACTAAGATGGACACCACAGGGGAACAGAAGTAAGGGTAGACCAAAAGAGACATGGAGAAGAACAACAGAAAGGATGTTGAGCAATAGAGGGCTCACCTGGGCAAGAGCGAAAAAAAAGGCAAAGGACAGGCATTTATGGAAAACCCTTGCGGAAGCCCCATGTGCCCTGGGCGCTTAAGGTTCAGAGAGAGAGTGAGAGGTCAGACAGTCCAGCTCTAAAAAAAAAAAATGAGTACCTGAGTCTTCCTTGTCCTGGGGAAGGACAGACAGACAGGTGTAATACTGACCTCATCACTCTTTAGCTTGTCAGCAGGTCAAGGAAAATACTGGCATTAACAATATGCCTTGGTGTCTTAGGGACAGGATTTTTTGGTCTTTTTTTTTGGTGTCCGAATACATTTGCGTTTCTGACAGCCCAAACATTCTTTGAATGTTTATGATCATTCAAAAGTTAATAGTGAGTAATTTTGAGCAGAGCGCGTATCCAAACATTTTATATTTATTATGGCTTCATAATTGTTTTAATGTAGTTCAACAGAGAGGTGTTAATTCATGAGTGTATGTTTATATTTGTAAGTTCAGTAGCTTATGATTTCATGAAACGACCTCAGATTCATAGATGAACTTGTAAACATACTTTAATTAATTAATGTTGATTTGAACACCTGCACACAACAACAACAACTACAACTACACATAATTTGTTTTACCCATATAGACACAAATGTTTAGGAAAAGAGCAGAAAAATGGATAAATTCAGTGCCTTAAAACATTTTTATGCATGTCTGACTTGTTTATTTCTTTGAAAATAGTAGTTTATGGCTGTAAAAATTTAGCATTTGCCTTTTATATTACACATTTTTTTCAGGATTTTATTTATTTATTTATTTTTTTAATTGTGTTCACACTCGCATGCATAATTTCATGGAAAAAAACCCCTGGAAATGTGGCCAATATTTTAATTTGAGAGAGTGAAAACGAGCCACATTAGCAAACTTTGACAAATTTTGAATGAAAATTTTTACTGATTTGTATATGTTTTATTGTTATATAAAATCTTGCCTTTAATAAAGTGTGCATGCATTCTCTTATTCATATGAGTGGGTTTATAGAACAGTTAGAATTAGCTAGCTGCAGAAGATGATTTTTGTTTATAAATGATTGATTTTAAACTTTGGTTTCATGACACTTGAACATAGCTTATTAACTGATATAATATTACAGGTTGTTGGTTTTTTTTTTTATCAATATATGGAATATGGAATGAAAATAAATTTTCAGTTTTCGTTGAAAACTTGTTTTGATAGTTAAGCAAAATACTACTGTGTCCCAAAAGTAAGTGTACTTATTTTTTATTTGCACATATTATAAATAACTCACATGAAATTACAAGTTGTCTCCTTCAAAATACACCCCTTGGGAAGTTACATAGTAGTTCCAACGTTTTTTTTCCACTGATCATACCAGTACTGGAAGTTGTTTTCCATTAGCATGCTTAGTTCATCAGTTAAAGTTTTTTTTTATGTTTTCCACTGTCCCAAAATGATGACCTTTCGACTTAGATTTCTACTTGGGGAAAGAGGTAGAAATCACAGAGAGCTAGATCTTGGCTGTAAGGAGGTTGTGGAAGTGTAGGAATGTTTTTCTTTGCCAAAAACTCTTGAATTGCTGTGTAAGCAGGTGCATTATCATGGTGCAGCAAGCTGTGTAAGCAGGTGCATTATCATGGTGCAGCAACCAGTCACCTGCAGTGTCCCTTCAGACTCGCTGGACCTGTTTGCATGTGCAAGATATTTGTTTAGATTCTAGAACTGCATTTTTATCCATTTTTCTTCTGAAATCATCTTGATATTCACTCAGTGGTCTTTTGCCATCACAGCTCACATAACTTCCGGAATGGGGTTCGTCTTCAACATTTTCTCAACCCTCTTTGAAAGCTTTGTGTCACCTAAATTCTATATTCTATACAGAATGACATCACCATAAGCTTCATTTAAATTTTCAAATGTCTTGATTGCAGATTTCTTGCATTTCACAGAAAATTCAATAGTATATCACTGTTTGATATTTCACTCCATCACAAACATAACAAGGTATTATAACATAATCTTACATGAACTGCAGTAGTGCAAGAATGACTTGACTGATCCGATTGAAACTTGTCTGGACATGTAGCTAGGATATCTGTCAACATGTCAGTATCCACCAGTGGTGTGTTACATTGCATATTTGTACATAGGAAAATCATTACACTTACTTGACGCCTCGTGTATATCCATGTTCATCCTTTAAGTACTTTAGAGTTAGAGATCATTAATAGTATCTCTTGCAAGTCCTATGTATATTGGCAGACATTTCTGTATCAGTCTTCAGATTTTGTTGTCTAGTTGCTAAGCAGTTCAGTTTTCACTTTCCTTGTGTTTTGAAATATCAAAAGTTTAAATGGGTAGATTTTGTTGCTAGATGTTATGAATTGATGAGAAAACTGGGGCAACTTGTAAATTTTTTCTGAACAAGGAAACAAAAAGTGGAGTCTTATATTTTTAGCTGACAGCATGCCAGCTGGCAGATTCTAAAATTTTATGCATGAGAATCACATGTAAAACTTTGAGAAAAAGGACCACTTTATTATTTCTTGTCTCTACAGATCAGGTTAGCGTTAGATTATTCTTCAGTGTAATAGCTTGATTTCATATTCTTCTGGCAATATACATTACAGGCTTTTATATTGACTATATGTGATGCAGTTTTTTTTTATACTGTTCAAAGCTAATTCACATGTCATAATTTTAACATTGACATTTTTTTTTTAAAATCAGATTTTATGTGGTGTGCTAAATTTCAGATCTCATTCGCTAATCATCGTGTGTCACCTTTCCACACAAATGTGGCTGCAGTGGCCCTCCATCTGCCCTTACATGTATTAAAAAGAAAAAAGTTACTGATTGTATCTACACTACATTTATACATCGTCATTTAGGTCTGATTAACATGCTGAAACAGAGAGCAGAGTATGTATGCATTGATGTGCCTGAATGCGATGATACTAATTTCTAGATTCAAGATTCAATAGGTCTGATTATTTTTTTCTCAGGTTAAAGAAAAAAATTTGTTATGTTTTTGGTGCTAAAATTGAATCGCCTCTTTGTATTCATACTAGTCCTTCAGCAAAAGTCTGAGTTTCCTTACTGATGTTTTAGACATAGAAATTGGTATATTTTATACATTTTTGACATACCTAAATTCATCCTGTATCAGTGTATTATAAATGATGTCTCCATCAGTTTTGATCACAAGTTGTTAAAAAAAAATTTTTTTTGCAATGGAGTCCTGTATAATGTGTGAACTGACCACCCATTCTTATTCTCAGTTCTGTGCTGTGTGTGATCTGTATACCCCGTTTAACTCTTCCTGTGCTTTATGATTAAAATTGGTCACTTCCGGTATGTGTTCTATGCTGTGTGACTATTTTTTTTATACCTGTTTTGTTTCTACAAAAATGGTTTAACTTTTTAATTGTACATGTTTTATTTGTGCATGTCCTGTCATCATGGTGGAAGAGTGCTTAGTTACGAGCGATGTCGAGCGAGAAAAACGAAGTTGTTGATCAAGAAATTTCAATTTTTGTTGATGTAGATAAGGGTATGGACATACCCTGTGACCAGACCACTGTTCTTGAATGTATCCCAAGTAGATCTAGACATATTAGATGACTGGAAAAATAGTTAGAAGGTTATTTCAGACATTATTTTAGTGAAAATGGCCCATATGATCGCAAGACGAGACCGACAAGTAGTTCTAGGCATTTCAGATGGTACATACTGTACATCTATACCTATCCGATGGTAAAGTTGGACACAGTTATTGTCTAAAAACATCACATTACTTCTTTTTTCCTAAAAAACTATGCATTTATGAAATCTTCATACATTTTTAGTTATTTTGAAACATAATAAGTACTCTTATCATGGAAATACTGTATTTCATTCACTTTTCTAACTCTACCCCTGATACATATCAAGACCCGCGTTTTTACTCCAGCACCAAACGGAATGTCCGTATTTCTTCATGCGGCACGAAAAGAGTTAACATATGGTCCTGTGCTGTGTGTGATCTCACCACCCCTTCTAACACATAGTCCTGTACTATGTGATCTCACCACCCCTTCTAACACATAGTCCTGTACTATGTGATCTCATCACCCCTTCTAACTCATAGTCCTGTACTGTGTGATCTCACCACTCCTTCTAACACAGTCCTGTACTAAGTGATCTCATCACCCCTTCTATGTGATCTGACCACCCCTTCTCACTCATTGTCCTGTGCTGTGTGCGACTTGACAGTGCTCCCTTACTCATAAGCCCTGTGCTGTGTCAGATCTGACCACCGCTCCTGGTCCTGTACTGTGTCTGATGTCTTGACCACTGCTGACTTTGTGGTTCATGTCTGGACAGAGACACCCCTATCACCAAGCTGTAGAAATGGATGCCTGGCTTTTCTTGGTGCAGGGAAAAAGAGAAGCAGTCAGGTGTAATGCTGACCACTTCACCCTCTAGTGTACTGTATGATCAAGGAAAATATAAAGTCTAAAACTGTATCTCATAGGTGCCTCTAAGGGATGATAAGGCTCCCTTAATACTGTTATTTTCCAATGTAATCTTTGTGTTCATTTTTTATGTTACATATTTTACTAATTGTAAAATGGGCAAACCATAATCATAAGCAATGGGGTTTCACTTATATGTCTATGCTTCTGTATTTGTTTCATACTCTGTTTACTGTTGGAGATTTTGCCTTAAAATGAAAACATTGCAGTCACAAGTGCAGTGCTCTAAAAAACAGATACATTCCATTTTCTTTCAGCCCAGTAATGTTTAATGTTTATGTATTGTGGCTTTTTTCCTGTATACCTCATACAGTGGGAGAATCTTTATGCGAGTTGTTTATGGAGAAGTAACAGATAGGAAAATGTTATGTAATCATGTGTACTTGGATGATTTCAGTTTTGATGTTGAAATATTACGTAAGTAAGAAATTTGGTGTTTAATTAAGATAGGTTGCTTGTTGGTAACAGACAGCTGCGAAACATCTGAGAATTGAGTAAGAACATTCATGTAATACCTGACAGCATAAGAAAGAGATGGGCGAGAGAGAAAGAGAGGGATTACTGTCAATTCAATGTGTGTATGTGTATCTGTATGCAAATAGACTGAAAGAAGTAATACATTTTAGACTGGTTATTGAACTGATGTAAATAGTGTTCATTGACACATTTAAAGGCAGGATACTTTCTGGCAGACTTGTCATGATTTTATGGCTTTATATTATATAAACAGAAGTTGAAATTTCTCATTCAGTACAGAAAAGCTGTGAAACCTTTGAGCAAGTGCTTCATTATTTTAGAAAATATGGAAAGCTGGCATGTGAAAAAACCTGTATCAACATGTGTATGTGATATTTTAGTACTGCACTTCAGAATTACTTAAATCAGCCACTTTTTTTCATGTGTTATATATAACACAGTTCAGTATATTTGCAGGTTTTCAATATATTTGCAGGCGTTATATTTCAGAGCAAGTCTCCAAAGGCATTATCTTTTGACTGTGTCCCATTTCCCCTGCTGCCCGCACTTCAGTGGTTGCTCAAACAAAGCAGCTGTGATATGTAGCATAGCCAGCGTCCTTAGCATGATGAGAGTATTTAACAGAGACTGGAATGGAAGTAAAATGTTTATAAAACATAGATTTTGATGCACATTTTCCACAAATATGATGTAGCTGCTTAGATTTGAGGGGTGTTTGATCAGTTTATCACAATATGGTTGTGATTCTCAGAAATCATTAGTTTTTAATTCACAAATTTAGCAGATTCCGAGATAAACTTTTGCTATTCCAAGATAAACTAAAACCAAACTCATGATGTAACTTACAAAAAAGTAAATTTAACAATTGAATCGGCCCAGTCTTGGTCTTTTCATGATCAGAATTAAAGGAAAATCAACAAAGACACTTCTACTGTACTATAGTGCTTTCAGGACATAAATCAAAGGATCAGGCCAAGTCTTTCAGCTATATTGGAAAAAAACAAAACAGATTTATTGGATTCACTGCATTGCTGCAATAGATGAAGAGATTAGAGAGCAAACATACAATAGTAGAAAAACACTGAAGAAGAAAAAAAAATACTTATTAAAATATTTATTCAGTATGTAGCTTATTAAAAATATTTATTCAGTGTGTAGTTGTGAAATGAGTGTGAATTTATGTAGTTTCTGACATTTAAAATGTGAATGACTGCATTAAAATCATCTTTATAAAGGTATTAATGTATGATAATAATATGATTTTTTTTTTACCATTCCTGCATTTGTCAAGATTGTCACCCCTTTTGCCCGTCTCATTTGTCTGTGTTTTGTTTCTGCCAAAAGCTACAAATTATCCGATGATTTATTAAAGCAGGGAGATACTCCAGACTTGTGTGTTGTTGCTTGTTGATAGATGTTTTATGATCTTTTAGCAGATTTTAAGAAAATTTTAAGGCAATTTTCTGAGTTCCTGGATGAGGAATGAAGTTATTAAAATAATCACACTAAACAGGAGAAATGTTCTCACAAGTTCTGAAGCATAGCATTCAGTATTAGAAGAAACAGTTTATTATTATTCTGCCTTTACTACTTTCAGCCAAGCTCTGTGCACTTATTTCATTATCTCACTACTTTAATCATAGTGGTAAAAGTGATGTTAAATTTCACTTATCACATGCATTTTAAATTTCTTTTATCTTATATCCTTCCCGTGGCATTAAACGTCACATAGGGCTTGCAAAGTAGTTCGCCAATTTTTCCCGTCTTCAGCGAGTCTTTCAACCTCATCAAAGGATTTTATGCCTGTTAATTTGACTTCTCTTAACAATGTCCTCTTCAGAGTTTCACACGATCTGCCTCTTTTTCTTTGGCCTGTTGTGTTCCACCTGACAGCTTGTTTTGAGATTCTCTGATCATTTCTTCTCATCAAGTGACCAACATATGTCCATCTCCTTTTCCTGATCACCCATGAGACTGGTTGTTGTCCAGTCATCTGTCTTATCTCTGCATTGTTCTTGAATTCATTCCACTTGATGCAGAGTATTTTCCTTATGAATTTCTTTTCTATTTCTTTAGTTGTTTTCCAGCTTTCACATGCATAAATGAGGGTGGATATTACATTTGAATTGAATAGTCATAACTTGGTTTTTGTGCTTATAACTTTTGAATTCCATATGTTCTCAAGATTCTTGAAGATTGATGCTGCCTTTGCAATTCTGATCCTAACTTCCTTTCTAGTGTCACCATGCTGGTCTATGTAGCTGCCAAGGTATGCAAATTGATTGACTTCTTCAATATCTGTCCATTCTATGTGTATTTTTCCATTTTGATTAAGGGGAATTTTCATTATTTTTGTTTTGTCCTTGTTAATTTCAAGTCCTATTTTGCTAGCCATTGAAGACAGGCTATCTGTTTTTTCTTGCATGGAATTCACATTATTACTGATAAGAGTTATGTCATCAGCAAAATCAAGATCTTCTAGTTGGGTCCCATGTACCAAGTCAATACCTTTGTTACCTGTACAGCATTTTTTCACTATGAAGTCTGTTGTAATCCCAAAAACGTAAAGGAGACAGTATACATCCTTGTTTCACACCTGTTTCAATCTGGAACCATTCACTCATCCCTTCTTCTGTCTTGACTGCACAAACATATCCATTGTAGAAGTCTTTAATGATATTGACAATTTTAGATGGTATTCCATATAGACTTAAAATTCTCCATAATGAATCTCTGTGTATGCTATCAAATGCCTTTTTAAAATCTATGAGGTTCAGTATTAATGGTTTCTGCTTTTCAGTATGTTCAAATATTATTCTGAGAGTAAAGATCTGATTGAGACAGCTTATCCCTTTTCGAAATCCTGCTTGTTCTTCTCTCATTGCAGTATCCACTATATCTTTAAGTCTATTCAAAATGACCTTGCAAAATACTTTTGACACAACTGATATTAAGGTTACTCCTCTCCAGTTGTTACAGTCACTAAGGTTGCCTTTTTTTTGGTATTTTAACAATGATTCCTTTTTTCCAATTAGAAAGAACCTTCTCTTCTTTCCAAATCTTGTTTAAACATTCTCTGTAGTTGTCTCATGTTGTCACTATTGATAGCTTTTAACATTTCGGGTGTTATTTCATCTTCACCTGCAGCTTTGTTGTTAGCCGTTAAATTCACTGCTGTTTCAATTTCATGCAATTTAATTTCATCTAGGTTGACATTTAGTTGTGGGGCTGGTAAGTCAGTTTCAAGGTTTTCAAGATTTTAAATTTACTGTTTTTTTTTTTTTTTAGTGAAACAGACCATGGTCTGAAAAGAGGCAGATACTTTAATATTTAATGTGTAATAATTATAATAAATATAATAAATATTATAAAAGCGGTAGACCACGTGAAACTCTAAAGAGGACATTGTTAAGAGAGACCAAATTAATAGGCATAAAATACCTCGATGATATTGAAAAGCTTGCCGCAAACAGGATAAATTGGCGAACTACCTTGCGGGCCTATGTGACGTTTAACGGCATAGGAAGGATATAAGACCATGGTCATCTATGAGTAATGTTAATTCAGTGCGTTTTAAGATTCTTCTTGCTTAGGGTTCTGTCATATCAAGAATTCTGGGCACTGTTGTAAGTCAAGTGAACCTGTTTATTATTTTAGTTGATCAGAATCTTGGAATTATAAATGAGTATTGTCTTTGCAATCTGGAGATGTTCATATCTCCATCAGTGTACAGTGACCGGTAACACTTCTCCTATGCTGACTGATCATTATTTTTTTTGTTGGTTGTATTTAGCCATTGGTTGACTTCAAAATAGAGCATTGTTGAGAGAAGTTATATTAATGGGCATAAGATCCCTTGATGAGGTTGAAAAACTCCAAAAACGAAAAAAACATGGCGAATAACAATGCAAACTCTGTGTGACGTGTTACGGCACAGGAAGGATGTAATAACAAGCCATTCATATTTTATATGAATGTATGTAGGATGGTGATTCACAATTGTCAATGAAATCTTTTGTTCATCTTTTACATTGATCTGTTCAATCCATTGTCTGCCTTTCCTACATAATAGCTGGAACAACCAATTTCATTTCTTTTTATCACCTGAATGGCTTAGTTTTTAAAAAAAAAAAAAAGGTAAATTGACAGATCTGTGCAAGCTGCTGGAATTTCAAGCCTCTTTTTAACAGAGCCAGCATGAATTTTAATGAATGTATCATATATATATATAGCAGTTATTTTGTGTGAAACATAATTTTCACAAAAATAGTGCACTTCACAAATGTCAACAAATTTTTACCCTAAAATCAGATGATTGCTCCAACTGTAGCTTCACAATGACCAATAGTTTTGCTTTCCACCCCTGGAAAACCCGATGCATCCATATGCAGATTATCAGTGATGTCTTGTAGCCATCTTTGCATCTTCCTCTCTTATTCCCATTATGTACCCTTCCAAGACAGTCTTCTCTAAATTCTCATGACATTTAATGTGTCCAAAATATTTAAGTTTTCTCTGTTTAATCCTCTTTACTAGCCAACTTCTTCAGTATTAAGTTCTTATTGTATAGATATATTCAGATACGTAAGAATAAAGTACTACTGTAAACAAAGCAGCCAAGCTGGGGTGACATGACTCGTGCCACACGTGCAGTATGTGCCAAGGACAACCTGTGCCTATTCCCTTCCAGTTGTGTCATTCGGTTCTGGACTTAGGCACTCAGTCCAGATACTTTTTTTTGACCACACCACATACACCTCTCTTATTTTCTGTTCAAATTGGATGAAATCTGGAGTGGATATAATGTTTATTATTCTCTGTCAAAAGTAATTTGGGATATATGGAGTTCATTTAAAAGCCTAACCTTTTATTTTTTACATCCACTATGGTCTATAACCAATATATTAATTTATAGGATGGTCAAAGAATTATTGCAAAGTGCAAGATGAAATCTATCAATAATGATGTTCTGATTTCTATAACACAAATATACACACTTGTACATACCTGCATCTTCTGGTAAGATGCCAATATTATTGTTGCACATGTGTGCATTATATCCATTCATATTTTTGTTTAAAAATTGGATTCTGCACATGGGCATGTTTTACACACGTATAGACATTATATCTGTGAAAATATGGTTGTCCATTTATTTTGTCTGATGATCTCAGCACTCTTGAAGTACAAAGACAAAAGTCTGGAGACTGTCTGCAGTAAATGCGGGTTGTTTTTATCATATATAAATATTCCCTCATTCACAATGCCATATTTACATCTCAGGATTGTCAAGTCTGGTTTTGAGTGAATAAACAGTAAACACAGCTGGCAACAAGAAACAACTGTCATAAGAGGTTTCCATGTACTTCTTCAGTTAAAGGAGATGATTATCCTGTCCATACAACTTTTGGCAAGAAGCAGTGTAAACACCTTTGTTACCATCTCTATATTCAACAGCAAAGGCTATGATGCTGCAAGAGATAACACATACCACAGAACAGCAAACAATAAGAAGCATTTCAACCCTTTATTCATTTTCTACAAGATATGGCTATGTATAAACAAAAAAAAAACTTTTGCAAAGTCAAATTAAAATCAATTTATATATTAATGGAAAAACCTGGCCACTGTAAAAAGAAAATGTTTGAAAACAACAATGAATTTAGTAAGAAAATCTTGGCAATTATTATGTAATTGGAAAAAAATCACAATCAAGTCTTAGCATCAAGATCACATTCACAAATTTGAACATTTCAATTATGTACTGCCAAAATTGTGCAATCTTGCAACAATGAGAGAGTTTTAATTGACCTATGAAAGAATTTCTAGAAAATAATGTGACCTTACTTTACACAGGGTTAACTGCTGCAAATTTTGTTACTGATAACTTTTCCATGCTTCTTACGATGCTTCTTAGGACACTCTCCTTCCTACCTTTTCTTTTAGTAAATGTAGCTATGCATTGTGGGATACTACTTCTGACACATCACATGCTCTAATCAGAATAAATAATGTAAATAAAAACAAAAATAGGTACTGACCAAGATGGGCATCCCCTACTTTCTGACAGCTTTCAATTATAATCGGAACCCACGAATTCAATTGTGAGGTCTGCTCGTCCGATTGATTTCATCCACCTTTCACTATGATTCTACTCTGACAAACTAGACATTTCATATCAAACTAGACTTGGCACCACCAGACCATTTTCAGAAGTTGCCTGGAATAGATCTCTTGTAGTCATAACATTCTCATATTTGAGATTTTAATACTTTTATATTTGTGTTTATAAAAGTCATAATGTCTCCTAAATGTGGCAATAAAGCTAAAAGAACCCATAGAGAAGTGATGCATGTACATGCTAAATAATTTTATAATACATAGAAATATATAGATCACAACTTGTGATATTTATTTTTAACATTTAAACTTAATGTTAAAAAAAAACACTATAAAATAATTATTCATGAAAAGTAGAATGCAATCCTGAAAGAAAAGTGTTCATTATTACTAGTATTTTACTGTACCATCAGTCTGTCATGAAAATGAAAGGCTCCATGCAACATGGCATTAGAAATGCTGAATAAAATTATCACTATTTCTCCTGAAACTCTCCCAGGAATTCAGAATAAAATTACCACTTATCTATTTCTTGTGGAAATTTTCATAACTTTTTACTGTAAAGTCAAAACTTTTGTTGCCACCTTTTTCTGACTGATCATTTTATTTCTTACGCTTTGATCTTTGTGATTAATATTACTGTAATTGTACAGAAACACATTTCTATTTCTGCCTCTTATTTTTCAGTAAAAAAATTTTTTCACCATTCCCTACTAAAGACATCAATGGTTTGCCTCTTGCCTTAATGTCCATGATGTCATCCTATTTTGGTAAAATATTTCAAAATATTAAGTGTCTTACCTTTAGTTATTTTACAAATGTTCTCTCTTCAGGGTTGTTTGCTATGATGTTCCTATAAAAATAAGCCACCTACCTGACAAACCCTATGTGCTATCCTTAATCATCTCAGATAAACAAGCAAGAAGATTTTTAAGAAAAGATATTGCTTCATAAATCAAACCAGCCTTCATAAATCAAACTAGTCCAGCATTTATCAGTGAAACAGTATTTTTAAAAACTCTAAAACAGAACTGGCACATTAAAAAAATAAAGTTGAGCTATCTCTACATTTACCTCCTTTTTTTTTATCTACATGTCCTTTAAAGCTGAGAACCTAGGATATAGTGATCTTCCACTAAAATGCTGTTAGACATGTGTAGAAGATTACATTCGGTGAGAGATAACAGAATAATTATTATACAGATTCCTATACTTTTTAAAAAATGCAAGATCATTAAATGTATTCAGCAATCAGATCTTTCTCAAGTGAACTGCTATGAGATCATTTTCATTTGATCCTTTTTTTTTTTCTGCATGTTAAAATCCAGCAGAAATGTAGTTTATTAGAAGAATGGTGCGAATCCCCTGGACAGCAAAAATAACTAATGAAGAATGTATGAGAAGAGCTGGAGAGACAAAAAACCTTGTCAAAAAGATAAGAGAAAGACAATGTACTTTCATAGGACATGCAATGAGAAGAGGGGGCATTGAAAATATTATAACAACAGGAAAAATAGAAGGAAGAAGATCACCAAGAGAAATGATACTGGACAGTCTGACGGGATGGTGTGAGAGGAGATCACCAACTGAGCTGATGGCCTGCATGAAGGATCGGATACTCTGGAGAAGCATAATAGCCAACACCAGTCGGCACGGCACATGATGATGATGATGATGATGATGTTAAAATCCAAACCCATATCTTGTTTCAGATGTACTGCTGACATTTACTGTGACACAATTCATGGTTTGGTGCCTGGAATGTTTGTTCTACATTTTCAGGAATTTTTTTTTTCTTCACCTTTTAATTTCTTACTGAAATAAATAAGTACAAACCTATTTTAATGCTGTAAGTTATCACCACAATATCACTGGCAAATTTGAGATTATATTCTATTCTCTATGCAATATAATACTTTCTACACATTGTATCAGACCTTTACTAGACTGAATAGTTCCAGTAAAAGAGCAAATACATGCAGGGATCTCCCAGTTTAAGCTTCTGGGCAAGTGTTTCTGCTTGCCAAATATAATTACATCACAGAAAAATTTACATGTCATGTAATGTAAATGAACATTATACATCATACTGAAGGAAATCTTCTAGTAGTGTATATATTACATAAAGAACAATATACCATATTTCCCAGTTCATAAAAAAGCACCTATAATTTAGCAAGAAAAAAAAAACAACTAAAAACCCCACGTTTTCCATGAACTTCATAACTTTTCTCTTAAAAGCATCTTAATAGCATTTTGTTCTCTAACCACAGTTTACGTGAATTGGGCATTTTAACTATTTTAGCAACAATTTATTAACATTACTGTTTACCACTGAAATCCATATGCCCAGCACACGGTGAGGTTGACAATGATGCCACTTCTTCATCTATGCAAGATATAAGCACCAAAATATCAACGGCAATCTCACATTTACAGCATCATGATGCTGAAATGATTTTACAGACTTTACGTATAATTTTTGGATTTGGTTGTGAAATTCAACTGATCATATCCATATGCGAAAGTAAAGAAGAAAATGTTATGGTAGATAAACATGGTAGGTTAACCAAGTGTCTGTAAACAAACAAAATGGCCTCCCCTGAGCAATACCTTGCTGGCTATCGGTTTTTTTAAAATATTTTAATATTTTTGTCCTAGTAATAATTTAATCATTTAAGTTGCATATATCACATTCTGGCATCATCAGGAGACAGGTGTATTAAACATAAGTGCATCTCTCTCTCTCTGAACCTTAAGTGCCCAGGGCACATGGGGCTTCCGCAAGGGTTTTGCCTGTCCTTCGCCTTTTTTTCTGCTCTTGCCCAGGTGAGCCCTCTATTGCTCAACATCCTTTCTGTTGTTCTTCTCCATGTCTCTTTTGGTCTACCCTTACTTCTGTTCCCCTGTGGTGTCCATCTTAGTGCTATTTTTGGTAGTGAGTTGTCAGTCATTCGGAGCACATGTCCCAACCATCGCCAGCGTCTTTCCTCAATAATTGTTGTCAGTGGCTTCATCTGCATTTCTGCCAATAAGATGTTATTTCTTATGGTGTTTGGCCAGAATATTTTCCTAATTCTTCGTAAACATTTAGTCTGGAAAGAATTCAACTTGTTTTCTATGGTTTTGGTGATTTTCCAGCATTCACTTCCATAGAGTAGTACACTTAGAACATTACTCTTAAATATCCTGATTTTTATATTTATGCTTAGTTTTTTTGATTTCCATATATTCTGCAGCATTGCAAAAGCCTGGTTTGCTCTAGTAAGTCTGCTGTTGATGTCCTCTGTGCTGTCTCCAAGTGCATCTAGTACCCATAATTACTACTAAAGACCTACACAAAATCCAACCAGAAAGTGTAGGACAATGGATGATTTTTGTTTTTTGTTCTGTCTTTTGAAAAAAAACAAACTGTGCCTTATATTGTGGAAATATGGTATATGTGTTAAACGTAATAAAAAAGAGTGGGATTCCCCACAAAATTAAATATGTTATACAAAGAGATAAAAAAACTTATACCATTATTGTTACAACCATATGAAACAAAAATGAAACTTTTAAAAACTTCACTGACAAAGGGCCTTTACATAAAAGTTAATGTTAGGACCATATCACTCTTTCTTACATTAGTTTCAATGCAGCTTTAGCCCAGAATGGGACAGGATAATGTGAATGTGATCCATTTATGTAAGCCAACGCTCGAGGTGAGAAACGGTACAACTGTCTTACAGGCCACAGGAGGCTGTGACAAGTTTTGTGTGGCAGAACATCAATGTAACAAGACATTAATGTACCATCGACGACGATAGTGCCACAGTTGGTAAATGGAGCAAACAGACCTTTCTTTCTTTCATAAGTAATTTCTCTCACCGGCTGAAGCATCAAGCCCTCGCTTGTGACCACTAGAAGACAATCTCCAACACAGATTTTTTCAGCAGCCACACACAGCTCTTTACCATCTTTTGTACAAAAGACAAAGTGTCCAGCTGTAACAGACACATTCTGAGAGGCTGTCTTCATGACAATAAACTCATTGTTAGTTTCAAATTCTTGATGTCCAAACATGTAGACTGTGTCATAGCTTAGACGGCCTGCTCTATCCCTTACAAGAATTTTATCTCCAACTTTTAGCTCTTCCAAGGTGATAGACTTTCCACTGGCTACTGTAACAACTGAGCATCCTGGGAAACACTGATTATCTCTTTCAACCTCAGACTTCACCTGCTCAGTTACTTTCTCTGTGACCATGCTCTGTTTGGGTGACACTTCTTCATCATAGTATTTCTGCAGCTCTCCCCTGAACACATCCAAGTCCTGGTTTCCAACTGGGCTTTCTCCACCTTCAGCCCCTGCTGCTGCAGCATGGCTCGGTGCATCTGGGCCATCTGGCTGGGGGCGATCTGCAATCTCATCCATCTTAGAATGTATTGCTGCAGCTAAAGCAAAAATTGTGTCAACAAGAGAGCTAACTTGTCCAACCTCTGTTTCTGAAACCCGATTACTCAGATTGTCAACCCTCTCTCTTAACTTGGACAACTCATCCTTGTATTGTGTTTCTGCACTGGTGTTGTTGACCATGCTGTTCAGATACTCAAGAATAAGTTGAATGTCCCTCATCATTTCTTCATTCACCTGTGGCACCTGCTCTTCAGTTATAATTCTTCTTCGTTCTCTCTGTGCAAACTCAAAAAGAGCATTAGTGTAGCGGGTGCCACTGTCTTTTAAACTGTCCACCTTTGTCATCAGCTGAATTAATTGGGCTTTCTTTGCCTTTGGATCAGTGGTTTTGTTGTTGAAAAGCACACATCTGAAATTGCATTCCTCAAAAAGATCTTTCAAGAATCCCCCACGGTTTCTGCACCAAGTTTCAAAAGTGATTTTCTTTCCTGCCATTTCTGTCTCAAAGTTATCACCATGAGTAATAACACATATGCAGTGGGACTTCACAATATCTTCTCCCAGGACACATTTCAGAAGACCAATGGCTTTCTTTTCTTCAGTTGTCATGCGAGTTCCAAAGCGAATTATAAGCAGCAAGGCATGAAACCCGTCTGGACAATTTGCAATGGCCTCACTAATAGATTTAATGGCAAGGTCAATAGATGATGCCTCACTATCAAGATTGGTATCACACACACCTGGAGTGTCCACCACTTTGATTGTGCGGCCGTCAATCTCAGCCCATCCCACACCTGTGCGAGTGGTCACAGAATCTTCGTCTGCAGAAGACACAAACCTGTTCTGTCCCAGGATAGAGTTGCCAGTGGAGCTCTTGCCATGGCCTGTCTTGCCAATCATAAGTAGGTCAACATCACTTCCTGGCGGTAATTTTGAGGTGATATTCTAAATTAAAAAAAAAAAAAAAAGAATACAAAGATACATCTTTCCATGTACTATAAAAAAACTTTCAATTTAAACTTATCTTTCTACATCTAGGCATTGTCATATATGCCTTGAACAGCCTGCAAATGGCCAGGCATAATACTTTCATGTGCCAAAGCTCTTGAAAATACAAGCTTAACACTGTATCTCCAATACGCATTAATGGCCAGGAAACAGGGACTGTACTCTTTATAGCCTGAAAACACACAGAGACTTCAAACAAATTACTGAAATAATGAACTAATAAAAAATACCAGAAGAAGGCAGATTAAACTGTTTATTAAGTTAACTCTTTCCGTGCTTCTGGGTACTGAGGTAGCCCTTCCACTTTGTGTCTAGAGTCCCAGCAGATACTACGGTAGCCCATGTTTGTTTCTTAAAAAAAAACGGGGTAACTTTTTAATTGTACACATTTTATTTGCACATGTCCGGTGACCTGTCATAGTTCTGTCAGAAGCGTGCCTAACAACCGAGTGAAAATGTGTGTTTTGATGGAGAAATTGCAATACTTTGTGATTTCTGAGGCATACGGACATGCCCCACGACCACATCACTGTTCTTGAATGTGCCCCAAGTAGATTTTTACCATAAAATGGACAGAAGAAGTAGTTAGACGGTTATTTCAGATATTATTGTACTGCGTATGCCACATACTATGACACGACTAGATCGGATGAAGCTACAGGTAGATCTAGAAACTGCCGATGGTAAATATTGTACCTCTAGCTCTACCCAATGACACAATTATCAGCTAAAATCATCATATTATTTCTTTTTTTTCAAAAAAAACTCCTCATTCTTACTTTTACAGCTATTTTGATGCATAATATGTATACATATAATGTGGAAATGCTTTATTACATTCAGTTTTACAACTGTACCCCCTATGCAGATAAAGACCCATGGTTTTAATTTGGCACAAACGGAACGTCTACATTTTTTTTCCTGTGGCATGGAAATAATTCTAAAGAGTTTAACTTTAAAAAAGTACTGTAAGTAATATAAATCATCTATTGCACTTCATAAAATGCTTTAACTTCATGGTGGCACTTTCCCCTATAGCAATTTTGATTTAACTGTAACTTTATTTTGCAGAGGGCCTTTTTTGTAACAAGTGATGCAGTTACTCTCATAAGTTTTCTCTCTTTAATCCTCTTTACTAGCCAGCATTCTTCAATATTAAGCTCTTGTAGTATAGATATATTTGTTGTTTTTTTTGTGTCCACGATATTTGAAGAACTCTTCTGTAGCATTTACATTCAAAGGCATTTATGTGTTTCTCAGCTGTTTTGTTAAGTGTCCAGGTCTCACAGGCATATGTTGCGATGGGAAAGATGCATGCCCTTCAAAATCTTATTTTTGTGGTTCTTTCTGCTCCTCTCCACAGATTCTTTAGTTGTTTTACTTTCTGAAGAGTGATAGATGTCCTCCTTTTAATTTCCCTCATTGTATCTCCATCATTAGTTAGTAGTGATCCAAGATATTCAAAACTCTCCACTTCTTCCAGTTTTTTCTCATTGATACATATTTCAGCTGCCTTGTTTGTTTTGTCAGTTGTCATCAATTTAGTCTTCTTTGCATTAAGATAGAGGTTTTGCTCTTCGCTGTTCTTACGGACTGACATAATTAGTTTTTCCACTCCTTTTTGTGTTGTAGACAGTAATACTGTGTCATCAGCATATCTAATCTCTGGTATTTCATAACCTCCAATTGTTATAGCATTGTAATATTCTTTGTCTACATCTTCTCTAACATTCCTCATTATATTTTCACTATACAAATTAAATAAGTAAGGTGACAATATGCATCCCTGACAGACCTCTTGTTTTATGTCAAACCAAGTTGTTGTTTCACCATTTATTCTTACTGTTGCTTGTTGGTCTAAATACAGCAGTGATGTTAATTGTATCAAATGTGTTGGAAATCCCATTTTTTCCATTATTTCCCAAAGTTTCTGGTGTTGTACACAATCAAATGCCTTTGAATAGTCTATAAAGGATAAATATAGATTCACATTAAACTCTCTGCATTTCTCTATTATTAATCTTATATTGAATATACGATCTCTTGATTCTCTTCCTTGCTTGAAACCGGCTTGGACCATATTGACTTCTTCTTCTATTTTCTTTCAAAGTCTACCCATTATGATTTTTAACAGAATTTTACTGGCATGACTAATCAGGGCAACAGTTCTGTTGTTTGTGCATAATTTCAGGTTACCATTTTTTTGGCAGAGATATGAATACAGTTCTTTTCCATTCTTTTGGCCAAATACCTGAATGCCATATCTTTTTACATAGTGCATGATAGATTGTTGCACATTCCTTTCCTCCTGCTTTAATAAGTTCAACTGTTATCTCATCACATCCTGGTGATTTACCATTTTTCAGATTTTTTATTGCCCATAAAACTTCTTCTATTGTCGGTTCAGGTTCTATCTCCTCCAATAATAATTCACACTGTAGATTTCTGCTTTTACAGTTGGTTGTTTCATACATTCCTCTGCAATATTCCTTCCATCTTTCTAGAATTTATTCTGTCTCTGTCAAGGTACTCCCCATCTCATCACAAATTACATTTAGCTTAAGTGTGACATTTCTTGTCAATGTCTTCATTTCTTTAAACATTTCACTATCTCTTCCACACTTCTGATATCCTTCTATTCTTTCACAACAATCTTGTATGTACTGTTTTTTGTCTTTTCTTATGTTTCTTCATACTTCTTTTGTTAAAGTTTTATATTACTCTTTGTTGTTGTTTGTCGCTTTCATTGCGTCTTCATTTCTCTAAGTTGTTTTATCAGTTCTAGTGTACCTGGTGTAATCCATCTATTTTTCTGTGTTTTCTTTACTGGAACCATGTCTTTAGCTGTTGTTATTAAAATATCTCTGGCCTGCGTAGCCAATTCATCTGGTGTCATCTCCTCCTGTACAGTCATCAGGATTTTGAAACGGTTCTTCACCTCTATACCATATTGTTCTGGTATTTTTGTAAGATCAAAGCGGAGTGGTCTTGATCCCCTAACTGTCTTTTTTATCTTTATCTTCATGTCTGCTATTAATAACTCATGATCCGTGTCACAATCAGCACCTGGTAAAGTTTTTTGCTGATGTTATACTTGACCTCCACTTTTTTTGCACTAAAATGTAATCTATCTGATTCTTGGTTTTCCCATCAGGTGATGTCCATGTGTAAAGTCTTCTTGGATGTTGTTTAAAATGTGTGTTAGCGATAATTAGTTCATTTTCCATGCAAAACACCATAAGATTGTCACCTGCCTCATTTCTATGTCCTATGCTAAATTTACCTACAACATGTCCTTCATCTTCTGTTCTTTCTGTACCAATCTTTGCATTAAAATCCCCCATTATTAATACAATATTATTTTTCCGTACCTGGTCTATTGTTTGCAGTGTGTTGTAAAAGTTTTCTACTTCCTCTTCTTCTGCTGCTGATGTAGGTGCATATATCTGGATGATTGTTACATTTCTAGGAATCCCCTTAAATCTGATTGTGACGATTCTATCACTTACTGGACTGTAGCCTAGTAATGCTTTTGGTGCTGATTTGTCCAAGTAAAAAGCCACTCCATTCTTTCCTCCTACTTCTCCACCGGAGTATATAAAGATATCATTCTCACTCTTAAAGTGTCCTGATCCTTTCCATCGATGTTCGCAGATTCCCAAAATGTGTATTCCCGTTCTTTTCATCTCGTCACTTATTATTTGATACATACTTATATTCCATGTTCCTACTCTTATTTTTCTTTTTAGTTTGATGCAGGGGTTTTCCTTTGTAACACCATAAGGATTTTGTCTGTCATCACAATTACTAGTACTGACCTCTGTCTCACACTCTTCCCCAGTGTTAAAATTAGATCTATCTGGCCTGGGGGCCTCACCACCAGGTCTTTTTCCTATTTGACTTTCCATGTTGCTGTTTGGGTTTCTTGGTATATTTCCAGAAGATAGTTTACCATTGCTTTTTTTCTGAGCAGTGAGTGTACTAGTCATTGATCGTAGCCATTGTCCCTACATTGAGATCATATGCCTACCATCATAGAATGGTGACCATAACCAACATTATCTGTCAGCTGCTCTCCTTCACTATCTCAGGGAAATCAAACTCAATAAAATTAGCTTTTACCTCAATGAAAAGTTGGACTGTGGCAAGTGGGTCAGAGCTGATCACATTTTCCAGGGCAGCCTCAGTAGGAATGCACACAAAGTCTAAGTCAGCAATGGTTTCGTGTACTAAAATGTGAATACTCTGGATGGACTTGAGGACCCTGTTGCCTTCCTCTACTCGAGTCTCAAGGAAGTAACGCTTGCTTGAAAGAAAGCCCTGAAAACAAGAGTTTTCTTGAACGCCAAATTTGTGGTGATGTTTGCTGCACTATAATTATGTTAGTGTTTTGTACTTGATGGTTTTTCACAATTATGTTTAAGTTTTGTATCATCAAAAAGTCAGTCTTACTCTAACTTTAACATTTTTTTTTAGAAAAAGATCTTATTTAACAGCTCTACATTACAAGAAAATCACTTTCTCTGCTCTAATGCTTTTGCTGCTTTAAGATCTCCCACCAGTTCAAACGTGTCCAAATGGTGATGTGGTTAATGCACTAGTCTCTCATGGCAAAGGTCGGGGGGTGGGGGGGGTGGTTTGAATCCTGCTGGAGGCGCCCCAGTCACCCAGCTGTTGAAATGGGTACCCCACTTCTGGAGTTGGGGAAGGAAAGGCAGCCAGGTGTAATGCTGACCACATCATCCTCTAGCGTAAATTGTATTGGACAGACTGCGGGGAAAATGAAGAGGTGGAATGGAAGAAAAATGTAGATCTGAAGAAGATTGCTGGAGCTAGGACAAATTAAAAGTGCTGGCAGGAAATCCAAACTGTGTGCCAGAGAACGCATCATAAACAACCAAATTTGACAGGAACTATTATGAGGGGTGATTGATAAGTTCTCGGCATAAGGTACATATACTTGAAACACACAGTTGATATTAGGTGCATTTGTAGATCAGGTTAATGTAAGAGTAAACACAAAGTTTCAAGAAATTAACTGCAACCAATTTTTTTTACAGGCTACTGAAGTGGTAAGGGGTGGCAGAAATTGAAAAAATGGATAAAATTTCTCACTGAGCAGTCAATCGCTACCTCTGCATCAAGGGCTTATCATCGAAGGAGATCCATGAGGATATGGTAGAGACTCTAGGGGAGAGTGCCCATTCTTTACAGCACAGTGAAGAAATGGGCAGCTCAACTCAAACATGGAAGGGAGAGTCTGGAAGATGATCCCCATCCAGGAAGACCAAGAACAGTAACCACCAGCAGAATCCATGACATGATAATGGAGGATCGACGACTAATTGAGCGGTACATTGCTACTGAGTTGGGCATCTCCCAGAAACGTGTTCATGCCATTATTCACAATGATCTTCAAATAACAAAGGTCTCTGCTCGATGGGTCCTGAAACTTCTTGGAGCTGATCACAAACAACAGTGCCTCAACATGTCAAGAGACAATCTTGGCCATCTATTTTTCTGCAGATCCTGAAAAGTTTCTTCAGCAATTTGTGACTATGGATGAGACTTGGGTTCATCATTTTCAACCAGAAACCAAAGAACAGTCAAAGCAGTGGAAACATCATGGATCCCCACCTCCAAAGAAGGGTAGTTCTGTCTGCAGGCAAAGTGATGGCTTACATCTTTTGAGATTCAGAAGGTGTGCTATTTGTAGACTATCTTCAAAAGAGCAGAATGGTCACTGGGGCCTATTACACTAATTTTGTGAAGCAACTGTAGGTCAAACTGAAGGAAAAGCGTCGAGGGAAATTGACGAGAGGAGTCATCTTTCATCAATACAATGCTCCAGTTCACAAGCTGGTGGTGGTAATAGCTGCCATCCATGAATGCAGCTTCCAGCTTCTTGAACATCCTCCTTATTCCCCAGATTTGACCTCTTCAAACTATTACCTGTTTACCAAACTCAAAAAAGGAGCTCAGTGGTGGCAAATTTGCTTCAGATGATAACAATCCCACACAAAGAGAGACTGATGGTCTGTGGTGATTTTAACAGCCATTCCCAGAGCTGGGGCTATGACCACATAGACAAGAGAGGAGAGGAAGTTGAGAGCTGGCAGGATGATAATGGACTTCTCCTGATCAACCAGCCAATGGATCCCCCAACATTTTACTCAAGGGCTTTGCATACAACCTCAACACCCGATCTGGCATTCCACTCTCCAGATCTGAAGTGGAACATTACACATGAAGTTGGAAAACAACTTGGAGGTAGCGACCAACGACCAGTCTTCCTGACAATAGAAAAAAAAACTCCTTAACACCAGTAGCCTTCTTCCCAGATGGAACTATAAAAAAGCAAACTGGACAATGTACAGACATCATACAGGTATCCTGGTGGGACAGCTGTCCATAGAAGGTAAGGATATTAACAGCTTAGTGAAGGAATTCAATGCTTGTATCCTTCAGGCCACTCGTGAAACCATTCCCAGAGGAGCTTGCGGGGACTATAAACCATACTGGTCTAGTGAGCTGGGAAAACTCCATGATGATGTGAAAGCAGCTCAAAAGCAAGCAGAAAATAGACCATGCCAAGAACACCACAATAATTACCAACATTCTAAGGCCAAATTTTAGAGAGCCAAGCTGCAAGCCAGATGGGAAAGTTGGAGAGAGAAAACAGAGTCCCTAAACTTTGAAAAGGATGGAAGGAAACTGTGGAAACTAATCAAACAGTTAAATGATGAAAGTACTGGAAGAAGTATAAAGGTTACACTAAAAGAGGATGGGAAAACTCTTACAGGTAAGCAGGTAGCAGATCACTTTGCTCGCATGTTTGCAAAGGACTGCAACATTGATATCCATCCAGAGAAAGAGTGTACAGTGCGCACTGAGCCACAGAAAGAAGAGGAACAAGTCAGAAAAGTGGAGGTCATGGATGCACCAATCACATGCAGTGAGTTAGACCTAGCAGTTAGTAAACTGAAACCAAGGAAATCACCAGGACCAGACGGAGTGTCCAATGAAATGATAAGAACCTGGGAATGGCAGCAATGGGAAAGCTGTTGGATATTTTCAATATGTGCTGGAGCACAGGTAAGTTACCTCAAATCTGGAAGGAAGCAAGCATAGTACCACTGCTAAAGCCAGGGAAAAACGGTGATACTGCCTCCAGCTACAGGCCAATCAGTCTCACTAGCTGCCTATGCAAAACGATGGAACGCATCATTGACCTGAGGCTAAAATGGTACCTAGAAAGTGAAAACCTTCTCGTTCCACAACAAGCAGGATTTAGGCAGTACTACAGTACGGAAGATCAAGTGACCTATCTCTCTCAAGAGACTGAGGATGCATTACAAGAGAAAAACCTTGTACTAGCAGCATGGATAGACCTGAAGAAAGCCTTCGATAAAGTATGGAAAAAAGGTCTGCTGTGGAAACTAAGAAACTGCAATGTGAATGGAAGACTGTACAACTGGATAAAGTCCTATTTACACAATAGAAGAGCTAGAGTAGTAATGGATGGACACAAAAGCCAGAAAGTACTTCTGTGACACGGTGTACCACAAAGAGGAGTCCTTTCGCCTACACTATTCCTTGTATTCATTAATGACCTGGTCAAGGAACTTCCCTATGGAATCAAAGCGGCACTGTATGCAGATGATCTGGTCATGTGGTGTACAGATGAACATGCGACAGTTGCTACACAAAGACTCCAAAGAGCAGCAGACATCTTGACATCATGGACAAACAAATGGTGTGTAAATATCAACACAGAGAAATCAAATACCACTCTGTTCACTCTCTCATCTAAACAGAAAGCAGGTAAGATCTTTGTAAATGAAATATCCTTAACTCTTTCCATGCGTTTGGTCGAATTTTCGACATTTTCGGGTGTCCCAAACTACCGTATGGTCGAAAATTCGACATTTTTTGTTTAATTAAAACAAGCGGTGTAACATTTAGATTGTACATATTTCGTCCGCGATTCCGGTGACACTTTCAAAATGGCAAATGCGTGCCTAGTTACGAGCGATGCCGAGCGAGAAAAAGGACGCGAAGCATGGAAATTTTTCAATTTTTGACGATGTAGATATAGGTATGGACATAGCCTATGGCCACCCCGCTGCTTTTGAATGTTTTTTAAGTAGATTTAGACAAATTTAGATGACTGGAGAAGTAGTTAGGAGTAGTTAGGAGGTTATTTCAGACATTCATTCAGCGAAAATGCAATACGGAGTCACAATACGAGATCAACAAGTACATCTACACATCTTAGATGGTAAGTAGTGGTAAGTAGCGCGAATCTAGACCTAGTTGATGGTGAGCTGGCCACAGTCAGTGTCTCAAAGCATCACATTACTTCTTTTTTCCTAAAAAACTCTGCATTTATGAAATTTTCATTCATTTAGCTATACTTTGACACATATTACGTATACGGAAGTACATGGAAATACTGTTTTCCATTCCATTTTACAACTAGACCCCCTTACAGACAAGACCCACGTTTTTACTCCCGCACGCCACGACACGTCCGTGTTTCTTCTCCCGCACGGAAAGAGTTAAGGATAAACAACCAACCCACTTACTTAGGAGTGACTCTTGACTCAAAACTGACCTGGAAGCAACACATAAACAGTGCAGAAGCAAAAGCCAGAAGAAAACTAGCTATATTAAGAAAATTGAGTGGAACCACATGGGGAGCTAGTGAAAGAATCCTCAAGAATGTATATCAGCAAAGTATTCTACCACATTTAGAATATGGCTCAACATCTTGGTGCACAACACCAAACACTACGCTGCATAATCTAGACAAGGTTCAAAATCAGTCACTGTTGATTATCACAGGTGCCATGAGGTCCACACCAATAGTAGAAATGCAGAAAATAGTTGGTGTTCAAGCGCTAAAGGAATGTAGAGACACAAAGGTCATGACCATGGGAGAGAAATTCCTTAGCTCTGTAAGCCATCCCCTGAAGGAGAGATTCAATAACTTGGCACTAAGACGGCTAAAAGAAGCAGCTTCACTCATCAGGCATATGACAAGCTGATACCTGACCTTCCAGCTGTAGACGCTCCATTATCATCTGTACCAGAGCATACACCATGGAAAGAAGCAGATTATACACAAATAACTATTCAAACTTAAGTGAAAGGTGTGCAGAATGGTGAGATGCAGAGCAGTCTTGTAAGATCAACAGCCACACAGTGTGCTAGATGACAAATATCCATGTGACACCTGGATACGTGTGTATACAGATGGATCTGCACATAATGCCATAAAGAATGGAGGAGCACATATTGAATATCCAAACAACACCACTGACAAGATTTCCATACCCACTGGAAAATACTGCAACAACTATGATGCAGAAGTTAGAGCAATTATTGCTGCAGTTGAAAAACTATCAGACTCCAGAATTGATACATGTCCCATAGTAATTCTCACAGATGCAATATCAGTACTGGAAGCTGTTCAGTGCAACAAACTACCAGACCTTAAGGATGCCTTGTCAAAAATTGGCTTACAACATGGAGTCACTTTGCAATGGATTCTCTCCCACTGTGGGATACCAGGCAATGAGAAAGCTGACCATCTGGCCAAAGAGGGCACTAAAATGGAGCAACCAGGCATACCAATCACCTACAATCAGAAGAAAAGCATGATAAAAACCTACAGGAAGCCACAAACACCACCACATGATGACTATCACATACTAAACAGAAAGGAACAAGTCACCATCTTCCGTCTCTGAACAGGACACACCCGACTCCGAAGTCATATGTATACAAAGTTTAAGGTTGGTACTACTAATCTATGTACATGTGCCCAGGTGCCCCAAACTGTGGAACATATCCTCCAGAACTGCACCAACTATGAGACACTGAGAAATAATTACTGGCCCAGTGAAACCACTAAGAAGATAAGCTCTATGGTTCCATACATGAATTACAAAAAAACAGTGAAATTTATCCAAGAGACAGGACTGCAGATATAGACAGACAATGCGAATGAAGAAGAAGAGAAGAAGAAGCTTCAGATGATGACATCATTCATGCTGTAGACCACTTTCTACTGGCACAAGATGCTGACTTTTACAAGGAAGGGATCAGTATGCTCCAGGATCGCTGGACTAAGTGCATAAACTTGCAAGGGGACTATGCTGAGAAATAATCCAAAAAAAGCTGTCCACAAATAATCCGTTGTACCTTATGCCGAGAACTTATCAATCACCCCTCGTAGCAAATATACTCTTGGATGGATGCTAAGACATGCAGCGGAGTATGGGGTTGTCCTGAATGCAGTGAAGTTGAAGTCTGAATTTTGAACTTTCCTCTAGTGTGCCGACAGGTCAAGGGAAATATGGGCACTAACACCATATTCCTGTGTGCCTCTAAGGCAGGACAGAGTTACCTTTACCTTACCTACCTAACAGCTCAAATAACTTGATTTCTTTATTCTGTTTATACTGACCTGAATAAGATGCTCAGCATCATCACAGCTGACTTGAAGCTTGAAAAGATTTTCAAACATGGTATTTGTAGTCTCTGGATACTGACTGAGGGCAAGACTGCTGAAACTGACAGCTGCATCTGCTTGATTTTCTGTAACACAGTAGCATATACATCCATATAAAATGAGTTCAAGGATTTGGTGCTTACTGGACATTAAGAAATAATTCTCAAAATTACACAGATTTGAGAAGGATGGAACAAAAATCCTTTCTGTAATATACCTTCCTAGAAAAAAAATCTTATATTTCTGTAAAAAAAAAAAAAAAAACAAACTGTCAGTGTGTACTTAAAAAAAAGTAGGTTTGCCCAAGTCAGGTCTGCCTGTTTTCAGAATCTAATTTTTAACCTTCCATTGGCAGTAAATGACTATTTGTAATTTTAAACTGTCATAAAAACTAATATTTGTCTGTAAAACATGGCAGGTGTTTTTGTTTGATCATAAAAGTGTCAGGCCTCAGGTGTTGTTCAGTAGATTTGTTTTAAATTGATTCAAAGCATAAAAAATAACACATGAAATAATTCTAATATTCAGAACCATAGGCATATTTATTGTAACTTGTTTGCAAAGTTCTAGAGCCTTCACACAGCAAGGACTTAAGAAGATGACACTCTTGCCCTTAACTTCACTGCATTTGCTCCCCAAACCAAGTATCAGGTTTTTATCTTTTTTTTTTTTTTAGTTGGACTGACCAAACCAGTGTAAAGTTGGTCCACCATCCACTTCCTTCAGCTTGAACAGACAAAACCAAACCACCAATACATCTAAACAAACAAACAAACAAACAACAAAAAAACAATCACAACCCAAACTGCAGTGATTGTGGCAGGAAAATAGTTGAACATTTCCTACTTACTTTTTTTGCTAAAAACTAAATGAACTACAAATAAAATTGTTTCCAAGACACCTGACAATTCAAAGGTGCTTAAATTCCAAAAGTGAATAACTACAAAAGACAGCCATGTTCTTCACTACACATCTAGCTCACAGCAACAGTCAGATCCACCACTGCTTCCTTGACTTGATATGTCAGTTCTCTAACTACTGCACTGCACTTGTGCACTAGGCAACATCCTTTCCATGTTTCAACGATTGTAAAGCATGTTGTTACATTAGCTGGAAAGTGTTTTCAGACTTGCATGGAAGAAAATCACAAATGCTGTAACAAGTGAAACTGTTAATTTACCTCCCTGAAAAGACTGAAGAGTGACTCGTAGATTGTAGAAATAAGGAGTTCCTGAAGGGTCAAGGACAACAAAGCTTTCACCATCCCCATCCACATCTGTGTCTCCCAGCTCACCATGTGCCTCTTTAGAAGGATGATATGTAACAGACTGTGCACTTCCAGAACCATAGTACATATCTGTGATTGAAGGAGGAAGTTTAAACTCTAACATAAAAAGGTATACACATTTACAATCTGTATATGAACATATTCAGGACAACTAAGGACTCAGTTGCTTGGAAGTTCAGTTACTTATTCATCATGAATTTTAAAATCTCTCTCTTTCTGCACTCACAGGATTTGTTTTTCTGTTCTTAATTATTTTATTGTTACTGTCTGACAAAATCCAGAGAACTAAAATGTTGTCTTCTTTTTTGGTATAGCTTGCCCCTACATTTTTTTTTTATTTTGAAGCCAGGAAAAACATTATCATTGTTTAGTGAGAAAGTCTTCATTTAAAATATCAGCCAAAATTTACAGTGCCTTATGAATGTATAATATAAAAGCCAGGAATTCTACAAAACTCATGGTGAAAACAATTCCAACAAATCTGAAATTTGGCTTTCATTCAATGTACTGAAAATTGAAGATTTTGTAGGTTGCCTTTTAAGGGTGTAAAACATTTAGTTTGCTGTGACAATTTTTTAGAATTTTGTTTTGGTAACCAAAGTGTTTTATCAACAATGACCAATCCAGTATTAAGATATTAACACAGCAGTGCATTTTGTTTTGGTAACCAAAGTGTTTTAACAATGACCAATCCAGTATTAAGATTTTAACACAGCAGTGCAATTTTGTTTTGGTAACCATAGTGTTTTATCAACAATGACCAGTCCAATATTAAGATATTAACACAGTGTGCAAATTTAACTACTACGTATATGAATATTTTGCTTTCAAGTCCACCCCTTCTCATTAGTCCAATGAATGCTGATACTGTGTAAACCATCCTTGATCTCTAATTTATCAACAATGACCAATCTGGTGTTAAGATATTAACACAGTACTGCAAATTTAATTATAAGTGTAATAAAATGATTTACCATAATTGTTACAATAACTTAAGAAGTCAAATAAACATATGCTGATACTATAATTCTAAAATTCTAAAAATCATTATCTAATTTTTTTTTCTCTTAGAGATAATGGAACTAATAGTACAAATAAAACAGAACTAATAAAATATGTGTGTAAAACATTTCAATAAGAAAATTATCGACATACTGAGCTGACTCAAGATTAATTATTTGCACTTGAGATTAATAATTTGTCAGGAAAAAAAAATTATGTAAGTGAGACATGCCTTATAAAAACTATTTCCTCAACAGGAACTCAGAATCTTTCATTTGAACATAAGACATGTAGTTCCTGTAAATAAAATATTGACATATTTTAAAATCTGCACAAACCAATAATTAAAATATACAATTTCAAAAGTTAAAATATTTACCTGAAAACTTCTGTATCAGCGTATCTTTCACAGATGCTTTTGGCTCCTTATCAATCCCGGGTGTGCATCTCATAACACATGCCTCCACCTCACATTCTGAGCCATGCTTGCATCTCTCCTCCCAGCCATGGCACTGATCCATAAAATTTTCTAAAGTCTTCACCATTCCTGCCATGCTAGCTGGGTATTTATCTAGCTCTGTGAATGAACAGTACTGGATGTCAAGGCAAACATCTCCATGGTGCTTCTGGGAGAGCTTCTTGTCAATGCTTGCGGCCACTTTTTGCAAGGCTTCCATTTTTTCGTTGTTGAGCTGACCACGATAGGCCAGTAAGCATTCAGACAGCTTGATTCTCAGTTTGTTTAACTTTTCCCAATCTGAGGATAAACAGGGCTAAATATAACAACACAATGAAACTTTCATACCGAGTGCTAATGTTTGATTTATACAAGTAAACACAAAAACCAAGTAACTTACTCAACTTCTCACATTTTAAAAAACCCATTTGAATATGAAGAAAAATAACCAATCATAGTAACTAACTAACTCTCTTCTATTCGCCAATCCTGGGGCAAATATGGAGGAACAAATGTGAAACTCTGGGTACGCAGGAAACTCTCTACTGCAGAGAGCAGAATAACAACAAAACTCCTTCAAATCATCAGAGGAAGCACCACCCTCCCCCCCCCCCCTCCAGACTCTGGGGGAAAAGAGTCTGCTTTGACTCTCTAGTACTTCAACAATTCACTCCAAGACCGACTCATCTGTCATAGCTCAACTGAACGACAGTTAACTTGCCAAGTTCCGAGTCCACAAATCTAAACCCAAAGCCTCACTTATGCTCTTTGTCTTTAATCTACTTGGGCACACATATTGGTCATTTGATCTGATCACTACTGACAGGGTGCATGTGAGCTGGTTAGATGAAAAGGTTAAATCATCAGAATTCCCTGTGAATGATGTTTTTGGGAAACCAAACTACCAATTATTAGCTTTCTAGGGTATTGATACTTGTCAGCTACCACCAATAAAAAGTATTAATTATTTACCATGTATAAGAATATTATACATTAAACGTCACGATAATCTATACTACAAGAACTTAATACTGAAGAAGGCTGGCTAGTAAAGAGGATTAAAGAGAGAAAACTTAAATATTTTGGACACATTAAACGTCATGATAATCTAGAGAAGACAATCTTGAAAGGGTACATAATGGGAAAAAGAAAGAGAGGAAAACCAAGGCGAAGATGGCTGCAAGACATCGTTGATGATCTGCAAATGGATGCATCAACAACAGGCCATCTTGCTCACAACTGAGAGGTCTACAGGAGTGCTGTTAGGGAGGCAAAGTTCTGCAAGAGACATGCAAATGAATGACAGGCAGGCAGAGAGAGACAGATTGATTGATCTTTATTTCAGAAAAGTTAAGAACTGGGCACATAGGCCCATCTGACATTCTGCCCACAGACAGACAGACGGAGAGAGACAAACAGGACAGACAGACATGACAGACAGACAGACAGATATACAAAAAATGCACTGATAGAAAGTATTTTGTAGAAGAAAATGTTAACAGATTTCTATAAGATGAAGCAGAAAAGGAGATTAGAAAAAAATAAATAAATAACATTAGAAATCTGATGGTCAGAGACTTTCATATAAAGGATTCACAAAGAGCCATACTGAAAGCAGTTTATGATCTACACATACTGGACGATGAAACCAAAACAATCTGCATAGCCTTAACTATCAGAATTTACTGAGAATAAATAAATACAAAATGATCATTTGCGTCAATCATTTTTCACTTCTCTGCACCGAAGTGAAAATTAAAATATTCTCTTCCTCCTAAGCTCACTAAAAGAAAAAAAAGTTAGCCAAATAATTTTAGGACGTTTATAATTTTTATAAAATGATTTAAGTAAACTACTCAAAAGTAATTTTTTTTATTTTGACTTGACATAATCAGAATAGTAAATCTGTTAATTACATTTATAACAAAACAGTCTACACCTCAGCAAAACCTCACAATTATAATAGAACAGTCTACTGTTCCCCCCATGTGGTACCCGGGATCTGCAAAGAATAGGACCACTGTACCCTACCACGCATGATCGTAAAAGGCGACTAAGGAGGTTCAGCATAGGGCCAGCAACCCTATCTGGTAAAAAAAACTATCAGACTGCTACAGAAACGGAAGCAAGGGAAAAAACAAATGCAGGTGGAAGGAGAAATGCTTATCAGGAAACTGAGCCCATGAAGGTTGTGGATGAAAGCCAGCCACTGGAAGTCCCCAGCCCGACTGCAGACCTCCTGGAACCTAAACACAAGATGCAAATAGGCAGCTGGAATGTAAGAACACTAAACCAGACTGGAAAACTAGCACAAACCATCAAGGAAATGCACAGATACAAACTAGACATACTAGGAATACAAGAAGCAAGATGGACAGGACAAGGCAGAAGGAAATTAACAACACAGCACACAGAAGATACAATAATATGGTCAGGTAAAGAAGATCTTCATGAAGGAGGAGTAGCATTGATTATAACAAAAGAAGCATCAAGAGCATTGCTGAAATGGACCCCAATAAATGAGAGATTATTATATGCACGGTTCAACTCAAGATTCACGAAGCTGTCTATTATAGTTTGTTATGCACCAACAGAAGCAGCTGAAGAGGAATTAAAAGAAGATTTTTACAACAGCCTCCAAGCAACAGTAGAAACAATACCCAAGCATGATATGCTACTCATCTTGGGCGACTTCAATGCAAAAGTAGGTGAAGGAAATGAAGATAGAAGAAGAATCATGGGAAGAGAAGGAATCGGAGAAATAAATGAAAATGGAGAAAGACTGTGCAGTTTCTGTGAAGAAAACATGATGACCATCGGAGGGACAATTTTCCAACACAAAAACATCCATAAGTGACTTGGAGGTCACCAGATAAAACCACAGAAAACCAAATCGATCACATACTAATAAACAACAAGTGGAAATGGTCACTACAAGATGTGCGAGCAAGGAAAGGAGCAGATGTAGGAAGTGATCACAACCTTCTGGTAGCAAAAATAAAACTAAAATTAAGGAAAGCCAAAATCGGAGAACACAGAAAGATACATTTTGATACAAGAAAACTGATAGACCAGCAAACAAGAAATGAATTCTCAATAGTACTTAAGAACCGCTTCAGTGTCCTACAAGACGAAGCAGAAATGTCCATATTAGAGTTCAATAAAACACTACAGGAAACAGCAAAAGAGGTGCTGGGATATCGGAAAAGGAGAAAAGAGGAATGGATAAGCGAGACCACATGGGAAAAGATAGAGCAAAGAAAAGAAATCAAGAAAAAATTACTGAACACCAAATCACAACGGCTTAAAGAGCAAGTTTTAAGTAATTATGCACAAAAAGACAAAGAAGTGAAGGAATCATGCCGTCAAGATAAATGTCAATATTATGACAACTTAGCAGAAACAGCAGAGAAAGCAGCATATACAAATGACATGAAAACCATTTATAAAATCACAAAGCAGATGACAGGTAACTTCAACACAAGATGTGAAAGTGCAGTAAGAACACAAAATGGACAACTGGTCAGTGGAGAAAGAGAAAAAATTGAAAGATGGAGGGAACACTTTAACACCCTACTAAACAGAACACAAGCAGCACAAACAATAGACATACCTGAAGCAAAAACGGAACTAAACATCAATACAGGACCAATAACAATAAATGAAGTAAAGGAGGCGATAAAGAAGCTAAAATCAGACAGGGCACCAGGTGAAGATGAAGTGACTGCGGAGATGTTGAAAGCAGAAGAAACAGAAACACCAAAACAACTTTGCCGGATATTACAACAAATTTGGGATCTAGAAAAAGCCCCAGAGGAGTGGAAAACTGGGCTTATAGTAAAACTACCAAAGAAGGGTGACCTCAGAGATTGCGGGAACTGGAGAGGCATTACCCTACTGCCACTCACCAGTAAAGTATTTTGCAGAATAATCATCAACAGAATTGTACCAACACTTGAGGAAAAACTTCAGAAAGAGCAGGCAGGATTTAGGAAAGGAAGATCATGCATAGACCACATATTTGTACTTAGACAAATATTAGAACAGGCAAATGAGTGGCATAGCACAACATATGCATTATTCATAGATTTTGAGAAAGCCTTTGACAGTGTCAGCAGAGATGCACTGTGGAAAATCCTAAGATGGCATGGCCTCCCCCACAAGATAGTAAATGTAATCAAAGCCCTATATGAGGGTTTTCAGTGCAAAGTGATCTGTGGAGAACATACCTCCAGCAGCTTTAGGGTACAAACAGGAGTGAAACAGGGATGTGTACTATCACCAACATTATTTATCTTGGCAGTACACTGGTTAATGAAGGAGGCAACATCAGACAAACGCAGAGGATTACAATGGACCCTTGACACAGTGCTGGAGGACCTTGACTTTGCGGATGACATTTGTCTATTATGAAGCAGTCACAAAGATATGCAAGCTAACTCAGAATGCAAACAACATAGGACTAAAGATCAATGTAGGAAAGACAAAGTTAATGAAGCAAAATGTGAACAACAGAAATGTACTCAGAGTAGATAACAAGTTAGTGGAGGAGGTCAACGAATTTGTATACCTTGGCAGTAGAGTAGTAAAAATGGAGACAGCACAGAGGACATCAACAGCAGACTTACTAGAGCAAACCAGGCTTTTGCAATGCTGCAGACTCTATAGAAATCAAAAAAACTAAGCATAAATATGAAAATCAGGATATTTAAGAGTAATGTTCTAAGTGTACTACTCTATGGAAGTGAATGCTGGAAAATCACCAAAACCATAGAAAACAAGTTGAATTCTTTCCAGACTAAATGTTTACGAAGAATTAGAAAAATATTTTGGCCAAACACCATAAGAAATAACATCTTATTAGCAGAAATGCAGATGAAACCACTGACAACAATTATTGAGGAAAGACCCTGGCGATGGTTGGGACATGTGCTCCGAATGACTGACAACTCACTACCAAAAATAGCACTAAGATGGACACCACAGGGGAACAGAAGTAAGGGTAGACCAAAAGAGACATGCAGAAGAACAACAGAAAGGATGTTGAGCAATAGAGGGCTCACCTGGGCAAGAGCAGAAAAAAAGGCGAAGGACAGGCATTTGTGGAAAACCCTTGCGGAAGCCCCATGTGCCCTGGAGAGAGAGAGTCTACTGTTCAGCAAAACCTCACATTTATAACTGAACAGTCTACTGTTCAGCAAAACCTCACATTTATAACAGAACAGTCTACTGTTCAGCAAAACCTCACATTTATAACAAAACACTTCACAATTATAACAAAACAGCCTACTGTTCAGCAAAACCTTAAAACAATGCTATCTGTGTCTGCACAAATCATTTTCTGAATAAAGCTTTTATTCTAGACCTGCATTTTTACATGTGGTATGGCTGGTCATGGTAAATGAAAATCTGCTAATGCAAAAAAAAAAAAAAAAAGTTTGTTATCACGTAATGAAGGCAATGGAGCTATATGTTACCTTTACAAAAACACAATTCATATCCGCCATCCACATTCTAAACTTCCAGAACAGGAGAGTGTCTGAACTTACCTTTACAAGAGATGGTCATTATTGTGACAAATTCTTTTCCAATCTCAATGGCCCTGACCCAGTGTGTCCCACGATGGCGTCTTCTCTCTGTGAGACTTGCAGACTGCGGCAAAGACACATCACGGATGCTCAGATCAGAATCAGCTGCTGCATCTGCTATCAAACTTTCTGTGGTTGGCTGTCTTCTTTCAGCTTCTGCTGCTCTATCGGATGACTCAGAGTATGAAGGTACAACATCAGGCGGAAGGTACTGCTTTTGCTACAAAGAAAATCAATGTTGAAATTCAGAAATAGAAATGAATAATAAGTAAGTGAAGTTCTGCTACGCTGTTTTGTTTTTTTTCTTTATCAAGTATGACTTCCTGGGTATAATTCTATTAACATGAACTGGATGTTCTGCAATCAATACATCAAAGGAATGGAGTATTTCTGTCAACAACTGATTCCTGCTTTGCTTATCATCATCATCCAGTGCCCTACCAACAATGTTCATGCTTCTCTATAGATCTCAATCTTTAACTACTTTCTATTAGCTCTGTTGACGATATTATGCTTTTGCATTAGACTGTCCATGTTATTTTCTTCTCTTGGCTTACCCCTGCTTCTCTTCCAATTTATCTTTCCTGTGTTTATGATGCTTTCAAGTCCACCCCTTTTCATTAGTCCAATGAATGCTGACACTGTGTAAACCACCCCTGATCTCTAATTCCAGCATGTTCCCCCCCCCCCCCCCAACCAAACCTTCAACAACTGCACACTTAGCAGATCACCACTCAGAATCTGGTGAATTTAGCACACTTGCAACAGATAGAAGTGGACCTAAAGAACCAAGACAAAACTCTGTCAGTGTGTGTGAGGAAAAAAAAAGTAAAAAGGTAACCCTGTCATGCTTTAGAGGCACATAGGGATATGGTGTTAGTGCCCATATTTTATTCACTCCAAGACCGACTCATCTATCATAGCTCAACTGAACGACATTAATTATAATATGATAGGAGATGAAGAACAATGAAAATTCCATTTACTGGAGTCCAAATGGTGGATAGGGAGGTACAGCTCTGATTGATCTCGGGTAATTCACTTGTTTATGCTTTCAATAAACTAAACTGCAGCCTCATGTCAAATGATACGAGTAATGAAAATTAACCAGAATTTCCTGTCCAGTGAACAAGTCCTTCTGTTGAAGTGCTTCCATGCCATAATGTTAATCTTTAGCCTTTAGTAACTTCTCACTCTGGCCTCACTTTTTCATGCTGGCTTCTTTTCTTAGGATGTATATAAATATAACAGTAGATAGATAGATAGTCCCATAGCAAATGCCGTGGGGATAAAGCATTAGAGACCTCATTATGCTGGGCCATCAGCGTATAAGGTAGAGTGACCAGTTCCTTTCCTCGCTGCCTTTCCTTCCCAGGTTTTCTCTGGTACCCATTTTACGAGGCTGGGTCGATCTCGGGGCCATATTGGTCAGATAAAAAAAAAAAAATTCCGTTCAGCTTGGGATTCGAACCCTTGATCATTCAGTTGCTAGATGATAAAGTAAGAGAAAAATATTGTAGGATTAAACCTCGAAAAAATCGTAGACAAAGCACTTTAGTGAGACGTGAGAGAAAGAAAAATCACAAGAGAATTACCTGAGATTCGAACATGGACTCCGGTAGGACGAGCAGGCGTCTAGCCACGAGAGAACAGCGTACTATCGACTTAGCCAACTAGCACCCCAAAAAAGGTGTTTTGTTGACATAGTCTTTAGTAACTGCTCAGCAGACATGAGAGATTGTGACACCCGGAAAGAAACGAGGTCGTGACACACAGAAATTCCGTAGCTTAGATTCATTCTCTCTAGCAGGTACCAACTAGACAAACATACACACGGTCTCCTGCCATATCTGGTGCAAACTTGAACAACAATAACAAACGAACGAATACTTATTACATGAAGTTAGTTTCAAGTACAGTTTTAAGGAACAATTTTTTATAAATAGGAAACTATGAGGTTTTGGTACGGTAAAGTAAGAGAACAAATATTGTAGGATTAAACCTCGAAAAAATCGTAGACAAAGCACTTTAGTGAGATGTGAGAGAAAGAAAAATCACAAGAGAATTACCTGGGATTCGAACACGGACTCCAGTAGGACAAGCAGCCATCTTTAGGGTGTCACGATCTCTCATGTCTGCTGAGCAGTTACTAAAGACTATGTCAACAAAACACCTTTTTTGGGGCGCTAGTTGGCTAAGTCGATAGTACGCTGTTCTCTCGTGGCTAGACGGCTGCTCATCCTACCGGAGTCCGTGTTCGAATCCCAGGTAATTCTCTTGTGATTTTTCTTTCTCTCACGTCTCACTAAAGTGCTTTGTCTACGATTTTTTCGAGGTTTAATCCTACAATATTTGTTCTCTCACTTTACCGTATCAAAACCTCGTAGTTTCCTATTTACAAAAAAAAGTTCCTAGATGAGTGCTCTAACCACTACGCTAGCCGGTCCCTAAATATAACAATGCTTGGTCAGAAACACAAATCTATATGCTGGTTACACTTCAGATTTGTTATTCCAGCAATCTGTCACCAACTGGTTTGTAGTCTTCTTTCATAAACCACTGCAAAAGCTCTTCTGCTGGTTGCCTTTAAGTGGTTTCTTAACTGTATCAATTATATGTGTTTTGGATTCCAGCAAATAAGTATATAGCAATTTTAAAATAATTTTTTCTGAAGACACAATTAATTACATGCACATAATGAAAATCTTTAATACTGCAAATAAATGTGGAAGACATTTTTGGGGACTGAATCTTAAAGACAAAAACCTTTTCAATACTTTAAGCAAATGGACAACATTCATATACACAGATTGAGAGTTTTTATCTAAGGTGACAGTTATAAAGCTGATAGATATACATAAGTTGACAGTTTTTTTCTAAGGTGGCGGTTATAAATCTGATAGATATACATAGGTTGACAGTTTTTGTCTAAGGTGACAGTTATAAAGCTTATATATATAACAAAAACCAAGTTAAGACTATTCAATTCAAATGTAATATCCACCCTCATTTATGCATGCGAAAGCTGGAAAACAACTAAAGAAATAGAAAAGAAATTAGACTCTTTTGAAAACAAATGCCTAAGGAAAATACTCGGCATCAAGTGGAATGAATTCAAGAACAATGCAGAGATAAGACAGATGACTGAACAACAACCAGTCTCACGGGTGATCAGGAAAAGGAGATGGACATATGTTGGCCACTTGATGAGAAGAAATGAGCAGAGAATCCCAAAACAAGCTATCAAGTGGAACACAACAGGCCGAAGAAAAAGGGGCAGACCGCGTGAAACTCTGAAGAGAACATTATTAAGAGAGGCCAAGTTAACAGGCATAAAATCCTTTGATGAGGTTGAAAGACTCGCCAAAGACAGGAAAAATTGGCGAACTACTTTGCGAGCCCTATGTGACGTCTAACGGCACGGGAAGGATATAAGATAAGATATAAGATAAGATATATATATATATATAGGTTGACAGTTTTTGTCTAAGGTGGCAGTTATAAATCTGACAGATATACATAGGTTGACAGTTTTTGTCTAAGGTGGCAGTTATAAATCTGATAGATACACACTGGTTGACAGTTTTTATCTAAGGTGGCAGTTATAAATCTGATAGATATACATAGGTTGAATGTTTTTGTCTAAGGTGACAGTTATAAAGCTGATAGATATACATAGATTGACAGTTTTTATCTAAGGTAAGAGCCATAAAACTGATAGATCAACTATTGTGGATTTTGCCAAGAATCATCTTCCTAAGCAGCTCCTCTCATGGCTAATTCTACTGGTGTGAATTTGCATAGCTGGGTACAGTAACAGCATGCAATATTTATACTGCAAGGTCCAGTTTCCTTAGGCTTGCATCTTCTAATTTCAAGTCTGGCCCTCATTTCCTCATCAAATGATGTTGTGCCCTTGCACAGAGTCACTCTCCACATGACTCAAACTTTCGTAAGTTCCTCCCAGACTTCATGGCTGATTAAAAAAATCTCACATTCATCCATACACATAAAATGCTTTTAAAACAATGAACCATTTGTAAATTCAGTTATGTCTGGCTCGTCTGGTTAAAAAAAAAACTCTGGCAAGGTGATAAATACCTGTAAATATCTTGTCCTGAATATAATAGTAAATGAGTCTGGTTTTCCGATAGTCTTAAGGCTAGCATCTACCATGCTGTTCTCAACAATTCTTGCCTTCACCTTCAGGGCATACTCTGGGGGAAGGTTTAGGATGTCACAAACATCCTTCAGAGTGTTGACAAATGAAAACTGAAATGTCGTCAGGTTGACCTGCAGAATTGGAACATAAAATCTGGTGACTGAAACGTAAGAAAGACAAGTTAATGAAGCAAAATGTGAAGAACAGAAATATACTCAGAGTAGATAGCAAGTTAGTGGAGGAGGTCAATGAATTTGTATATCTTGGCAGCAGAGTAGTAGAAAATGGAGACAGCACAGAGGACATCAACAGCAGACTTACTAGAGCAAACCAAGTTTTTGCAGTGCTGCAGACTATATGGAAATCTAAAAAACTAAGCATGAATACGAAAATCAGGATTTTTAAGAGTAATGTTCTAAGTGGAAGTGAATGCTGGAAAATCACCAAAACCATAGAATTCATTCATTCATTTGCATGTCCCTTGCGGAACTTTGCCTCCAAACAGCACTCTTGTAGGCCTCTCGGTTGTGAGCAAGATGGCCTGCTGCTGTTGCATCCATTTCCAGATCGTCAACGATGTCTTGCAGCCATCTTCGTCTTGGTCTTCCTCTTTTTCTTTTTCCCATTATGTATCCTTCCAATACGGTCTTCTCTAAATTATCGTGACGTTTAATGTGTCCAAAATATTTAAGTTTTCTCTCTTTAATCCTCTTCACTAGCCAGCCTTCTTCAATATTAAGCTCTTGTAGTATAGATATATTTGTTCTTTTTTGTGTCCATATTTGGAGAACTCTTCTGTAGCATTTACATTCAAAGGCATTTATGTGTTTCTCAGCTGTTTTGTTAAGTAAACCATAGAAAACAAGCTGAATTCTTTCCAGACTAAATGTTTATGAAGAATTAGACAAATATTTTGGCCAAACACCATAAGAAATAACATCTTGTTGGCAGAGATGCAGATGAAGCCACTGACAGCAATTATTGAAGAAAGACGCTGGCGATGGTTGGGACATGTGCTCCAAATGACTGACACCTCACTATCAAAAATAGCACTAAGATGGACACCACGGTGGAATAGAAGTAAGGGTAGGCCAAAAGAGACATGGAGAAGAACAACAGAAAGGATGTTGAGCAACAGAGGGCTCACCTGGGCAAGAGCAGAAAAAAAAGGCAAAGGACAGGCATTTGTGGAAAACCTTTGTGGAAGCCCCATGTGCCCTGGGCACTTAAGGTTCAGAGAGAGAGAGAGAGAGAGAAAGAAACATCTATAATCATGACATCTGATGACTGAAATGTTTTATCTCAAAATCTACTGACTGAAAGAATTCACAGTGAAATCTGATGACTGAATGCTACTTTTCACTTACTATGATTCTACGTAGTCTATGTAAGACAGATGCACTCTCCTTGAAAACATAAACCCACATTTTTAAAAATACACATTTTACTTCCATGTATAACATATGAAGAAAATATACTGATGACTTTCAATACTACATATACCACTACAGAAATAGAAAAACTGAGTTTCATGTCAAAGTTGTGACCCACAAGGTTTGCACACAGTATACAAAATCGATTACAGTGAGCTGGCAATACAGAATAGTAAACACATGATTAAGTATTGAGATAAATGGAAAAACAAACTATTCCTGCACCATCCCCTGTGGTCTAGAACATTACAGCAATACTATACTACTGAAGTAGCTTCTTTTTTTTTTTTTTGGCTTTCCAAAATCATTTGCAGCTACATCTTCAATAACATGTTTCAAGCAGTAGGATCTTTAGTCAACAACAGAGACAGCATAAAACTGAAAGAAAAATTACAACTTGAATGTCAGAACTAACAAATTGTTACCTTTAGTTCTGTTTGATTAACGTCTTCCCCAATTATCATGTATCCTGGCTGCATTGTCCTCATGTCTACCGTGCGACCTAGCAACAGGCCAGGATGGTAAGGGACTGCTGTATCCATTTTCCTACCATAAAAACAATCATTTATTATAACTGAAACAATATCAAATATCATTAAGAAACTGAACCAATATCAAATATCATTAAGAAATTTCACACAATTTTGTGTTCTATGGCAAACAACCACGGGAAAATGTAACACTGATATGAAAAAATACATAATGTTTTAGCTCTGAAATTACCTTCACATGCATACGGTGGTGTTGCCTAACGAAATTCGGTTACAGGCTTCTATAATTTTGCGCATCTAAATACAATCCCTGACTGTGAGTAATTCGTCCTCAGACGACAGAATCTCATGTAACTCTTGCAGTACTGGATTTCCCGGAAAGGGCAAAGTCACGTGACGTATTCGTAATACGACCAATATAACCACTCATTATGCGCACTAGGAAGCTGTTGTAGTATCGACACCGTGGGCGACCAAATTTTCTGGAAACAACTGCCACCTTCCACGCATGTCTTACGAGGCGACTAAGGAGGTTGGGGGATAGGTCAACGACCTGTTCTCTGTAAAAAAAAAACCAAAAAAACGGAGCGTTACAGAAACACAGAGAGGAAAACCAGGAAACTTTGTCTTAGAAAAGGAAGAGACTCGGGTAACAGAACGCATAGCGCTGTGCAGTCAAAGCCGAAAGGAAGCTGCAGAACCGAGATCCCAACTGAGTGCCAGGACACATTTTACCATTGCATGTTGGAATGATAGAACAATGTATGACAGGCACTGACATGGAATCCTCAAGAAAATAGAAAACTAGGAAGACCTAGACTTACTTGGAGAAGAGAAATTATGACAGTGCTCAGAGACAAGGGATGCACATGAAAGGAACCAGAGATTAATTCCAAGAACAGGGATGATTGCTTTATCCGTGGTCTGTGCTCTCAAGGGAGTGAAAGGCGATGATGATGATGATGGTGATGATGATGATGATGATGATATTACCACATATTCTGATATGTCGTTCTGAATTATTCATTCAAATACGATGCTGCAGGGCTACTGTTGTGACAGTGATAAACCTTTGCGCACAAGATAATTGGTGATGATAAAATTGAAACTTTAGAATTTTTTTGCAACTCTGAACTTTAAGAACAGCTACATAGACCAGGATGGTGACACTAGAAAGGAAGTTAGGATCAGAATTGCAAAAGCAGCATCAATCTTCAAGAATCTTGAGAACATATGGAATTCAAAAGTTATAAGCACAAAAACCAAGTTAAGACTATTCAATTCAAATGTAATATCCACCCTCATTTATGCATGCGAAAGCTGGAAAACAACTAAAGAAATAGAAAAGAAATTAGACTCTTTTGAAAACAAATGCCTAAGGAAAATACTCGGCATCAAGTGGAATGAATTCAAGAACAATGCAGAGATAAGACAGATGACTGAACAACAACCAGTCTCACGGGTGATCAGGAAAAGGAGATGGACATATGTTGGCCACTTGATGAGAAGAAATGAGCAGAGAATCCCAAAACAAGCTATCAAGTGGAACACAACAGGCCGAAGAAAAAGGGGCAGACCGCGTGAAACTCTGAAGAGAACATTATTAAGAGAGGCCAAGTTAACAGGCATAAAATCCTTTAATGAGGTTGAAAGACTCGCCGAAGACAGGAAAAATTGGCGAACTACTTTGCGAGCCCTATGTGACGTCTAACGGCACGGGAAGGATATAAGATATAAGATATATAAGACACTAAAAATAAAAAAAAGGGGGGGGGGGGAGAGTTGCGGGAGAAGAAATTCTGTTCGGGTCTTTTCCTACTTCCTATGAATATATATATATATATATATATATATCTTCACTTGGACGTCAACTGTCAACGTCACTTGCTGATCTGAATTGTACTCAACAGAAGATTCATGAGCACAGAAAAGCGACACTAGTCAAAACTACATTTTTGACAATAACTCATGACAGGCTCACTTACTGAACACAAAACTCGCTGGCCATGTTTCTTTCATGGACAGCTTTATGTTGCAAGAAATTATTTATTCTTGCTCCTGGAGGTGAAACTAAAAATGTTGTATATAATCAAGTTTTGAGTTAAATTAATATTATAGTAAATTTGTAAAAGCCTCCATCAGAAGCCTCTATAATGTGTAGACTGTCCCTGTGACTTGTTGATCGTGATCGAGAACGCAAATCTCACTGGAAGTTGCAATCTCTTAAAGTTAAAAGGGAGATCCGTTGGAGTGAGTGGTATCCGTGGGAAAAAACTGCTTCACCCTCTCCCTGTCTTGTTAAGATAGTCGCTTCAACTACATTGCCAATCATCCTCTTTACACACAGCCTTGTGCCATTGCGAAGTTTTGGCGGGTGAAGGTTTCCACAGTAAAATAATTGGAGATCACACACTAAATTTAACCCCCTCTCACCACCCCTCCCCCCATGCGGATGGGGGCTGAACTTGAGCCTAAACAGTATCGGGCGTGTTTATGGAATCGACAATAATATCGGTCGTTTTAGATTATATTTACATGTCACCTCCACCCTCTCTCACCTCCCCCCTTGGGGCTGTGTAACATGGCCTTGTAAGTAATGATTATTGTTGTTAATTATTATTAATGAATATGATTATGAAAATATACTCTAAAGAAAATAGTAACATAAAACAGCGACAGAGAAAAGTAGGCAGAAAAACGAAGAGAAAGGTATAAAACTTCCATGACACTAGAACAAGACACAGACAAAAGTAAACAGTGGAAACGGTGAATAAAAAAAAAGACTAGCTTCAGTGACGCTGAGATATAGGTAATACAAAGGAAGGACGCCAGAATGTAGGATGGTCCAGTGATAACAAAGCGGTGACTGGACGTTGACACGTGTAGACAAAATAGAAAAGACGAATAGAAAAGGCAAACACAATGAAAAAGTCAGGACACAATAAAACTTCCGATATGAAAGCAAGATAATGTCTTAGGTAAATGACAATTGTATAGACGGAGTTGACACTTTGACATCTATTAGAGCTATGACACTATTGCACACGGTTTTTAAATAAAGGAGTGACCAGCTCCGCCAGCTGACCAATTAAATATTTAGAGGCGTGGTCTATTGGATATTTGACTAACGAGAGATAAGTCACGGGGCAGTTTGAATGACGGACAATCAGAACGCTCATGGAAACCAGTGGACATCTGAAGGGTGGAGCCGAAATACTTATTGGTTAATCCATCAAACTGGACTTGAGGATAAAAAGGTGAGCAGAGAGACAGGAGGGGACCGAGAAGTACGGAAGTAGAAGAGAGATTTGACAGAGGAAGGAGATCGCCAGAACACCGTCGGTCCGGCAAGTAGCGACTGACCAGAACTGCAAGAAGGATGGTCAGTGCATGTGGACAGTCAAGAGTGAGGAAAGATGGTCCGACCAGAACAGCCGAGAAGCCATCAGGCGAGATATAATAACAAAAGTCCAGAGAAGAAGCAAATAAACCTTGCTCGTTAGTACACTGCGATTGAGAGACGGCCGAGGAAGACTGCCAGAAGAAATCAGAAGACAGACAAGATAAAAAGAGGATGAAACGATATAAAATCAGAAGTAGTATTAGACGGAAGATGGTTTTCAAGTGATTCAAGTGATTACGAAGAACCGACGCTTTTGAAATTTAGAGTACAGTGATTTTAGATGAGAAACTAGTTGACCACGTGTTGCATCATCATCAGGTGCCATGCCGACTGGCGTTGGCTATTATGCTTCTCCAGAGTACACGATCCTTCATGCAGGCCATCAGCTCAGTTGGTGATCTCCTCTCACACCATCCCATCAGACTGTCCAGTATCATTTTTCTTGGTCCTCGTCTTGATCTTCTTCCTTCTATTTTTCCTGTTGTTATAATATTTTCTATGCCCCCTCTTCTCATTGCATGTCCTATGAAAGTACATTGTCTCTCTCTTATCTTTTTGACACGTTTTTTTTTTTTGTCTCTCCAGTTCTTCTCATACATTCTTCATTAGTTATTTTTGCTGTCCAGGGGATTCGCAACATTCTTCTAATAAGCCACATTTCTGTTGCTTCCAATGATTTTTGTGCAGACTTGCCTATTGTCCATCATTCACTTCCATATGACAAGATAGGTTCAATATAGCATTTTAGGACTCCTTTTCTAACATTAATTGATAAGGATGTGTTGGCTAATATGTTTCTCATTCTCTGAAATGCAGTCTTTGCTTGGCCTATTCTGTTCCTAATTTCTGTTCTGCATTTCCTATCTGAAGTTATTACTGCTCCAAGGTATTTAGATTTCTGCACCTGCTTTAGAATAGTTCCGTTTAATTTTATACTGCATGTTGGTGGATTCTGTTTCTTAGATATAACCATAGTCTGTGTCTTTTTGATGTTCAAAGTAAGGCCTTTCTGTTCACTTTCTTTGGCGACTTTATCCAAGAGATATTGCAGGTCTCTCTTTTTTCTCTGTACGTGTTGCACACACTGATATAATACTGAGATAGGAAATGTTTTCGTATCAAGAGTAGAAAATTGTGAATTTGAATGCTGCATATAGAATATGATAGAGTTTGATATTGTGAACAAATGATTAAGTGATTCAATCCGATTGATGTTGTCGACAATACATCTTGATCTTATAATGGAAGAGCATTTCATCAGACTTACTCTGATTAGTGAAATGGTCAAGTTTTGTGAAACCTTCATGTGTGATATGTTGATTAAAGAACATCTTCTCCAGTAATATGATAGTAAAGAACTCTAATGTCTTCAGTCATTAAGAATAAGAGCTCACAACCTGTCAGTATTATAGCTGAACATAGACGTAGGCGGCATCGGGAGTGTCGCTACTCGTCTCAGTGACCCCGAAAACTATAGGAATCGACACTAATATTAGTCGATGTCGATTATTTTTACATATTACCCACTTCCCACCCACCTTTAGGGGTGCTAGGAGTGTCGTACCCCCATATTAGTTTTTTTCCAGATTGTAAGTCATATGTGTACCATGTTTGGTTAAAATTGCTCCAGGCGTTCCAGAGGTATGCTGGAACACACAAGTTGAAGAGCAAACAAATTAAAGTAAAACAAAAAAGAGACCATCATAATTATTTGAACTTGCTGTGGGAGGCTACAAATGCTGCACTTAAACCAGCACTACTCTATTTCACTATTATCTCCCTTAGACCACTCCTTTTTCCTCCTTGAATTTAGTGGATAGTATGTCATCCCCTTCCCACCTACATCCATAGAGGTGCTAGGGGTGTCTTACATTCCCCCCCTCCCCCCACAGTATGTTTTTCCAGATTGTAAGTCATATGTGTACCAAGTTTGGTTGAAATTGCTCCAGAGTTATGCAGGAACATGCATATATACATACACACACATCCTTACACACACACACACACACACACACACACACACACACACACACACACATATATATATATATTAGCGGACAGTACCTCAAGGGAATACGCTAGTATATACTTACCTGACATGGAAGGCACCATGAAATAAATAAATAAAAAGGTGGTTTTTCTACCCAGGTTAAGTAGATTTTAATCTACAAACCCTCACCACACACATGGTAAAGTTATCTAGCGCGCCCATGTGGGCATTAAAAACAAAAAATAAAAAGGGAATACGCTAGTGTCAATTCTTTTAGCCAGTGTATTTATAGTAAACTGTAAAGACTTACCTGGCAAGGAAGGTACCATGATCAACACGGTGGTCCTTCTACCCAGGCTAAGTAGATGTTAATCTACAAACCCTCACCACATACGTGGTAAAATTATCTAGCGGGCACAAAAAAAAAGTATTTATAGTCACTTGAAGCACAGTTTGGAAGCAGAATAGGATTTTATCCACTTTTGTTGATCTTTTTTGAAAGAAGAGAAATGACTGCAGTAAAACTGGTTCAAGCAATGAAGGTAGACTAAATTATATGGATCAGTTTTAAAAAGAAAGAGAGAGTGATGAAAATGGGCAGAAATGAAAGTGGATGAAAATAAGATAAGCACTTATAAACGAAGAACATACAGCAATTCAATATTTAGGCAAATACTATTATCAAGGGCACATAAACAGTAGAAGAGATAAAAACTCCAAAAATAAAAGAAAAATTAACACTTGGCTCTTTTGTATCCTGCATATAAGAAAGATAGGTGTAGAATGCAAGAGATTAGTTACAAAATGAAAATCACCTACCAAAGATGGTTTGGTACTACTCAAAATTAGTTTGGAACTATCATTGCTGGTTTAGGGTTGCATTCCAAAAAAATACTGTCTTACACTATGATCTTTGTCAGATCCAAAACTGCTGTATATCTTAAAATTGTGGATGCTCTAGATCTTTAGATTTTGATAACTGTGTATTTAATCTGACTGGCAGTTAGACATAAATTTATGTGAAATGTATGGAAACAAAAACACAAAAGTAAAGACTTAACTTTGAAGCAATTATTTACTGAAAATATATGTCAACAGCAAGAGAAACAGAAATAGTGACATGAAATATAATTTTAATACATATTAGGCTTATGTCCCATCAAACAGTTTTCTACATCTGACATGTTTTCTGTTAGATCTTGTGTTTAAGGTTGTCACTCCCTTTGTTAAACCAGTCTAGTTTCACATCAAATTTTAACATTCCTGTTAACTTTCCAAAGATTGTGCTCATATAATATCCTGCTCACAAGTTATGCTACAGCTATTGCCAACTCTTATTACAGTGAGGTAAATTTTGTAACTGTTTTCTTAGCACATTATTCTTTCTAAAGAAACAAAAATATAATCACTAGACCATAGCACTCTTTTGCAGAGTTACATCTCTGTCTTTAAGATCATCAATTTATCAGATGAATGTTTTAGCACTATTTTTTTTTTAATGGTGTAGTTCTTCCCTATATATAATATTCTATTCTATGTGTCTGAAGTGCAAATTTGATCTCATATACAATCACTCCCTCTTAATAGGAACTTGATCCAGGTATGTTCAGTTGATGGTGAAAGGCCTCTCACATTACAGTCAACTATGAATATGTTTAATAATCAGCAGACCAACATAAGTCCTGCTGCCTTGTAATTAGGTCCTATGTGACCAAAGACATACTGAAGTTGGAGACACTCAACCTGTAGTGCTTAATATGGCCTTTATATTATGATGCTATACACTCATTCTGATTTTTTGTTTGCTTAGAAATAATAATTATTTCTACATTTCTGTATTGTTAGCATGAAAATATACACATCTGTTTACTATCAGTCATTTGTTGTTTCTGGTTTGATAACAAACAGAATTAGGAGAAATGTGCACTGTAGTTTGTTATACATTTAACTCCAGCATCTCATATTTTTTTAAGGAATAAAGATACAGACAGATGTTTATCTATGTTTTATTCCATTAATTTGAATATTTACATTTTATGTAATTTTTTTTTAACAGCATTTTCTAGATGCACTCCATTTGTCACATCCAGTAGAGGTCACTTTGTGTGCTATTTAGTCCTCTCATTGAGCAGTGTTTCTGATGTTAATTTCTGCCTGAAAAGAAGTTTTTTTTGGATGCCCATAGACAAGTTACATGTTAATCTAGAAAATTCTAGAAAATCCTTTATTCTTAGTATATGCTGTCTCTTAAAATAGCACTAAGATGGACACCACAGGGGAACAGAAGTAAGGGTAGACCAAAAGAGACATGGAGAAGAACAACAGAAAGGATGTTGAGCAATAGAGGGCTCACCTGGGCAGGCAAGAGCTGAAAAAAAGGCAAAAGATAGGCATTTGTGGAAAACCCTTGCAGAAGCCCCATGTGCCCTGGGCACTTAAGGTTCAGAGAGAGATGCTGTCTTTTCCTTTCTTTTTGTCAATTTGTTTTTGTTATTTGAAAAAGGTGACTGCTGAAGTACTGCATTCTTGTCTTGTAAGTAAAGCTTATTCCTATCATATTCTATGTTAATTTCCACATTTGAATGACAGTGACTGTTTTGTTTGCAGTTCTATGGCACATACCACATTGCACTTGCCCCAGTATTGTATCATTGTCATTGGGGAGAGGGGGTGCTTTGAGAATGAGGGATTTAGGCTGGTCAGAACAGTTGCCTAGAAGTGTGCAAGCTGGATTTTTAAAATTTGACCTCTGACAAGAAAAAATTCAGGCCAATATGTAATTTGAATCCATGTTTCCTGAAAGAGCATTCACGGCAACAGGGTTCCCCATATAAGAAATAAGTAAACTGTTAAAATTTCCTTCACGTATATTAAGTTTGCTCTTACATGCATAACATTTACATTAAGTACTTGTGTATTACAAGTGTCATGCAGGTGCCACTCATTCAAGCAGCTCCTGAAACCAAAATATTGTATTTTAATTGATGAAAATGGTTTGGTGTCTCTATCTATTTCTTTTAAATGACTTATCTTATATCCTTCCTGTGCCATTAAACGTAACATAGGGCTCACAAGGTAGTTCGCCAATTTTTCCTGTCTTTGGCGAGTCTTTAAACCTCATCAAGGGATTTTATGCCTATTAATTTGGCCTCTCTTAACAATGTCCTCTTCAGAGTTTCACGTGGTCTGACTCTTTATCTTTGGCTTGTTATGTTCCATTTTATAGCTTGTTTTGGGATTCTCTGACTGTCTAATTGAATGTGGGTTTTCAGTGAAAAGTGATCTGTGGAGAACATACCTCCAGCAGCTTTAGGGTACAAACAGGAGTGAAGTAGGGATGTGTACTATCACCAACATTATTTATCTTGGCAGTAGACTAGTTAATGAAGGAGGCAACATCAGACAAACGCAGAGGATTACAATGAACCCTTGACACAGTGCTGGAGGACCTTGACTTTGCGGATGACATTTGTCTACTATCAAGCAGCCACAAAGATATGCAAGATAAAATAAACAAGCTAACTCAGAATGCAAACAACATAGGACTAAAGATCAACGTAGGGAAGACAAAGTTAATGAAGCAAAATGTGAACAACAGAAATGTACTCAGAGTAGATAGCAAGTTAGTGGAGGAGGTCAATGAATTTGTATACCTTGGCAGTAGAGTAGTAGAAAATGGAGACAGCACAGAGGACATCAACATCAGACTTAGTAGAGCAAACCAGGCTTTTGCAATGCTGCAGACTATGTGGAAATCTAAAAAACTAAGCATAAATATGAAAATCAGGATATTTAAGAGTAATGTTCTAAGTGTACTACTCTATGGAAGTGAATGCTGGAAAAATCATCAAAACCATAGAAAACAAGTTGAATTCTTTCCAGACTAATTGTTTACGAAGAATTAGAGAAATATTTTGGCCAAACACTATAAGAAATAACATCTTGTTGGCAGAAATGCAGATGAAGCCACTGACAGCAATTATTGAGGAAAGATGCTGGCGATGGTTGGGACATGTGCTCCGAATGACTGACAACTCACTACCAAAAATAGCACTAATATGGACACCACAGGGGAACAGAAGTAAGGGTAGACCAAAAGAGACATGGAGAAGAACAACAGAAAGGATGTTGAGCAATAGAGGGCTCACCTGGGCAGGCAAGAGCTGAAAAAAAGGCAAAGGATAGGCATTTGTGGAAAACCTTTGCGGAAGCCCCATGTGCCCTGGGCACTTAAGGTTCAGAGAGAAAGAGATTTGAGATGGTTAAATTGTATTGTGGATATGTCCACGAGTGAGCAAAATAAAATATACACACATTTACAGAACAACTAACCCTAATTATAATTTGCAACAAAATCTCTTTTTTTATGAGGTTCGAAAAGCAAATCACTGCAGTATAAGACAAATGAGGAATAATGTTCACCATTTAAAAATCTTTATTTCTATCATAAAGAAAAATCTACTGCAAGGTTAAATAAAATTAACACAATAAAGGACCCAAAATTAAATACACTATAATCAAACAATGAATTCTATCTGATGTAATATCATAAAAATAAAACAACATGAGGAGAGATTATAATTCACATAGCTCTCTGGTGGAGAAAAAAAGTGTGGCTGTCTGGGATCAATATTGTGATTATATGAATTCTATCATTTAAAATATTTGGATTTCAGTTTTGTTAGAAAAGCGTAACACTTCAATATGAAAGCAGACAATCCTAAATATTTTATAAAAAAAACCACTTGTTTCATCTCATTATACTTTCATGAGCACTGTTTTCATTTCAAGCCAGCTGTAGTTTATCTCAAACTATTACAATAAGAACTTTGTGTGTTTCTTAAACATGGAAGGTAAACCTAGTTCATCTCACACAAACCCCTTTTCTTCCATTTATCTCTGTTGATTAGGTCACAAGAGAATGACAAAATTCAGTTTTTAAAAAATCTAAAAAAAAGTTACATTAGATGTAAGAATATATTTAAAAAATATCAGCATGACTGAATGTCTCAGTTCATTCCTCAGCAAGATCAGTTTAGAAATAAATCATTGTATCTTATAAACATTTGTTGTTACCAGATACAGAAAGATTAAACACAAACAAACAAAAGTAAATCACTGAAATGAGAATACTCATAAAAATCGCTGACAAGATCTTAAAAGTAATTAAACATTCAAATTTGAGTAAAAGGTTACATACACTGTTAAATGATCCCAAGAAATCAAAATTGGAAAACAATAAGCAGGCAATAAATCAATATAATGGGTTTATATGATAATATGGATAAAAGATTTTAAAAGAAAGTCTGACTAGTATAGCATACAAATATTTCAAATGGTATACAATGAATATGAATGAAACAAAATACTTATAAATCAAAATCATAGATAAGCATAAAAAAATACTATGAACACCCAGTTATATAATTTCTAGGCAAGTAAATAAAAACTGTACATAAATAACTGAATAAGGACCTGATGCAATGTACATTGATGGAATGCCGACAAGCTCGCACTGTGAATGGGACATGGAATCCAATATATCATCTAGCCTCTTCTGATCCTGGTGCTTTTATTTAATCTTACTGTAAGCTACTGAGTCAATTTTCCAGTTAACAACACAGTTCTAAATCAATTGGCTCAATTTGCAATATTTTATTGGCCTTGCTTTTATAATGATCAGTGTATGCATGTGGTGAAGTAGGCTGAACAGTGATATACAGTGACTGGCATGTTACATGGGCTGCTTGTACATGTGACAAAAAGAGGTCTGTGTTATGCTAAGTCACCAGTATATTAAGAAGCCAAAAGCTTGTAATAAGGAAAGTTTGTTTAAATATCAAATACAAGAAAAACAATGAATGTCAAATAAAAACGTCTTGTAATTAAACAAAAAAGAAGAACATAATAACAATGAAATATTCTACAAAGCAAGATAGAAATGTGTAGCAACAAATCATTTTCACTTCTCTCTCTCTCTCTCTCTGGACCTTAAGTGCCCAGGGCACATGGGGCTTCCACAAGGATTTTCCACAAATGCCTGTCCTTTGCTTTTTTTCTGCTCTTGCCCAAGTGAGCCCTCTATTGCTCAACATCCTTTCTGTTGTTTTTCTCCATGTTTCTTTTGGTCTACCCTTACTTCTGCTCTCTTGTGGTGTCCATCTTAGTGCTATTTTTGGTAGTGAGTTGTCAGTCATTCGGAGCACATGTCCCAACCATCGCCATCGTCTTTCCTCAATAATTACCATCAGTGGCTTCATCTGCAACTCTACCAACAAGATGTTATTTCTTATAGTGTTTGGCCAAAATATTTTTATAATTCTTTGTAAACATTTAGTCTGGAAAGAATTCAACTTGTTTTCTATGGTTTTGGTGATTTTCCAGCATTCACTCCATAGAGTAGTACACTTAGAACATTACTCTTAAATATCCTGATTTTCGTATTTATGCCTAGTTTTTTAGATTTCCATATAGTCTGCAGCACTGCAAAAGCCTGGTTTGCTCTACTAAGTCTGATGTTGACATTTTCACTTAATATAAAAATAATTATTTAAGTAAAGTACATTTTAAAATAAACAAAAATGTAATCAGCAGAATTGTAAGACAGTGTTATGTACACATCTAGATATTTTATTTTAGTATTAAAAATCCTTAATTTAATATCGGTTTTTAAAAGAATTACTTTGAACAAAAAACAGGTAATTAAAAACAAGGTATGGAGAATGCATTTTTTGTGCTGTCAGTACACAATGATGCTGTTGTATTAATATTTTATATCAGATTTTTTAAAATATACATTTTAATCCTCCCATGAAAAGTGATTTATCACCAAATCTATTTTTTTAATATGCAGAGGTACATCTTTTAACATGTGATTTAGCTGCTACAAATGAAAAAGACTTAAAACTGTTTTGTTTTTCCTCACAAACATTAGAAACACATTCATTTGTACTTCTGGCTTTGAGAAGATTACCATTCTTTTCCTGCAAATATAAACTGTGCTTTGATGTTGCAAATTAAACAGTTTTGTAATTTTTAGATGTTCATGATACACAAAATACAGCTTGTCTAGGAGATTTTAAGGTTTATTTATACCAGAAAGTTATTTTATATCATACACTAATAATTCCAGCCTATGGCTGTCTCAGTGCCATAAAATTATGGAAGAGAGTTTATCTTTGCAGAATTTTGAAATTCAGGCATATGAATTAAATATACTATATCAGCCAAACACAAGTCGAAGATGCTAAATTTTCCTTCACTCAAGCATAGTATATCAAACTTGCATAGAATTCATTGGCTGATAATATCCCTGAGTTCTATTAAATTGATGAAATGGTTCACAGACTCTTGCAGGTCTGTTTTGTCAAAGAAACAAAAGCACACATTATCAACACTGAATTCTTTATGACTGTAGTGCAGAGTTTCTTAATGGATAACCTCAAAGTGGGATGTGCCTATTTTATGAGAGGCATGACTAAAAGATATAAATAATCATTGGGTGGAGTGGGGTTTGGTGTGTGTGTGGGGGGGGGGGGGAAGAGGGATTAGAACCACAAATAGAAAAAGTTTGAGAAATCCTGACATTTTAGCCTTATGAAGAATTGCTATTTTTTAAAATTAATAATTTGCCTAATTAATGTAGATCTTTTTTTTTCACTTCCAATATTGTTTACAATGTTTATACAATCATTTCACTTTCTGTAAATAATTTAATCTTCAAACTTTTAGAATGATTGTTATTTTCTTTGCTCTTTTTTAGGCTTTATGGAGCATCTTAGCTCCAATTTAATTTCTCTTGAGAGAGTGATTTCATGTGCACAGTTTCTATGTTTTTTTGTGTTTAACTGCACTTTTATGGTCAGAGGTGTCTTTATGATCATAAATCTTTTTTCTTATAGAGATAAGCTGCTGTTTTCACCCAGTATCACAAAATGAAAGTTGACATTTTACGAGCACTTACTTTTTAGAGATTTGCATTTTCAATTTCTTTTCTATACTCATGCTTTAATTTTTGTTTTCTATATCTATGCATCCAGCTTTTTGTGTGTGTGTACCAAACAAATTTGTCTGCCATCATGTAAGAATATCCAATAATTCTTGTTCAGTTATTCATATTCACCTTATCCTTCTGCTCCACAGTTGTAAATTGCTGACAAGATTGTAAAAGTAGTTAAACTTTCTAATTAGAGTAATAAGATTTTTAAGGGCATGCATCTTTCCCATCGCAAACATATGCCTGTGAGACCTTGACACTTAACAAAACAGCTGAGAAACACATAAATGCCTTTGAATGTAAATGCTACAGAAGAGTTCTTCAAATATCATGGACACAAAAAAGAACAAATATATCCATACTGCAAGAACTTGAAGAGTTTTGGCTAGTAAGGAAAACAGAGAAAACTTAAATGTTTTGGACATATCATCATGATAGTTTAGAGAAGACCACCTTGGAACAGTACGAGATGGGAAAAAGAAAGAGAGGAAGACCAGGGTGAAAATGGCTGCAAGACATCATTGATAATCTGCAAATGGATGCATCTGCACCAGGGCATCTTGCTTACACTTGAGAGGCTTACAGGAGAGCTATTAGGGAGGCAAAGTTTCACAGGGGACATGCAAATGACTGACTGACTGAATTAGAGTAAAAAGTTACATACACTATTAAATGATCCCTGGAAATCATAAATGAAAACAATAAGTAGGCAATAAATTAATATAATGAGTATATGTGATAATATAGATAAAAGATTTTAAAAGAAAACCTGACGTGTATAGCATATAAATATTTCAAATGGGTATACAATGCATATAAATGAAGCAAAACATTTATAAATCAAAATCATAGATAAGCATAAAACCAAAATCTCTGATTAGCAGTTCTAATTATTACTGTAAGTTGTATTTGTCATCCATTGTTAAATAGATAAGTCACAAAAAAGTGTAATATGAGAGAAGAATTTACTTTTGAAGCTACATATACTTTTGAAGCTACATATAATTGAAAACAAAAAAATAAAAATCAGATTTATACCTTGCAAATATAAAGCACTTTATCAGTGGGCTGCAAAAATGTTTGACTTTTAAATGTGGGCCATGCAGCAAAAGGGTCTGAGAACCAATGCACTAAAGTCAAGCAGCATCTGACTTTTCAACAGATGCAGTTAAAAAAAATGTGTGATTTTGTGTTGTGTAATAATAACTGGTCTATTAACCAAAAGGTCATTTAAGCACGCTACAGCATTAAAAACATCCTGGGTAACATCAGGCATACTGTAAATGAACATGTGCACAGTCTCGAACACACTTACAGACTGAGCCTAAGAAATAGGTTTGGTGGACATCTGGTCCATGACAGACTCACTGAGGTCATCAGTATTGTCTTCAGCATCGATGTCTACCTTGCTTTTACTGCAGCTAGCGATGATTGAAAGTCTTGTTCAATTTTGTCTTGGTTTTTAACAAGTTTCAATAAAAATGATACATCAGTTCCAAGTTTATCTGCAATGTCCTTTCTCATAGCTTTTTCATTAGCTTGTTTCAGAATATTCATTTTAGCACTTAAATCCAGCAGTAATAGCAGTTATCAGAACACACAGGAAGAGCCATAACAGAATTCACAAGAAAAAGGCAAATAAAACAATACAACTAAGCAAGCTGAAGGACGAGAATTTGAAAGAAGAACATGAAAAGAAAATAAAAAGAATTGTTCATAAACTTATCAACAGAAACAGAATCAATGGAAGAAGAAACCCACATTGTTTAAAACCCACATTCTGCAATTAGCAAATTAAATATGTGGTACTATGAAAAAAGGAGGCAGAGAAATGAAAATAACACCATGGTGGAATGATGAGGTGAAAAAGGCTGTAAAAGAAATGAAAAATAAATACAAAGAATGGATGAGAAATGAGCAGGAGCATGACTACACTGAATATTGAATTGCAAGAAGGCAATCTAAATGGGTAATAAAAAAAGCAAGGGTAAAATCATGGCAGGAATACAGTGAAGTATTCAACAACAATCATAAAGATGCTACAAATCTCTTATAAAAAGATCAGTACGAGAAAACAAGCAGAGCACTTCAGTAGAGATCGTAAATGATGTTAATGATGAATCACTATGCAAACAAAAGAGAACACTACAGAAATGGAGACAGTACTTTGACAAGTTACTCAGTATACCATCTGAGGCATGTCAAAACCATATAACAACGCAGATGGCCACATAGAACTGGAACCAAACATACTACTAACTGAAATAGAACTGGAACCAAACATACTACTAACTGAAATCAGAGAAGCCATCAGAAAGACCCCCAATGAACAAAGCCCTAGGACATGATGGAATCCCCAAAATGAATTAATCAAATATTCAAGGAAATTAGAATAGCTTGGGTTCACAGACTCTATAACTTGGTATGGGAACAACAAGAACCGCCACAGGGCTGAAGAAATGCTGTAATTATTCCAATATGGAAGAAAAAAGGCTATAAAAGGGATTGTAACCAACACAGAGGCACCTTACTATTAAGTCTTGCTGTAAAAATGTGCAAGATCCTAGAGAACAGGCTATGACCACTGATTGAGCTACAGTTAAATGAAACTTGTATAAGATTTAGAAAAAAATAGAAGCTCTAAAGATCTCATCTTTTCCCTAAGACAACTAACAGAAACATCAGTTGAACACAATCAGATACTGCACATAGCTTTCGTAGATCAAGAAAAAGGCATTTGATAAGTAGATGGATATTGTATAAACTGTGGGAAATCTCACATTATGGAGTTAGTACACGTCAGATCAACCTATGCAAAAATCTATATAAGAAAAGTCAGTGTGCAGTTAGAACACATGCAGTTACAATCTGAATCATTCATCATAAAATGATGTGAGTGAGTTAGGGCTGTGTACTATCTCCCTTACTATTTATGACATACACTGACAACAGAGAATTTTACATACATAGTAAAAATTCCACCACAAAGCTGCTCAACCCCAGAAACAATACTGATAAACCCATAACACAGTCCAGAAAACATACCCAATGGGTGGACCATAAACTTCTTCTGCTGACAATAACGCACATACAGCCACATCAGAAAAAAAGACCTTCAGCAGAACATAGATAATTTAACAAAGGCATGAAAAAGTCACAACATGAAGATAAGCGCTGAAAAAAATGGAAGTCATAACCATAGCGAGAAAAGAAATCCAAATAAAGATCTTCCTAGACAACCAGATCTTGAAACAGGTGAAGCATTTCAAATACCTAGGTAGCACAATATCAACCTCAGAGAAAATTAAGGCTGAGATTTAGAACGGATGTAATAAAGCAATCAGGTCATTGGACAAATGACTCCTTTACTGAAAAACAAATACATCACAACTGAAACAAAAAGAGCACTGTCCAACACAATTTTCCTCCCAACTCTATGCTGCCAATGTCAAACATGGACACTAACAGCCAAAAACAAAAGAAAATTCTTCATGACAGAAATAAGATATTTAAGGAGAATACTAAATATGACAAGAAGATACCAAATAAGAAATGACACTATCAGAGAAAATGTTGGAGTAACACCAGTATGCACTGTATCCAAAATGTTTAAATTAGGAAAAAAAGTAGGAATAGCTTTATTACTTAACCACTACAAAGTTGTGACGTTTCAGTATGAGCTTAATCATACAAACGCATACAGGATGAAGAACTAGAGAGAGGAGATACAGTATAGATTCACATGAATCTTATGTTAAAAAAATAAATTTAAAAAATGAATAGAGCACTTAGCTTGAAAGAATATGTAGATTTTCCAATGCTCGTTCAGAAATGCCTTGAAAGAATATGGAGCTTTTCTGACATTAGTTCAGAAATGCGCTCGTTGCTACGTTCAAAATGTGCTTATTCAGAAATGTACAGAAATGCACATGGTGAAGCGTAGAGAATGTGTAAATAGAGACTTGTGATGTGTGATAGGTGGATCTTTCTACATGATAGGTTAGTGGAGAGGGATTATGATTGTGGAAGAAGAGAATGTTATGTGTAGCTGAATAACGAGTTCAAACCATGTGGTTCCAGCATCACAAGTCCTGAATGTAGTGGTTCTCAAGCGCTAGGTGGCTTGTTTCATCTGCATGACATTGTTTGTTTTGTATGTGTTGTATGATAAAGGCTCACGCCGAAACAACACAACTTTGTAGTCATTAAGTAATAGAGCTGTTCCTACTTTTTTCATAGTTTATATTTTGGTATCACAACTTTACTGCAGTTTTTCGTGTATAGTTGTATACTTATGCACTAATTATTGTTCCTGTATCCAGAAACAGCAAGTCAAATGGTTTGGCCATATTACATGGTTACTACCAGACAGCAAACCACATAAAATATTCACACTAAGATTTGTAGGTAACAGAGGAAGAAGCCATCCATGCAAGAGATGGAGAGAGGAAATTACAGAAGCATTAAATATCTGATTATATGCAAATTGCTGAGCCCTAACATGATATCTGTTTGTCCTTTCAACACTGAAAGGTATACAAGGAAGGAGACGAGACAATCTAGATTGATGCATTTGCATTTAGTAGCTATTATCTGTCACAATGAGAACCAAAGAGAAGTGATTTTACACTGCTCAAAAATGACCAACTATCAACTCTCACTGCCAACTAGACAACACCACCCACATCTTGATAAAGAAAACCAAAAAGAAAACACAGTTTTAATCATGATCTTTTGAAAGGGCGACTAAGATTTGATGGTCACATCTTCAAAAATTTGATGCAGCATGTACTTTGTGATAAAACAGCTTGCGATGATGAGTTGTGAAGCTGATAATGCTTTGTGATGTGTTTATAACTTGGACTCGTCCAGTTTGCAATACAAAGTAGGGGTCTTTAACTCCCCTGTGTGCAAAAGTATGATGACATTAACTGATATGTGCCAATAAGCAGGGTGATACTAAACGGAGAAAAGCTCAATATTTATGGGAGTTGGCTGGGGATACAAATTTCTGTGATAGTATTTGAGTTGTGTCATAAAGCGATGTGATATTAAGTGGGTTCAACTGAATATGCTATAGTATTTATATGCTATACTAGCATTCATTTGACCGTATATTTCCCTATTTCTTTGTCCTGTATGTTTTTCTATGATTAAGGTACAAACTGAAATGTCACAACTGTGTGCTCATTAAATAATAAAGCTGTTTCTACTTTTTTTCTTAAATAGTTTTAACATTTCATTAGATGTGGTGTCCAGGGAGCAAAGGATTTTTTACATGACATAAATACAGGGGGCATCTTACGATATTATGAATAATTCCAAGAACAGGGATGACTGGAAAGCCTTTATCAGTAGCCTATGCTCTCAAGGGAGTGAAAGGCAATGATGATGATGATGATCTTACAATCTGGGCCAGTATAAAGGTGGATGGATGTACTGACCTCCACTTTTTTAAGTTGTGTAAAAATAATGAATAGTGGTACCAGGATGATGTCATCAAGTCACACATAATTTTCCAAATGATACAGCTTGGTTTTGGATTCATTTTCATTCATGATAACGCAACACATCATAGAGTAAACATTGTCAACAATGGAATGAATGCCAACAATATCACACATTTTACCTGGCCAGCTGCTCCCCTAATCTAAATCTCATTGATCAGGTTTTGGCCAAGTTAGCATTAGCTGTTTAAAACATTTCAATTTATTCAGAAACTCTTGATAATTTAAAGGAAGACCTAATAATTAAGTGGAAGGTCATGTTTACATTTTTAATGGCCAAGATACAAAGTAATAAATTATCATAGTATTCTAGTTTTCATAGTAAACAAGTGCAATTCACGTTTTACTCTACATAATAGATTCATACATGATATTCAACCATTGTGACTTGTCTTCTTGCATCAGCTTCAGTGCAGCTACAGCCCAGCGAGGAACAGGATGATGTAATGGTGATCCATTTATGTAAGCCAAAGCATGAGGTGAGTGACGATATAACTGTCGCATTGGCCACAGTAGAGCGTGGCAAATTTTGTGTGGCAGAACATTGATGTAACAAGACATTAGCGTACCATCAATGATGATAGTGCCACTGTTGGTAAATGGAGCAAACAGACCTTTCTTTCTTTCATAAGTGACTTCCTTGACTTCATGAGGAATCAAGCTTCATTCACTGACACCAGAAGATAATCTCCAACACAGATTTTTTCAGCAGCTACACACAGCTCTTTACCATCTTTTGTACAAAAGACAAGTGTTCAGCTGTAACAGACACAGTCTGAGAGGCTGTCTTTATGACAATAAACTCATTGTCAGTTTCCAGTTCTTGGTGTCCAAACATGTAGATTGTGTCATAGCTCAGATGGCCTGCTTTATCCCTGACAAGCACTTTATCTCCAACTTTTAGCTCTTCCAAGGTGATGGACTTTCCACTGATTAATGTAACAACCGAGGTTCTAGGGAAACACCCACCTTTTCTCTTAATCTCTGCCTCTACTTTCTCAGTCACCTTCTCAATAATCATTGTCTGGTTGGGTGACACTTCTTTTTCACAGTATATCTGAAGATCTTCCTCATATATTTTTAATCTTTCACTATTAGCCAGATTTTCCTCATTTTCATCTCCTGATTCTGGAGCACTATTTGATGCAACATAAGCAGTTGTTTCATGGCTATTAGCAATCTTATCAATCTTTATTTGTAAGGCAGAAATTTTACCTTCAAGATGGCGAAGTTGTTCATTTTGTGTCATTTTGAGAATGCTGGTGAGATCATTTACCTTCTCATGTAGCTCAAGCAATGCCTCCTTGTACTGCATCCGAGAACTGGTGTTGTTAAAATCATGCAGATTTTGATGAATAAGTTGAATATCTCTTATAATGTCTTCATTCATTTGTGGTACCTTTGCTTTATGGATAATTCTGTCACGTTCTCTCTGTACTAACTCAAAAAGATCATTTGTGTAACGTGTGCCATTTTTATTTACACTATCCACCATTGTCATTAGATGAATCAGTTGAGTCTTCTTTGTCTTCACATCTTTGGCTTTGTTATTGAAAAGTACACACCTGTAGTTGCATTCCTTGAAGAGATTTCTCAGATCTTCAGTCTGACTTTTGCACCAGTCCATAAAACATGTTTTTTTTCCTTCCATTTCTGTCTCAAAGTTATCACCGTGTGTAATAATACACACACTATGAGACTTGATAATATTTTCGCCCAAGATGTGTTTCAGAAGACCAACTGCCTTCACTTCTTCAGCTGTTATACGAACTCCAAAGCGAATAACAAGAAGCAATGCATGAAAACCTGCTGGACAATTAGCAATGGCTTCACTGACAGATCTAATAGCAAGGTCAATTCCTGACTTCTCATCAGAACTGGTATCACACACACCTGGACTATCAACTACTTTGATCCTGCGGCCATCAATCTCAGTCCATCCTTGTGCCACGTTTTTGGTCTTGGAATCTCCATCTGCTGAAAATGCAAAAATGTCCCGTCCTAGGATAGAATTACCAGTGGAGCTCTTGCCATGTCCTGTCTTGCCAATCATAAGTAGGTCAACATCACCACCAGGTGGTAACTTGGATGTGGCATTCTAAATTAAAATGTAAAATAAAATCCCTCATAAAAAACTGCCATGAATGGTATCAGAACTGCTTTAACTCTGATTAAAGAGAAAGCTGTTAGATGAGATGCTTTCATAATATTCAATCCAACATTACTAAATGTGGTTTAACTTATTAAAGATGTTGTTTTTCATGAAAGTTTTAATGTTTCAAATTAATTTGTAATTAACATATATATACTTATATATCCAATAATTTTAATAACTCTCTGTGCAAAATACAGTTATACTAGCTAAAGTCTTTTTTTAAAAATTAAAGCTGGCTTTTAAAAGTAGTTTATCTCCATGTGCTGTACTTACCAGTCGACCAGGGTTAAGAATTGTGAGATGGTCTCTGACCTAGTTAAAATTTGCTAATTTTGAGCAAAACTAGAAAAAAATAAAACTAGAAAAAAACTGATGTATGCCATGGTTACACTCTTAGATCTGTGGTGCATTTTACTACATTTTTCTAATTTTTATATGTAACAGAATATGTGAGCAAGGGTATAAATCCCTGGAAAATAACTTAGGTAAAGTTAATGCCCCTGAGCACTGTTACTGTTTTGGCTATCAGACTGATTTTCCCTGGGTTATCTGAGCTCAGTTGAATGTGTAATAATGTTTTGCACAAGAATAGTGTGAAAATCTGAAACTACAAGTACCATGCTTTCTTGAGTTATTCTGAGTTTTTGTCTTGTGCTGAGACTGTGTAATGCTGTTACTGAAAATTGTATACTCATTTTCAAGAATGGACTACATTTCAATTTTGGCTGCTTTTCATTGTATTTGGTAGCTCCACTTGGTTATATTAGATTTAGCCATTTGAACTTATCTACATGTCATCATAAGTAATATATGACTTGTTATGTTTCACTCACCATCAAATTTTCTTCATCGTTTAGATTCATCCATTAAATATCTGGTGTTACTTGACAATTGGCAATCATGCTGTATTGTTTTTTTTTATTGTGATTCTACATGGGGTATCTGGCCTAGGTGTTTGTCAAGAGTCTTATAAAATTTGTGTTTGTGTTGTTCCTGTGTGTAACAGTTGTTTTACTAGATCAAGCCCTCTCAAAGAAGGCCCCCATGTAGAGACAGTGATGGAGTCTTCATCAGTCATATGAAAGGGGGCACAGGAGTTGCTAGTCAGAGAGCAAAACCTTTGGACTCAGAAGCGATACATATTTCTGAGAACAATTTTTATATACCTTGTGTGTGTATATATAAATATATTTGTTTTTGCTTTATATTTATTGTGTCAGTACTATAATATATATATATCCTCCAAATAATGTAATGTAAGAATCTGAATAACAATTTTCAATTTTCATTTCACTTCAATTCTTCCAGTAATTTCAAGCAGCAGCAAGAAAAAAATTAATTAAAGTCAACCATCAACCATATAGTACTATTGTTCCACCAGTGAATGCACAACATGATAAAAGGAAGAGGCATAATTTGTTTAGAAGAACATTTAGCTTACCTCAATGAACACTCTCACTGTATCCAGTGGATCTGAACTGATTATGTTTTCTATGGTCTCAGAAGGAGTGTTCACAAAATTGAGGGCAGTCACAGTGACTTTCATGAAGCATGAACAGCAAAGATGTTCTTCAGGATTCGATTGATTTCCTTACTATGAGTTTCAGCATAGTAAATTTCAGTGGATGTAAACTTCTGCAAAAGTGTATTTAATTGTTATGGTAGCTTGTTTGTTATTATATGCTTATAAGTAAATGCATGTGTGCTTGCATGCACGTTTTTTTTAAAATGATGTATCTTCTGAGTCAATTTGTCCACAACAAAGCATTCCAGACCTGCCTTCATACAGCTTGAATGAGCAGAGAGTGTGGAGTTGATCTCTCTCTCTTTCTCTTTACTGGCTTGTAACTATATGCCTCCATAGAATAGCTAATAATCTCTCAACTCATGACTCACCAGCCATCAAGTTCTAAAAGGACATAGTTCTAAATGTAACTTGTTAGCTTGTTAGATCATGTTAGAAATTACTAGAGGTGATTGACAAGTTCTCAGCATAAGGTATAATAATTTCTCAACAAAGTAACCTTGAAAGTTTATGCACTTAGTCCAGCGATTCTGGAGCATATGGATCCCTTCTTTGTAAAAGTCAGCATCTTGTGCCAGTAGAAAGTGGTCTGCAGCCTGAATGACATCATCATCTGAAGCAAATTTGTGACCACTGAGCTCCTTTTTGTGTTTGGTAAACAGGTAATAGTTCGAAGAGGCCAAATCTGGGGAATAAGGAGGATGTTCAAGAAGCTGGAGGCTGCCATTGCCACCGCCAGCTTATGAAACTGAGCATTTTCTTGCTGAAGGATGACTCCTCTCGTCAATTTCCCCCAACACTTTTCCTTCAATCTGACCCGCAGTTGCTTCACAAGATTAGCATAATAGGCCTGGTGACCATTCTGCCCTTTTGAAGATAGTCTACCAATAGCACACCTTCTGAATCCCATAGTCTGAAGATAGTCTACCAATAGCACACCTTCTGAATCCCATAGTTTACCAACAGCACACCTTCTGAATCCCAAAAGATGGAAGCCATCACTTTGCCTGGTTACTTTGGAGGTGGGGATCCATGATGTTTCCACTGCTTTGACTGTTCTTTGGTTTCTGGTTGAAAATGATGAACCCAAGTCTCATCCATAGTCACACATTGCTGAATAAACTTTTCAGGATATGCAGAAAAATGGCCAAGATTGTCTCTTGACATGTTGAGACGCTGTCATTTGTGATCAGCTCCAAGAAGTTTTGGGACCCATCGGCAGAGACTTTTGTCATTTGAAGATCTTTGTGAATAATGGCATGAACACATTCCTAGGAGATGCCCAAATCAGTAGCAATGTACCACTCAGTTAGTCATCAATCCTCCATTATCATGTCATGGATTCTGCCGGTGGTTTCATCGGTGGTTACCGTTCTTGGCCTTCCTGGACGGGGATCATCTTCCAGATTCTCCCTTCCATGTTTGAATGGAGCTGCCTATTTCTTCACTGCTGTAAAAAGGGGCACTCTCCCCTAGAGTCTCTACCATATCTTCATGGATCTCCTTCAATGATAAGTCCTTGATACAGAGGCAGCGAATGACTGCTTGATGAGAAATGTTATCCATTTTCTCAATTTCTGCCACCCTTACCACTTCAGTAGCCTTTAAAAAAAATTGGTTATAGTTAATTTCTTGAAACTTGGTATTTAATCTTACATTAACCTGATCTACAAATGTACCTAATATCAACTGTGTTTCAAGTATTTGTACCTTAGGCCACAATTTATCAATCAAACCTCATATGTCCATCTCTTTTTCTGATCAACCATGAGACAGATTGTTGTTTGCTCATCTGTCTTGTCTCTGTGTTGTTCTTAAATTTGTTCCACTTTATACCAAGTATTTTCAAAAGAGTCTAAATTCTTGTCTATTTCTTTAGTTGATTTTCAGCTTTCGCATGCATAAATGAGGGTGGATATCACATTTGAATTGAATAATTTTAACTTGGTTTTTGTGCTTATAACTTTTGAATTCCATATGTTCTCAAGATTTTTGAAGGACAATGATGTTTTTGCAATTCTAACTTCCTTCCTGGTGTCACCATCCTATGTAGCTGCCAAGGTGTGCAAACTGGTTTACTTCATCAACAGCTGGTCCCTCTACATATATTTTTCCCTCTTGATTAATAAGAAATTTCATAATTTTTGTTTTGTCTTTCTTAATTTCAAGACCTATTTTGCTAGCTAGGAAGACAAGGAATCTGTTTTTTTCCTGCATCGATTTCACATTGGCACTGATAAGAGTTATATCATCTGCAAAATCAAGATCTTCTATATGGGTCCCATGTACCCACTCAATGCCCATTTTATCTGGACAGCATCTTTTCATTACAAAGTCTATGGCAATTCCAAAAAGCAATGGAGATAATATACATCCTTGTTTCACGCCTGTTTCAAATCTGAAACCATTCGCCCATTCCTTCTTCTGTCTTGACTGCACAAACATTGTAGAGATTTCTAATGATGTTGACAATTTTAGATGGTATTCCATATATTCTTAAAATTCTCCACAATGAATCTCATTGCTATAAAATGCCTTTTTAAAGTCTATAAAGTTCTGGATTAATGGTTTTTGCTTTTCAATATGTTCTTCAAGTATTTTTATTAGAGTAAAGACTTGGTCGAGACAGCTTCTCCCTTTTCAAAATCCTGTCCTGCCTGTTCTTCTCTCATTGCAGTATCCACTACATCCTTAATTCTATTCAGAATCACTTTACAAAATGCCTTTGACACAACTGATAGTAAGGTTACACCCCTCCAGTTATTGCAGTCACTGAGGTTGCCTTTTTTGGGTATTTTAACAATGATTCCTGTTTTCATTTAAGGGGACCTTTCCTTCTTTCCAAATTTATTAAACATTCTCTGTAGTTGGCTCATGTTGTCACTGTTAATAGCTTTTAACATTTTGACTGTTATTTCATCTTCACCTGCAGCTTTCTTTTTAGCCATTAGATTCACTGCAGTTTCAATTTCATTCTGTGTAACTTCATCTAAGTTGACATTTAGTTGTAGAACTGGTAAATCAGTTTCAAGATTTATTAATACATTTGTGTTTGGTCAATTAAGTATTTCTTGGAAATGTTAGGCCCATCTTTGCTTTTGGTCTTTACTTGATGTTAATAGTTTGCCTGTTTTGCTAAGGACTGCGCTTTTCTGGAGGTAAAGCACCTGTTAGCTTCTTCTGTATGTTATATAGAGTTTTGCTGTCTCTATATGTTTTTGCTGCATTTTCTGCTTCTTTTGCCATATTGTCTATATATTCTCTTTTGTCTCTTCTAGCTGAACTTTTTACTTTATTGTATGTTGCTTTTGCCAAAACTTTTCCAAGATATGTCTTTACATTCAATATGGCTAATCTGGCTGCACGTCTTTCATGTATGTATTCCATGTGTTGTCTGATATCCATGCTTTTGTACTTGTTGATTGCAGTCCAGCACTTGCTTTTGCTGCTGTGATTATGGCTGTGATATATGAATTCCTTAATTCACCTATATCTGTCTCATTTACCTCGATGTGTGCTGCGAAATGTTTGGCAAGTTCCAGATTGAAATTACTGTTGGTATTTTCTTCTTGTAGGCTGACTGTTTATCTCTCTGATTATTGATTTCTTGTGTTGGATTTTCAACTTAAGTCTTATCTTCCCTATACACAGGTTGTGATCACTGTTGACATCTGCACCCCTATATGTTCTTACATCTATCAGAGATAATCTGAATTGTTTTCTAATACAAAAATGATCTGTCTGGTTTCTGGTTCTATCATCTGGAGATATTCATGTTGTTTTATGTATTTCTTTGTGTGGAAATATTGTTCCTTCAATCACCATGCCCTCTGTTAGACATATTTCAATTAATCTTTCTCCATTGTGATTTATTGTATCAATTCCTTTTTTCCCCATTACTTTTTCGACTTTGATGGTATATTTTCCTACCGTGGCATTGAAGTCTCCCATGACAATTAAGATATCATGTTTAGGTACTTTGTTGATGAGTTGTAGTTGGTAACAGAATTCGTCTTTTATTTCATCATCTGCATCATTCGTGGGTGCATAGCATTGTATGATTGTCATTCTTCCATGCCTTATTTTGTATCGTGCTATTATCATACAACTGTTCACTGGTTCCCACTCAGGCTATTTGCTGTCGCAGATGACATAACTATACCCAGTCCTTCTTGATATTTCCCATCGTCTCTGCTGAAATATATTATTAACTTACGGTTTTCCGCCATATCATAGAAGACAATAAATGCAAATGTAAAAAAATGAGGTTTATCCTTACACCATCAACTCTGGTAACTTGTGTTTCAATCAAATAATGTCAGGAAACCACCACTAACATCTAGCATGTAATCTGCATTAACACACTAATGAATAAAAAAAAATACATATAACTAGATCCCGATGGCTTGAATTATTTTTTTTTATATAAAAGTCCTTGCCGCTGTTCATACTCTTCTTTCATTCATCTTTCTTTCTGATCTTTGTACTCTCTTTGTATTTCTTTGTTAATATCTTCGCAGAACAATCATTTCTGCTATTCATTTTTTTCTCTTTTTCATGAATTAGAGGACATATACTCTTTATTTCTTTGTTTTTGTGCCTTGGTGTGTGTTGCCTTTGTAGGGATTCCTTTCATATTTAATGGAATGCTTCTCTTAATATTTCTAACCGATCTTGTCTCATTGCTTTCCTCATTTATTTTATCTATCAGTGTTTGGTGGGAGGGGGGAGAGAGTAGGCATGTGTTTAAGAAATGGACTTCTTTGCGAGACTCAGCATTTTGCTTCATATAAGGGGATATTTATGGTATTTGTTATCTCCTCCATCCGTGTCCTGCCTGTGTAATGTGGCCAAACCATCTGACCAGTTTTTTATAAACTGTTAAGGTAATAGAACAGTTTTCATGAAATTCGACAGATACAATTTTTTCATTACTGATGTGACTATCAGCAAGAGTTTTTGAAATTTTTCTGACTCATTTCAAAGAAATATAACACCATTATCATGTCATTATTTTGAAACAGACTGCTAAAACTATAAAGAAATATCTTGACTATTATTTGATAATAACCTGAATGAGCTCTTCAGCACTTTCACAGTTTACTTGCAGTTTGAATAGCTTCTCTATGCATGTAGCATCACAGTGGCTTGCTGAAATATTTGACAGATGTTGATGATTGAATAGAAATAACTTTAGGTGAGGACAATGACTTAAAGAACATAACACAAGCTGAAAAAATAAGACAATTCAAATAACATAAATGACAGAGGTAAATTAAATATTAAAAATGTTAGAAACATATTTCGAGTAACATAATGACAAAGTGATATTTGGTTTATGTCTTTCTCTGAATGAAATCACAAGTGTGGCTGCAGGGCCTGGATGTTTGTCTGGGGAGTAAAGAATAAAGCCACTACTACCTTCTGTATGTCATAAGAGGTGACTACGGAGATTGTACGCAGGGCCAAAAACCCTGTCACATAAAAAAAAAAAAAGTTAAACATGTTACAGAAACAAAAACAATTAATCAAGTCTCACTGTGGGATGGACCTCCAGAGTATGAAGCTCATATGACTGCTGGTGGTGAAAGCCTAAAAAAGCCAATAGCATGACAGTGGATGTACTAAATGCAAAGTCTGAAACTAAAATCGGTTTTTGGAATGTTCAAAACAACGTTTGAAAATGGTAAGTTATGACAGAAAACAACAGAAATGAGGAACTAAAAACTGCATATTCTAGGAACAAGTGAGAGCAGATGGCCAGGGACAGGATGATAAAATCGCAATAGGAGAAACAGCGTTATTTTCTGGAAGGAATGACCATCAACATCATGAAGGTGTGGGCATTATACTGAAGAAAGATATAGAAAAAGAATTATTGAAGTGGACACCTATAAATAACAGACTGATAAAAATAAGACTGAAAGAGAAATTCGCCACTATTACTATAATACAGTGCTATGCTCCAACAAATGATAGTGATGAGGACAAAAAAAAACAAGACTTTTATCTCCACCTACAAAAAGAAATAGAAAAAACACCCAAACATGACCTCATAATAGTAATGGGAGACATCAATGCCAAGGTTGGAACAGATAATTTATGCAATGAAAGAATCATGGGAAAGCACGGTAGTAGAACAGTAAATGATAATGGAGAAAGACTAATAAATTTCTGTGGCCTAAATGACTGTGATTGGAGGGACACTTTTTCCACACAAGAAAATACATAGATTATCATGGTATTCACCAAACAGTTGTGACAGAAGTCAGATAGATCATATATTAATTAATGGTAGGTGGAGACAAAAAATTCTCTACAAGATGTGAAAGTGAGAAGAGGAGCTGATGCAGGTACCGATCATCACCTTGTAGAAGCTAGGATAAAAAATTAAGATTAAAGGCACAAGACACAAAGTGACAACATGAAAGCTATGTGGCATTGGGAAACTGAAAGATACACTTATAATAAAAGGCTTTTGTAATGGAAGTTCAAAAAACTTTCCAGTGCCACCAACAATAAAGAAAATACAGGAATAAAAAGTGTAGATCAGAATGGAATAAGATAGCAACAGTGTACAATGAAAGCTGTAAAACTTGCTTAGGTTTCAGAAACAAGAAGATACAAGACTGGATGACACAAGAAACTCTTAAAACTATACAGTTAAGAAAGCAGCTCAAAAGTAAGAAAATGAAAGTCAAGTCAGAAAGACTAAAAGAAAGATATAATGAACAGTACAGACAGTTAAATAAGTTAGTAAAACAACAAACCTGGACTGATAAAAGGAATACCTGGAAGAACTAGCAAGACAAGCCCAGGATGCAGCAGTGAAAGGTGAACGTGGTACATTATACAAAACAACCAACACTACTATTGGAAAGTATAGGACAACGAACGTTTCTGTCAAAATAAATATGGAAAACTCATCACATCAGAAAAGGGACAAGAAGAAAGTTAGGCTGAACAGCTTCTCAGAAGAAACCCACCAACAACACAGATAGACATCCCTGAAGCTGAACATGATTTATATATATAAAGACAGATACACCAAGTAAAGAAGAAATCATTACACCAGTTAAAGGACTGAAAATTAGAAAATCTCCAGGGCAGGACAACTTGAGCAGAACTTTTCAAAATAGATATAGAACTAGCAGCAGAACTGCTGCTGTCATTGTTCAAAGAAATCTGGGAAACTACAACAATTCTCACAAAATGGAACAGGGGAATTATACCTAAAAGAGACCGTACAGACTAACAACTGGAGAGGAATAACCCTCTTTTCTGTCCCAAGTAAAATATTAGGAAAAATCATCAGAAGAATCTCAACAGCATTAGATCAGAAACTGAGACATGAACAAGCACGATTTAGAAATAGCAGGCGATGTCATTTATTCATTCATTCATTCATTTGCATGTCCCTTGCGGAACTTTGCCTCCCTAACAGCACTCCTGTAGGCCTCTCGGTTGTAAGCAAGATGGCCTGCTGCTGATGCATCCATTTGCAGATCCTCAATGATGTCTTGCAGCCATCTTTGCCTTGGTCTTCCTCTCTTTCTTTTTCCCATTATGTACCCTTCCAAGACAGTCTTCTCTAGATTATCATGATGTTTTATGTGCCCAGAATATTTAAATTTATTTTCTCTCTTTAATCCTCTTTACTAGCCAGACTTATTCAATATTAAGTTCTTATCATCATCATCATCATGTGCCGTGCCGACTGGTGTTGGCTATTATGCTTCTCCAGAGTACCCGATCCTTCATGCAGGCCATCAGCTCAGCTGGTGATCTCCTCTCACACCATCCCATCAGACTGTCCAGTATCATTTCTCTTGGTCTTCCTCTTGATCTTCTTCCTTCTATTTTTCCTGTTGTTATAATATTTTCAATGCCCCATCTTCTCATTGCATGTCCTATGAAAGTACATTGTCTCTCTCTTATCTTTTTGACAAGGTTTTTTTGTCTCTCCAGCTCTTCTCCTACATTCTTCATTAGTTATTTTTGCTGTCCAGGGGATTAGCAACATTCTTCTAATAAACCACATTTCTGCTGCTTCCAATGATTTTTGTGCAGACTTGCCTATTGTCCATGATTCACTTCCATATAACAAGATAGGTTCAATATAGCATTTTAGGACTCGTTTTCTAACATTCATTGATAAGGATGTGTTGGTTAATGTTTCTCATTCTCTGAAATGCAGTCTTTGCTTGGCCTATTCTGTTCCTATTTTCTGTTTTGCATTTCCCATCTGAAGTTATTACTGCTCCAAAGTATTTGAATTTCTGCACCTGCTTTAGAATAGTTCCGTTTAATTTAATACTGCATGCTGGTGGATTCTGTTTCTTAGATATAACCATAGTCTGTGTCTTTTTGATGTTCAAAGTAAGGCCTTTCTGTTCACTTTCTTTGGCGACTTTATCCAAGAGATTTTGGAGGTCTTGTTGGTTCTCAGCTATCAGTACTGTGTCGTCAGCATACCGAAGGTTGTTAATATTGTATCCTCCAATTTTTATGCCTGGTTCTGTGATGATTGTTCTTAGAATATTCTCGCTATACAGAGAAAAAAGGTCTGGAGATAGTACACATCCTTGTCGCACCCCTTGTTTTATAGGTTGATATTTTCCAATTCTATTTTCAACTCAAACTGCTGCTTCTTGCTGCCAGTATAGATGTTTTACAATCCTGAGGTCTTTGCCGTCTATATTGATGTCTTCAAGCTTTATAATAATTTCATTATGTTTCACCATGTCAAATGCCTTGGTGTAATCAATGAAGCATAAGTAGAGATCTTTCTGTACTTCTAAAGCTCTTTCTGTTAGTGTTCGTAAAGCATAAATGGCATTGTGTGTTCCCTTTCCTTCAACAAATCCAAACTGTTCATCTGCTATTTCCATTTTTATCTTTTTCCTTGTTCTTCTCATAATTATTCTCAGAAGCAGCTTCGTTATGTGACATGAGAGGCTGATAGTCCGGTGATCGTCACATTCCTTTGCACCTGGTTTCTTTGGTAGTGCTATAAACGTGGATTTAATCAGGTCACTGGGAATATAACCACTATTGTAAATGTCATTCAGTAACTTGATTATTATTTTTATTCCTCTCTCCTCTAGTGCCTCTATTTCTTCTATTGTTATATTACCAGGCCCAGTCGCTTTTCCTTTCTTCATGTGTTTGATGGCATCCATGATTTCATCTTCAAGTATTGGTGGTCCCTCACAGTTTTCAGTATCTGGTGTTAATTCTAGTCTTTCTCCTCCATATAGCTCACTGATATACTCTGTCCACCTGTCCACAATGTCTTCTCTTCCCATTAACATTTTACCTTCTTTCGATTTCAGGCATCCTGTGGTATATTTTGTTTTCCTGCCTGTGAGTTCATTAATTCGTTTGTGCATGTTTTTGCTGTCTTTAATATGAGAGTCCTCTATCTGTCTGCACTGCTCATTTAACCACTTCTTATGCTTCTCTGCATTTGCGTCTTATTTCTTTATTTATCTTATTATATTTTTTCTCGTTATTTTTACTCCTCCTCTTCTTGTCCATCAGTCCTAAGATGTCGTCTGTCATCCATTTATTTTTAGGGGCTTCTTTTTTTGGTGGTATTATCTCCTTAACAGTTTGGTGGATAGAATCTCTTAACATTTCCCATTGTTCATCTATACTATTTATCTTTGCTATTGCATTGTATCTATTTGTTATAATAACTTTGTATTGTTCTCGCAGTTCTTGGTCATTTTTAAGAAGTTCTGTACTCAGTTTGATGTTTCTCACTTTTCTGCCTGCTTTCTTTAGTTTTATTCAAACTTTTCCACAGAGTGGATCATGGTCACTATTACAGTCAGCTCCTGGCATGGTTTTTGTTGTCAGTAATGCATTGCGGAATCGTTTGTTGATTAATATGTAGTCTATCTGGTTAAAAGTCTTTTTGTCTGGACTGCACCACGTTGCCAGTCTTCGAAGATGTTGTTTAAATCAGGTGTTTCCTACAACCATGCTGTGTATTCTTGCTCATTCAATTAATTTATAACCTCTGTCATTCCTCTCCCCCAGTCCATAGTCACCAACGATGTCTGAAGTTCTTCCTTTACCAACTTTGGCATTAAAATCTCCCATGACTATGGTAACTTCATGTGACTGTGTGTTTTAGTGCTGTCTCTATGTCATTATAAAATAGTCTTGATACCATAGTGATCTTAATTGTATCAAATGTGTTGGAAATCCCATTTTCCCATTATTTCCCAAAGTTTCTGGTGTTGTACACAGTCAAATGCCTTAACAAAATAACAAGGAGAATTGCAGTAAATAAGCAGTTAAGAATCCCCATGAGTTTCATCAGTGTCTCTCTTTGTGTGTTTTGTCATTGTTTTGCATAAGTGGATCTTACTTCTTTGAAGATCAAGATGATCCTCAGACCTGACACCTTGTGACTTTTTCATGTGGAGGAACATTCAATATACATTTGCATACCCTCACCTTCATCGGAACATCCTGAAGGAGGAAATCACAGTTCTTGTAGTATAGATATATTTGTTATTTTTTGTGTCCATGGTATTTGAAGAACTCTTCTGTAGCATTTACATTCAAAGGCATTTATGCATTTCTCAGCTGTTTTGTTAAGTGTCCAGGTCTCAAAGGCATATGTTGCGATGGGAAAGATGCATGCCCTTAAAAATCTTATTTCTGAGGTTCTGTCTGTTCCTCTCCACAGACTCTTTAGTTGTTTTACTTTCTGAAGAGCAATAAATGTCCTCCTTTTAATTTCCCTTATTGTATCTCAATTATTAGTTAGCAGTGATCCAAGATATTCAAAACTCTCCACTTCTTCCAGTTTTTCCTCATTGATACATATATCAGATGCCTTATTTGTTTTGTCAGTTGTCATCAATTTAGTTTTCTTCACATTAAGATAGAGGTTTTGCTCTTCACTATTCTTACGGACTGACATAATTAGTTTTTCCATTCCTTTTTGTGTTGTGGACAGTAATACTGTGTCATCAGCATATCTAATCTCTGGTATTTCATAACCTCCAATTGTTATGGCATTGTAATATTCTTTGTCTACATCTTCTCTAACATTCCTCATTATATTTTCAGTATACAAGTTAAATAAGTAAGGCAACAATATGCACCCCTGACAGACCCCTTGTTTTATGTCAAACCAAGTTGTTGTTTCACTATTTATTCTTACTGCTTCTTGTTGGTCTAGATACCACAGTGATCTTAATTGTATCAAATGTGTCGGAAATCCCGTTTTTTTCCATTATTTCCCAAAGTTTCTGGTGTTGTACACAGTCAAATGCCTTAACAAAATAACAAGGAGAATTGCAGTAAATAAGCAGTTAAGAATCCCCATGAGTTTCATCAGTGTCTCTCTTTGTGTGTTTTGTCATTGTTTTGCATAAGTGGATCTTACTTCTTTGAAGATCAAGATGATCCTCAGACCTGACACCTCGTGACTTTTTCATGTGGAGGAACGATCAATATACATTTGCATACCCTCACCTTCATCGGAACATTCTGAAGGAGGAAATCACAGATGGCATTGCATCTATTACTCCTGACATGCTACATAAAGCTTGGGAGGAACCCAATTATCACACTGACATGTGCCATGTTACTAGGCGGGGCACACATTGAATCCCTGTATGGTATGTCTAAAACTTTGAGAATTTCTCTACAATAATAATTAACATATATATTCTCCATGTAGCTGCATTTGTCATCATCATGCAATGATTTCTGGAAAGTGTAAAGGAACTTTTGGAATGCCCTGTACATGCAATTAATTTAACTCAGTTATAACTCTTTCATACACTAAGGAGATAAGAAAAATGAGTGACTGTCTTGTTTAATCTATAATGACTCACTGCAAATCTTATCTAATCAAAGCACAAAATTTTATTACTTTTTTTCCTCTCTCTCTCAACCTTAAGTGCCCAGGGCACATGGGGCTTCCGCAAGGGTTTTCCACAAATGCCTGTCCTTCGCCTTTTTTTCTGCTCTTGCCCAGGTAAGCCCTCTATTGCTCAACATCCTTTCTGTTGTTCTTCTCCATGTCTCTTTTGGTCTACCCTTACTTCTGTTCCCCTGTGGTGTCCATCTTAGTGCTATTTTTGGTAGTGAGTTGTCAGTCATTCGGAGCACATGTCCCAACCATCGCCAGCGTCTTTCCTCAATAATTGTTGTCAGTGGTTTCATCTGCATTTCTGCTAATAAGATGTTATTTCTTATGGTGTTTGGCCAAAATATTTTTCTAATCCTTTGTAAACATTTAGTCTGGAAAGAATTCAACTTGTTTTCTATGGTTTTGGTGATTTTCCAGCATTCACTTCCATAGAGTAGTACACTTAGAACATTACTCTTAAATATCCTGATTTTCATATTTATGCTTAGTTTTTTTGATTTCCATAGAGTCTGCAGCATTGCAAAAGCCTGGTTTGCTCTAGTAAGTCTACTGTTGATGTCCTCTGTGCTATCTCCATTTTCTACTACTCTGCTGCCAAGGTATACAAATTCGTTGACCTCCTCCACTAACTTGTTATCTACTCTGAGTACATTTCTGTTGTTCACATTTTGCTTCATTAACTTTGTCTTTCCTACGTTGATCTTTAGTCCTATGTTGTTTGCATTCTGAGTTAGCTTGTTTATTTTATCTTGCATATCTTTGTGACTGCTTGATAATAGACAAATGTCATCCGCAAAGTCAAGGTCATCCAGCACTGTGTCAAGGGTCCATTGTAATCCTCTGCGTTTGTCTGATGTTGCCTCCTTCATTAACCAGTCTACTGCCAAGATAAATAATGTTGGTGATAGTACACATCCCTGTTTCACTCCTGTTTGTACCCTAAAGCTGCTGGAGGTATGTTCTCCACAGATAACTTTGCACTGAAAACCCTCGTATAGGGCTTTGATTACATTAACTATTTTATGGGGGAGGCCATGCCATCTTAGGATTTTCCACAGTGCATCTCTGTTGACACTGTCAAAGGCTTTCTCAAAATCTATGAATAATGCATATGTTGTGCTATGCCACTCATTTCTCTCTCTCTCTGAACCTTAAGTGCCCAGGGCACATGGGGCTTCCGCAAGGGTTTTCCACAAATGCCTGTCCTTCGCCTTTTTTTCTGCTCTTGCCCAGGTGAGTCCTCTATTGCTCAACATCCTTTCTGTTGTTCTTCTCCATGTCTCTTTTGGTCTACCCTTACTTCTGCTCCCCTGTGGTGTCCATCTTAGTGCTATTTTTGGTAGTGAGTTGTCAGTCATTCGGAGCACATGTCCCAACCATCGCCAGCGTCTTTCCTCAATAATTGTTGTCAGTGGTTTCATCTGCATTTCTGCTAATAAGATGTTATTTCTTATGGTGTTTGGCCAAAATATTTTTCTAATCCTTTGTAAACATTTAGTCTGGAAAGAATTCAACTTGTTTTCTATGGTTTTGGTGATTTTCCAGCATTCACTTCCATAGAGTAGTTCACTTAGAACATTACTCTTAAATATCCTGATTTTTATATTTATGCTTAGTTTATTTGATTTCCATATATTCTGCAGCATTGCAAAAGCCTGGTTTGCTCTAGTAAGTCTGCTGTTGATGTCCTCTGTGCTATCTCCATTTTCTACTACTCTGCTGCCAAGGTATACAAATTCGTTGACCTCCTCCACTAACTTGTTATCTACTCTGAGTACATTTCTGTTGTTCACATTTTGCTTCATTAACTTTGTCTTTCCTACGTTGATCTTTAGTCCTATGTTGTTTGCATTCTGAGTTAGCTTGTTTATTTTATCTTGCATATCTTTGTGACTGCTTGATAATAGACAAATGTCATCCGCAAAGTCAAGGTCCTCCAGCACTGTGTCAAGGGTCCATTGTAATCCTCTGCGTTTGTCTGATGTTGCCTCCTTCATTAACCAGTCTACTGCCAAGATAAATAATGTTGGTGATAGTACACATCCCTGTTTCACTCCTGTTTGTACCCTAAAGCTGCTGGAGGTATGTTCTCCACAGATAACTTTGCACTGAAAACCCTTGTATAGGGCTTTGATTACATTAACTATTTTATGGGGGAGGCCATGCCATCTTAGGATTTTCCACAGTGCATCTCTGCTGACACTGTCAAAGGCTTTCTCAAAATCTATGAATAATGCATATGTTGTGCTATGCCACTCATTTGCCTGTTCTAATATTTGTCTAAGTACAAATATGTGATCTATGCATGATCTTCCTTTCCTAAATCCTGCCTGCTCTTTCCGAAGTTTTTCCTCAAGTGTTGGTACAATTCTGTTGATGATTATTCTGCAAAATACTTTACTGGTGAGTGGCAGTAGGGTAATGCCTCTCCAGTTCCCGCAATCTCTGAGGTCACCCTTCTTTGGTAGTTTTACTATAAGCCCAGTTTTCCACTCCTCTGGGGCTTTTTCTAGATTCCAAATTTGTTGTAATATCCGGCAAAGTTGTTTTGGTGTTTCTGTTTCTTCTGCTTTCAACATCTCCGCAGTCACTTCATCTTCACCTGGTGCCCTGTCTGATTTTAGCTTCTTTATCGCCTCCTTTACTTCATTTATTGTTATTGGTCCTGTATTGATGTTTAGTTCTGTTTTTGCTTCAGGTATGTCTATTGTTTGTGCTGCTTGTGTTCTGTTTAGTAGGGTGTTAAAGTGTTCCCTCCATCTTTCAATTTTTTCTCTTTCTCCACTGACCAGTTGTCCATTTTGTGTCCTTACTGCACTTTCAGTCAAGCTTTTTTCCTACTTCTCTGTAAAGTGTTTCATGCTTTGAAATTTTATTATAATGGCAATTATGTGTGTTGATTACCTTCTGTAATTAATATGTGTAGCACTGACTAAGATTTACAAATTGCTCTTACATAATGGAACGTTATGGTATTCTAACTGGTTGTGAAACATTTCCTGACTGAGAACAAGCTGAGTAGATGAATTATTGAATGAACTATTGGAAATGTTTCAAAAATGGAAAGTCACCTCTTTCGAAAGACTCAAAGATGACTCTCAGATTGTAAAAATAGAGTTGTCCAGTAAACAGTACAACATAGCTGTCAGTATCCTCATCTACATTTATATCTTCTTCTTGTCCACATGCTTCTTTGGAAGGATGATTTTTAACAGACTCATCAGAACCAAGAGAACTCTGGTGTGCTCCACTATCCAAGATGTCTTGAAGTGCTATAAAAATTGATATATGAAGTAAAAATCTTTGAAAAAAAAACTGAAATATAGTACTCTGTGTGGTTTAATGTTAGGAAATAATAAAGCCTAAAAAGTTTAGATTTACAATGAGACGGTATAGGCGCTCTATATCTTACTGTACTGTCATTGCAAAATGATTCATTGCTTTTAATTTGTTATATATGTTACATAAGGCAGATTTACCTAAACAGAAACAAAAATGAAAAGAATTTTAAGCCAGTTTGTCGGCTCATACCAGGGGTGAATCTTGAAGGCTATGAATGTCACAGTACCTCTGCCCTAGAGGTCCGTCCCGTCCCAAACACGCCCATACTGGGAAATGCCTAAACCGGCTCAACCCAGGGATAGAAGTCACTAGTGGCGAGGATTCGTCCTCCTGGACAAAAGCTCCATCCTGGTCACAACTAGGAAGGGTAGCGGCCACGACCGCAAAATGCTGAAGTCGGAGACACTGGACCAGGGAAGTCTAGATAGGCAACCACCTCTCACCCGGCGGGGATGTCTGCGTATCCTAATCACGCTGAGGTTTTCCGGTGAGAAAGTCCAACCCTGGACTGGATGGGCAACCACCTCTCACCCGGCGGTGATACACGGGTATCTCAAAACACGTCGAGGTTTTCCGGTGAGAAAGTCCAACTCTGGCCTGGGTGGGCTAACGCCTCTCACCCAGCGGGGATGCACTGATATTCCAAACATGTCGAGGTCTTCCGGTGAGAAAGTCCAACCCTAGACCAAACTGGTGCAATGAAAACCACAGTGTCACGCAATCCCGCTTCCGAGACCCACCAAGAATACAGGCTAAAGCACTGTGATACTCTGAACCCCTTGTGGTCCTTTCGTGGAACTCGTGTGGTCTATTTTGGACCACACAGGGGACCACGGGACCTAACGAGGACCACATGCGTGAATTCAGTAGGTTCACAGTGCGGTTTTTGGTGGTAGAAGTGAACGAAGAAGAAGAAGAAGAAGAAGCCAGTTTGAAATGTTGCATTTGAGTCCTTGATGGCAAATCTGAAGTCAAGTCTCATGCTACTACCTTCAGGTTTTAAGTCAGGTCTAAAGTCTTTGCAAGCAGCTTCAAATCAAGTGTGGAATCCACAAGTCAAAATTTTAAAGACTGATTACTAGTTCTAGTTACCAGATAAATGTTATTAAAAATGATTTATTGTAGCATACACTAAGTGCTGAGAATCATGAAAGTGAAGAAACTAAAGTAATTTTTTAAAATAACACACAATGTGTATATACTATTTATCACTTAAATGTGTATTTTAGTAGTCATTTATTCATTTTAATTTTACATAGCACTAAAATCAGATAGAAACAGTTATATCTTCTGTAAACCATCACAATCCATGAGAGTGAATGCTTGTTTGTGAGTGTTTTTAAAGAGAAGTAACTACTACTTGTAAGGCTTGAAATTTTGTGACTTTTATTATTTGTTGTTCCCTGGGAACAAACGTGTTAAGAGCACACTTATCTTAACATAGTCTTCTTCTTCTTCTTCATTCACTTCTACCACCAAAAACCGTACTGTGAACCTACTGAATTCACGCCTGTGGTCCTCGTTAGGTCCCGTGGTCCCCTGTGTGGTCCAAAATAGACCACACGAGATCCACGAGAGGACCACAAGGGGTTCAGAGTATCACAGTGCTTTAGCCTGTATTCTTGGTGGGTCTCGGAAGCGGGATTGCGTGACACCGTGGTTTTCATTGCACCAGTTTAGTCTAGGGTTGGACTTTCTCACCGGAAGACCTCGACGTGTTTAGGATATCAGTGCATCCCCGCTGGGTGAGAGGCGGTAGCCCACCCAGGCCAGAGTTGGACTTTCTCACCGGAAAACCTCGACGTGTTTTGAGATACCCGTGTATCACCGCCGGGTGAGAGGTGGTTGCCCATCCAGTCCAGGGTTGGACTTTCTCACTGGAAAACCTCAGCGTGATTAGGATACGCAAACATCCCCGCCAAGTGAGAGGTGGTTGCCTATCTAGACTTCCCTGGTCCAGTGTCTCCGACTTCAGCATTTTGCGGTCGTGGCCGCTACCCTTCCTAGTTGTGACCAGGATGGAGCTTTTGTCCAGGAGGACGAATCCTCGCCACTAGTGACTTCTACCCCTGGGTTGAGCCGGTTTATGCATTATCCCAGAATGGGCGTGTTTGGGACGGGAGAGCAGAGGTGCCGTGGTATAGCTCTCGTAGCGATACTACTGGACATACCGGTTAAACTTCACTTTCCACCACCTTTTCCCATCGGCTCCGCACAGCAACCTTTATTTCTTTTCCGCATTTACTTCCTTAACTGGGAGGAGCTTCACTCCACGCGCGGCATTTGAAGAGTCTCGCCAGCAGTGTCTTAACCTCTGGGACAAGGCGGTTCATGCATTTCACCCGATATGACTGCACTCAGGACGTGGCCGACCTCCAGACCAGAGGTGCCGTGATTTGACTGTTTGCTTCGCTTTATCCTTTCTACCACCTTTTCCACAGTGATGCTTCGCGGCAACCTCATTTGCAAATTTCTTCATTGGCCGGGAGGAGCACCGCTCCACGCACGGCAGCTGAAGATCTCGCCAACAGCGGCAGATGAGCTACCAAACGTGCCACTCATCTACCCTAAGTAACTGGTTTTCAGGCGCCAGGTATTCGCCTTCGCCCCTTCTCCTGTCAGTTTAAACAGTTCTGCCACGGAAAGGCCAGGAGCTGGACTTGACTGCCAGAGGCTGTTTGTGGCGCGTTTGCAGTCCTTAGAACCATCTTAACATAGTGTTTGTGAGACAGGGAACATAGATCTGTTTGCTTAGAAACTCTGACCTACTTCTGTATCCAAGAAACTTGTAGCAATCAACACTAATTGTAATTGTTATTTTTGTAAAATGTAATGTCAGGTTGGTGGACGGATGGGGACATGGAGATCTCTGGCAGGGATGAGGGAAGTCTGGTGTGAAACCAATGAATCCAGGACGTGACAAGTCTATGGGTCTTTACAACAATGGCTATCAGAATGATGTACACAAAACAGAGCCAGCAGACTATAGGTGGCGGGGAATGGATATCGTTGAAGCACTCATCAGATTCCTCATCTCAAAGTCAGAGTGTCTTTGTGGAACTGTCTCAAAACCATCTGACATGGAGAAGGGACTTACATACAGCCAATGGAGGCTGGAAAACAAAGTTTTGGCCAGGCTAGCCACACTGTCTTCATGGCAGTCCGAGCAAGACCACAGTCTGCCCTAGCAAGGAAAGGTGTTGAAGTTGGAGTTACCCAGCCAAAAGGCGCATCGCAAAAATCAGGGTAACACGCATTATCGCTAATGAAATGTCTCTATCTGCAGTATTCAAATATGGTGCTCGCCCTGTGAAGATTAACCAGGCAGGTGCAGTGCCAAGCCCCCTGCCTCGAAAGGGTCCACCCAATGCTACTGGAGGTCCTCTCAGTTCATCTTGTGGAGTTAGGAGACATGAGAGTAGAGCTACTGGCCAAAAAATACAACGGAAGAAAACAGCCAAAAAGCAAGAACTTAAAATAATGCAGTGGAATGCTGAGGGTGTCAGCTGTGTTAGAGATGGCTATAGCAAAAAGGTGGAACTAGAGAACATACTTTTTGCAGAACAGGTAAGTATATGCTGCATACAGGAGACACACCTAACCAAAGATGCCGCCTTTAAAATCAGAGGCTACCAGTGTTTTAGATCAGACCGACAGGACAGAAGAAAAGGAGGAGTACTCACACTTGTTAAGAATAACATCAGTGCATGTCAGGTGGGAGTGTACATGGAAGGAGCCGAATACCAGATGATCCATTTAAAAAGTAGTAATACAGATTTCCACCTCCTTAACTATTACTGTCCTAATGACCGCCCACTTGCTTTAGAAACAATCCCACACAAAGAAAGACTGATGGTCTGTGGCGATTTTAACAGCCATTCCCAGAGCTGGAGGACCACATAGACAAGAGAGGCGAGGAAGTTGAGAGCTTGCAGGATGATAATGGACTTCTCCTGATCAACCAGCCAATGGATCCCCCAACATTTTACTCAAGGGCTTGGCATACAACCTCAACACCAGATCTGACATTCCACTCTCCAGATCTGAAGTGGAACATTACATGTGAAGTTGGAAAACAACTTGGAGGTAGCGACCATCGACCAGTCTTCCTGACAACAGAAAATGAGCTCCTTAACACCAGTAGCCCTCTCCCTAGATGGAACTATAAAAAAGCAAACTCGACAATGTACAGACATCGCACAGGTATCCTGGTGGGACAGCTGTCCATAGAAGGTAAGGATATTAACAGCATAGTGAAGGAATTCAATGCTTGTATTCTTCAGGCCACTCGTGAAACCATTCCCAGAGGAGCTCGCGGGGACTATAAACCATACTGGTCTAGTGAGCTGGGAAAACTCCATGATGACGTGGAAGCAGCTCGAAAGCAAGCAGAAAATAGACCATGCCAAGAACACTACACTAATTACCAACATTCTAAGGCCAAATTTCAGAGAGCCAAGCTGTAAGCCAGATGGGAAATTTGGAGAGAGAAAACAGAGTCCCTAAACTTTGAAAAGGATGGAAGGAAACTGTGGAAACTAATCAAACAGTTAAATGATGAGAGTACTGGAAGAAGTACAAAGATTACACCAATAGAGGATGGGAAAGCTCTTACAGGTAAGCAGGTAGCAGATCACTTTGCTCGCATATTTGCACAGGACTGCAACATTGATATCCATCCAGAGAAAGAGTGTACAGTGCACACTGACCTACAGAAAGAAGAGGAACAAGTCAGAAAAGTGGAGGTCATGGATGCACCAATCATACGCAGTGAGTTAGACCTAGCAGTTAGTAAACTGAAACCAAGGAAATCACCAGGACCAGATGGAGTGTCCAACAAAATGATCAAGAACCTGGGAATGGCAGCAATAGGAAAGCTGTTGGATATTTTCAATATGTGCTGGAGCACAGGTAAGTTACCTCAAATCTGGAAGGAAGCAAGCATAGTACCACTGCTAAAGCCAGGGAAAAACAGTGATACTGCCTCCAGCTACAGGCCAATCAGTCTCACTAGCTGCCTATGCAAAACGATGGAATGCATCATTGACCTGAGACTAAAATGGTACCTAGAAAGTGAAAACCTTCTCGTTCCACAACAAGCAGGATTTAGGCAGTACTACAGTATGGAAGATCAAGTGACCTATCTCTCTCAAGAGATTGAGGATGCATTCCAAGAGAAAAACCTTGTACTAGCAGAGTGGACAGACCTGAAGAAAGTCTTTGATAAAGTATGGAAAAAAGGTCTGCCGTGGGAGAGAAATTCCTTAGCTCTGTAAGCCATCCCCTGAAGGAGAGATTCAATAACTTGGCACTAAGATGGCTTAAAAGAAGCAGCTTCATTCATCAGGCCAAGCGTATGTGTAAGCTAATACCTGACCTCCCAACTGTAGTCGCTCCATTATCATCTGTACCAGACCATACACCATGGAAAGAAGCAGATTATACACAAATAACTATTCAGACTGATGTGAAAGGTGTGCAGAATGGTGAGATGCAGAGCAGTCTTGTAAGATCAACAGCCACACTTAGTGTTCTAGATGATAAATATCCATGTGACACCTGGATACGTGTGTATACAGATGGATCTGCACATAATGCCATAAAGAATGGAGGGGCACGAGCACATATTGAATATCCAAACAACACCACTGACAAGATTTCCATACCCACTGGAAAACACTGCAACAACTATGATGCAGAAGTTAGGGCAATTATTGCTGCAGTTGAAAAACTATCAGACTCCAGAATTGATACATGTCCTGTAGTAATTCTCACAGATGCAAGATCAGTACTGGAAGCTCTTCAGTGCAACAAACTACCAAACCTTAAGGATGCCTTGTCAAAAATTGGCTTACAACATGGAGTCACTTTGCAATGGGTTCCCTCCCACTGTGGGATACCAGGCAATGAGAAAGCTGACCATCTGGCCAAAGAGGGCACTGAAATGGAGCAACCAGACATACCAATCACCTATAATCAGAAGAAAAGCATGATAAAAACCTACAGGAAGTCACAAACACCACCACATGCTAAACAAAAAGGAACAAGTCACCATCTTCCGTCTCCGAACAGTACACAGCCGACTCCAAAGTCATATGTATACAAAGTTTAAGGTTGGTACTACTAATCTATGTACATGTGCCCAGGTGCCGCAAACTGTGGAACATATCCTCCAGAACTGCACCAACTATGAGATACTGAGAAATAATTACTGGCCCAGTGAAACCACTAAAGAAGATAAGCTCTATGGTTCCATACATGAATTACAAAAAACAGTGAAATTTATCCAAGAGACAGGACTGCAGATATAGACAGACAATGCGAATGAAGAGGAAGAAGAAGAAGATTATTTGTTATAGATTTGATAAAGAACAAAGATAAAATGTATTTTAAAAATATAAAATAATACTTTGCAATTACTATATGGATTATCTGGACATTTTTATAAACCTAAGAAACATTATGAGATCTTTATCTGTCCTTTGGCTTCTTTTCTCTGTCTACACCCTTTATGTTGCTTGAATAAAATGAGACAAATCTGAGCAGACTGCAGATTCATATTAATTAAACTTTATAGTAAATATGGAAATGACATCAGTGAAACATGCACTGTCTTAAACATCTCTGATGAGCACAACACTGTAATCAAACAATTAAGTCAGTCTGCTAAAAAATGTCAACTCACAAGTCCAGCTCAAGTCACTACTTTTCAAGTCAAATCTTTAAAGTGATTTTTTTTTCTTTCAGACATAACTTTAAACGGCCACAACTCTAACTTTGCAAGAGAGAGCCAAAACTTCTTCTCATTATGAGTCTGGGTCTCAGTTGTTAAAATCTAGCTGTGATGAAGGAGTCAACATGGACAGCATGTTGTGCTCAGTACAAAGACTGCAGAAAACTCTAACTAAAGGCCGATGATATTTCTGGTCAAAAGTGAAATATCCTCAACATCATAAACTGAAAACACTGAGATTATCAAAAATCAAAATCACTTCAAGGCTTAAGCAAAGAATCCAGTCTAGTGTATTACAATGAGTGACACATTTTTGATGAGCTGTTATTTCATGCATATAAACACCAATACATTCAAAAGATTTTTTATGAGTACTGTAAAAGAAGATCTGAATATGCTGAGATCATACTGGATTTTTTCAAGCCTTTTTCAAAATATTATTTTTGGTGTGGGTAATATTCGAGAAACTGACTACGGGAAACTCTAAAGAGGACACTGTTAAGAGAGGCCAAATTAAGAGGCATAAAATCCCCTGATGAGGTTGAAAAGCTCGCCGAAAACAGGAAAAATTGGTGAACTACCTTGCAAGCCCTATGTGACGTTTAATGGCATGGGAAGGATATAAGAAGATACTATATATATATATATATCTCTGAACCTTAAGTGCCCAGGGCACATGGGGCTTCCACAAGGGTTTTCCACAAATGCCTGTCCTTCGCCTTTTTTTCTGCTCTTGCCCAGGTGAGCCCTCTATTGCTCAACATCCTTTCTGTTGTTCTTCTTCATGTCTCTTTTGGTCTACCCTTACTTCTGCTCCCCTGTGGTGTCCATCTTAGTACTATTTTTGGTAGTGAGTTGTCAGATATATATATATATAAAACACTCAAGACAGTTATTAGTTCATTCATTATCCACTCCAAAATGCTTGCAGAAATACCTAAAATGTTTAATAATGACATATATACTGTGATTTCAAAGTCAGGAAACACTTAAGAGTTACCCTTTGTGCATAGGGGAGATCTAGGTTATTATGCCAACATTATGCACACATGGCTGGAAAAAAGAGTTCCCAAGCCAACTGACAGGTCACTGTCAATTGGATCTCTCAAATATCTTATTTTGCTCCTTGAAACTCAGTTTTACAAGTATAAGTGATGGAGAAAATATGAAGGCAACATCAAGAAACACTGATGAACATTATGGTTGGGACAGATTAGTACTGGCAAAAATGTCATTATAATGTGTCGCATGTGCTGGAAGTAGCATTAAGCTATGTTTTCTTCTTCTTCTTCTTCATACACACACTGGCGATGACACGTGGTACCCTGGTTTTTGTGATGCACCTTTTGGCTGGGTACTTCCGACTTCAGCACCCTTCCTTGCTAGGGCAGACTGTGGTCTTGATCGGACTGCCATGAAGACAGTGGTGTAGGCTGGCCTGGCCAAAACTTTTTGTTTTCCAGCCTCTGGTGGCTGTACTTAAGCCCCTTTTCCATGTCAGATCCAGCATGCAATGGTGGCTGGCCAGACGGCTTTGAGACAGTTCCACAGTGACACTTCGGCTATGGGATAAGGAATCTGATGAGTGCCTCAATGATATCCATTCCCTGCCACCTATAGTCTGCTGGCTCTGTTTTGTGTACATCATTCTGATAGCCATTGTTGTAAAGACCTATAGGCTTGTCATGTCCTGGATTCATTGGTTTCACACTAGATTTTCCTCATCCCTGCCGCCAATCTCCATGTCCCCATCTATCCACCAACCTAACATTACATTTTACAAAAATAACAATTACAATTAGTGTTGATTGCTACAGGTTTCTGGGCTACAGAAGTAGGAAGGAGTTTTTAAGCGAACAGATCTATGTTCCTGTCTCACAAAGACTATGTTAAGATAAATGTGTTCTTAACACAGTTGTTCCCAGGGGAGAGCTATGTTGTAAAACACACCATAATTTTCTAAAAACTTAAATAAAATGTGTGAATTTTTTTTGAACTTACTTCTATGTGAACTAGACTTACACAACAGGAGATATATTGGTACTTTCATCTAAGGAGTAAATTTTAAAGCAGGCTGATATCAGCTGCTGTTGGTATTGTCAGGCATTGTCTTGCAGAGAAGCTCCTCTCATTGCTGACTCTACCAATGCTGGATTTGCATAGCCAGTCAAAGTAATGGCAAACAATATCTGAGTTGCAAGATCCACTTTCCTTGCTTGTGCTTGCATCTTCTAATGTCAAGTTTGGCCCTCATTTTTTCCTCAGATGATGCTGTGCCCATGTTCAGAGTCACTCTCTTGATGACACAGTCTTTCACAATTTCTTCCCAGATGTCATGGTCAATAGAAAAATCTTGCATTGATGACTTAATGATATCTTTAATATCTAAGTTCACCGCTTGTTCTCCTTCCAAGTTCACTGTTTAAATCTTGGGAATACAGCTGCCATCAAATCTTATTACATGTTCCAAATGTTTCAGTCTTCTACTTCTTAGTAATGTCAGACATTACACTGCAGAACCTTGGAGCTGGTTATTTTTTCTTGGTCCTTGATGTTTACTATTCTCTGAAGGCAGTATGTCAGTCATTTACATATCCATTGCAGAACTTTGCCTCCCTAACAGCTTTCCTGTAGGCCTCTCGGTTGTAACCAAGATGCCCTGCTGCTGATGCATCCATTTGCTGATCATCAACAATGCCTTGCAGCCATCTTTGCCTTGGTCTTCCTCTCTTTCTTTTTCCCATTATGTACCCTTCCAGGACAGTCTTCTATAAATTCTCATGATGTTTAATATGTCCAAAATATTTAAGTTTTCTCTCTTTAATCCTCTTTACTAGCCAACCTTCTTCAATATTAAGTTCTTGTAATATGGATATATTTGTTCTTTTTTTGTGTCCATGATATCTGAAGAACTCTTCTGTAGCATTTACATTCAAAGGCAATTATGTGTTTCTCAGCTGTTTTGTTAAGTGGCCAGGTCTCACAGGCATATGCTGCCATGGGAAATATGCATGCCCTTAATAATCTTATTTTTGAAGTTCTGTCTGCTCCTCTCGAAGCTTCTTTAGTTGCTTTACTTTTTTAAGAACGATAGATGTCCTCCTTTAATTTCCCTTATTGTATCTCCATTATTAGCTAGTAATGATCCAAGATATTCAAAACTCTCTACCTCTTCCAGTTTTTCCTCATTGATATATATTTCAACTGCCTTATTTGTTTTGTCAGTTGTCATCAATTCAGTTTTTTTGTTTGCATTAAGATAGAGGTTTTGCTTTTCATTATTCTTATGGACTGATGTAATTAATTTTTCCATTCCTTTTTGTGTTGTGGACAGTAATACTGCGTCATCAGCATATCTAATCTCTGGTATTTCATAACCTCCAATTGTTATGGCATTGTAATATTCTTTGTCTACATCTTCTCTAACATTCCTCATTATATTTTCAGTTTACAAGTTAAATAAGTAAGGTGACAGTATGCAACCCTGAAGGACCCCTCATTTTATGTCAAACCAAGTTGTTGTTTCACTATTTATTCTTACTGCTGCCTGTTGGTCTAGATCTCTCTCTCTCTGAACCTTAAGTGCCCAGGGCACATGGGGCTTCCGCAAGGGTTTTCCACAAATGCCTGTCCTTTGCCTTTTTTTCTGCTCTTGCCCAGGTGAGCCCTCTATTGCTCAACATCCTTTCTGTTGTTCTTCTCCATGTCTCTTTTGGTCTACCCTTACTTCTGCTCCCCTGTGGTGTCCATCTTAGTGCTATTTTTGGTAGTGAGTTGTCAGTCATTCGGAGCACATGTCCCAACCATCGCCAGCAACCCTATCTGGTAAAAAAACTATCAGACTGCTACAGAAACGGTTGGTCTAGATACAGCAGTGATATTAATTGTATCACATGTGTTGGAAATCTCATTTTTTCCATTATTTCCCAAAGTTTCTGGTGTTGTACACAATCAAAAGCCTTTGAATAGTCTATAAAAGATAAATATAGATTCATATTAAATTCTCTGCATTTATCCATTATTAATCTTATACTGAATATATGATCTCTTTGAAATAGCGTTTTTCTTTATGCTGATGACTGTAGAGTACCTTGAACATTTTGGAGAACTTCCATGACATCATGAAGTTGCTACACTTTCCTAACTTCATTGCATTAATATGCTCTGTGCAACTTCATCTAGCCCAGGATCACTAAACAGAGTTCATACACGATTTGTGAACTATATAAATAAATTAATTGATCATTCCAACTTCACGGTTGTGATACAAAACATAAGTCAGTAATCACCTAACTCTGGACATTACAACAGAACCGATTTATTGATGAAATCATGGTTGTTGCTGGATGTTGTCAAATGGAAGCAGCGTGAAAAGACTGATGAATTTTACAAATACATAAAAAGGTGTCTGGGCAGCTTGATGTCACCATGGGATGACCTTTCACATGGCAAGGATGTTGAGGGACATTTTTGCTTCTACAATAGATAATACTTCATACTCTCTCAAAAACTGAATTCAGATGAAACTGTCCTAAAAAGGACAAATTTACCAATACTAAACATTCCTACAAAGAACAGACTACAATCTACATTCTACTTTATCGACAGCCTAACTAAAATACTGACTCTGAAGGAAAACTTGCATGTCTACATTTCTGAAACCTTCTCTCTTGCCCGTCTCTAACCATTTTTTTCTTTTATCTGCCTGTTTTCCGTGCATCTCTTCCAAATTCGTTCACTATGAGTGCAAATACATGTGAGCTTTACAACAGATTTTCCAACTGCACAGGCTTTTAAGTATCCAAATTTAACTCTCTACAGGAGAGACTACTATTTTATTTCTATCCAACCCAATTACCTATCCTATTCTATTACATTTTGTTCCTCTTCCATGTCTAAAACCAGCTTGGACCATATTGACTTCTTCTATTTTCTTATGAAGTCTACCCATTATGATTTTTAACAGAATTTTACTGGCGTGACTAGTCAGCGCAACGGTTCTGTAGTTTGTGCATAATTTCAAGTTACCCTTTTTTGGCAGTGGTATGAATATAGTTCTTTTCCATTCTTTTGGCCAAATACCTGAATGCCATATCTTTTTACATAATGAATGATAGATTGTTGCACATTACTTTCCTCCTGCTTTAATAAGTTCAGCTGTTATCTCATCACATCCTGGTGATTTACCATTTTTCAGATTCTTTATTCAGTTGTCGGTTTGGGTTCTTTCTCCTCCAATAATAATTCACATGGTTGATTTATATTTTCACAGTCAGTTGTATCATACGAGGGGAAGTCACTAAGTAACTCGCAAATGCCTGTTACAAAAAAAAAAAAAAAACTAAATGTGACGATAATTTGAAAACTTTAAATTTTTGAACCTACATTATTCCCCTATTTCTCAATGTAATCACCACCAACACTGATACATTTGTCCCATCGTGTAATCAGTGATGCAATACCCAAGGCGTAAAAATCGGGAGTCTGATTTCTGAACCATTTTTTTACTTCTGTTTCCACCTCTTTGTCACTCGAGAATCTTCTCCCACCAAGGTGGTTTTTCAATGGACCAAACAGGTGAAAATCACTTGGAGCTAAGTCAGGACTATAGGGTGGATGCTCAAGATCTTCCCAACCCAACTGGTTAATTTTCTCTTGGGTTAACCAAGCCATATGTGGTCTGGCATTGTCATGAAGGAGAAGCACACCTCTAGTCAGCAGACCAGGACATTTTCTTCGAATTGCATCCCATAGCATTGACAGAACTTCACAGTACAATACAGAATTCACACTGTCACCATACTTCTAGAACTTGGTTAACAACACTCCTTGATAATCCCAGAACACTGTCAGCATAACCTTCCCCGCAAAAGGCATAATCTTGAATTTTTTTGTGCATGGCTATAACGGGTGTTTCCGTTGCATTGAAACATGTTTTGATTTGGGTTGGTAGTGGTGCACCCAAGATTTGTCTCCAGTAATAATCCTTTGGAGCATGCCTTCACCTTCATATGTGTAATGACAGAGATGGTGCAATGACAAACCAAATCGGTTCATTCTGTGTTTATCATTCAGATCTCTGGGTACCCAATGTGAGCAAACTTTCCTAAAATTCAGTTGCTCATGCATTATTCTCTAGGCTAAGCCATGTGAACATCTGACTGCACTTGCTACACTGTCTATCAGCTCTGATAATCTCATTCATACATTGCACAGTCGCTTCTGTTGCAATCTGAATAGGATGGCCAAGTCTGACTAGGTCAACAATTTTGGTGCGTCCCTGAGAAAATTCTTTTATCCAGTTATAGGCCGCTTTACGTGATAAACACTTTTCAGCATAGGCTGTAATCATTTCCTTATGGATGTCCTCAACTGAATGTCCTTTACCCACAAAAATCACACTACACTTCTTTGTTTTTCTTTGGTACACACTAACAGTTGGGTAGCCATTATATTATTGCTTTGCGCATGCACATGTAACTCCCAGTGGCCCTTACATACAACTATTATAAAGTTGGATGATGGTACTATCTAAGGATATATTTAAATACTACCTGATAACTGCCACTGATAATATATTTCAATTTGCGAGTTACTTAGTGACTTCCCCTCGAACATTCCTCTGCAATATTCCTTACATCTTTCTAGAATTTCCTGTATCTCTGCCAAGATCTTCCCCATCTTGTCACAAATTACATTTAGCTTATGTGTGACTTTTCTCATCAATGTCTTCATTTATTTAAACATTTCACTATCTCTTCCACACTTCTGATGTCCCTCTATTCTTTCACAACAATCTTGTATGTATTGTTTTTTGTCTTTTCTTATGTTTCTTCTTCCTTCTTTTGTTAAAGATTTATACTCCTCTTTGTTGTTATTTGTCATTTTCCATTTTGTCTTCATTTCTCTAAGTTGTTTCCTTAGTTCTAGTGTACCTGTTGTAATTCATCCACTCTTTTGTGTTTTCTTTATTGGAACCATATCATTAGCTGCTGTTATTAAGATATCTCTGGGCTGCGTAGCCAATTTATATAGTGTCAGCTCATCCTGTACAGCCATCAGCATCTTGAAATGGTTCTTCACTTCTGTACCGTATTGTTCTGGTATTTTTATAAGATCAAAGCAGAGTGGTCTTGTTCCCCTGTCTTTTTTATCTTTATATTCATATCTGCTATTAATAACTCATGCTCTATGTCACAGTCAGCACTTGGTAAAGTTTTTGCTGACGTTATGGTTGATCTCCACCTTCTTTGCACTAAAATGTAATCTATTTGATTATTGTTTTTCCCATCAGGTGATATCCATGTGTAATGTCTTCTTGAATGTTGTATAAAAATTTGTTACTGACCATTAGCTCATTTTTCATTCAAAAAGCCATTAGGCTGTCATTTGCCTAATTTCTATACCCTACACTAAATTTCCCCACAAAACATCCTTTGTTTTCTGTTCTTTCTGTACCAATATGTGCATTAAAATCACTCATTATTAATACAATATCATTTTTTCGTACCTGGTCTATCATCATTTGCAGTGTGTTACAAACGTCTTCTACTTCCTCTTCTTCTGCTGCTGATGTAGGTGCATATATCTGGATAATTGTTACATTTCTAGGAGTGCCCTTAAGTCTGATAGTGAGGATTCTATCACTTACTGCATTGTAACCTAGTAATGCTTTTGGTGTTAATTTGTCCAAGTAAAAAGCCACTCCATTCTTTCCTCCTAATTCTCCACCAGACTATAGTATATAAAGATACTATCATTCTCGTTCTTGAAGTGTCCTGATCCTTTCCATTGATGTTCACAGACTGCCAAAATGTGTATCCCTGTTCTTTCCATCTCATCACTTTGATACTTTCCCTCATACATACTTCTCACATTCCACGTTCCTACTCTTATTTTTCTTTTTAGTTTGATGCAGGGGTTTTCTTTGGTAACACCGTCAGGATTTTGTCTGTCATCATAATTACTAGTACTGACCTCTGTCTCACATTCTTCCCCAGTGTTAAAATTTGATCTGTCTGACCTTCCATATTGCTTATTAGGGCAACTTTCACTGAAGGCAATGATAATGGAAAATATTAAGCTTTTTCACACTTCACAAATGATGTCCATGTTTCAGATTGATATAACAGAATTTTAAGCACACAAGTATAATGAATAAGAATTTTTATTTTCAGTATTAAATAGTCTTTTCCTTTGTATACCAACAGTTGTAGTGGCCTTTCCTATTTGTGTATTGATTTCTTTGTCCAGGGAGAATGTGGAAGTAACTATAGATCCAACTGCCATCATTTTAAGGAGCAGTGGTACTATAATATTGTTGACGATCTGCAAATGGATGCAGCAGCAGCAGGCCCTCTTGCTCACAACCGAGAGGCCTACAGGAGTGCTGTTTGGGAGGCAAAGTTCCGCAAGGGACATGCAAATGAATAAATGAATGAATGGTACTATAATTTCTACTGACCAAGTCTGCTCATATAGTCAAATGCCTTTGTAAGGTCAAGAAAAACAATGAAAATCACTGCATTTTTCTTGAAGTTGTCAAAGTGTGGCAATAATGAACTTTCAACAGACAGTAAGTAACAGCTTCAGCTCTGTCTCATAAATACTGGACAAGCATTTTAAAACTTTCTCTAGTAATCTAAATGTTGTGGCTGCCAGTTATATATTTTGTGTTGATTTCTTCATCACACAAACTTGCCCTGAATAGATCATAAAATATCAGATTTTCTCAACTTATCTAGTTTTTTAAAACTTATAATTTGATGTTTTTCTGCCTATAACTTTTAATCCTACATTTTTGTTTTGCTATTCATGTGATTTATATATGTCTATGTCTTTATTTAAAAATGTAAGTAAAAAACAGATATACATGCGTGCATGAGTGAGTGAGAGAGAAAAAACACAAAAATCAAATTATAACTCACTTGTCCTCTTTTCTTTCACATTTTTGACAGAATTTTTCTCTTTATCAGTCCCCACTATGCATTTCACAAAACAAGCTTCAATCTTATATACTGAGTTAAATTTGCTTCCCTCAGTCCAGCCAGTGCACTGATCCATAAAAGCTTTTACAATTTTCACCATTCCTTGCATATCAGATGGATATTTGTCCAAGTCTTTGAAAGAACAGTAATGGATATCAAGATGAACATTTCCATATTTCTTTTTTTTTGACAGTTTTTTGTCAATTTTTGCTGCCAATTTATGAAGAACTTTCATTTTTTCACTGTCCAATTGACCGTAGTATTTCACATACTTTATCATTTTTTCTATTAACTTGTCCAACTTACTGATATCTGAGGACAAATTAAATAAAATGTTAATACTGTTCAGAAACACATGTAATAATAAAGACAAAACATGTAATAATAATAAATGCCAAGACATGCACATGACGATCATTTCTGAATGTCAAAAAAAAGGAGGACACTCTGAATGTCGAAAAAAAAAGAGATTGAACACATAGGTCACATACATGGGTTACCTTATGTATATAAATATGATTTAAAATTATTGTCAATTTTTCCATGGCCAACAACAATTATAATTATTGTCAAGGTTTCCATGGCCAATAAATTTCAAAGCGGAAACAACAGACTAAAATTGCATATGGGATATGAAAAAGTACAACTCAAAAAGTTTTATTTGGCAATGCTGTACTCACCATAGTGATATCTGGAAGAAAATATGACATCGTACCTCAAAATAAACTACTGTTTGAGAGAAAGCAATGTGCATACTTTGGGTTTTTTAAAACATCCCAGCTTAGTAATGTTTCCTGAGACAAATCCATCAAATATAGGTCTGTTCTGTATAATACAAGACAATCTGTCACTTTAAGTACCCAAGGAGAAAAATGAAATGTTCAACTTTCTCCGTAATTTCGTTGACAATTACTAGTTTAATACAGAACAAATGAGTGGCATTTATGCCAACAATTTATTCAGCTTTAAATTAATACACCTACAAACTCCCAAAAGGAGGACAAATCAGTGTCTGGCTTGAGGTATCACCAGATGGAAGGTAAGTATGTTAAATTCTTTGCTGTCTGACTGAAAGCCTAAAAGACACTCAAATTTACATAACAATGAATATATTAACATAAAATTTAATGATTTAGCATAGCAGGAGATACTGGCATCAAAATGCTAACTTCTAATTTCAGATAATACACTGGAGTATTTAAATATATTTTTAAACTCTTCACTTGTCTTAAGATAATTATAAACAACATATTATCATCATCATTATTATCATCATTCTTCTTATTGTTATTATGTGCCATGCCAGAGAGTGTTGATGATCATGCTTCTCCATGTTGCGTGGTCCTTGGTGTTTCCAATTAATTCAGATGCTCTGCCTTTTCTATTCCACTTGGTCAATCCACTGACATATTTTTCTCTTGGCTTTCCTCACTTCCCTTTTCCCTTGAATTTTCCATTCATATTTTCCAACTTCCATCTTCTCAAGACATGTCCAAGAAATTCTGATTGTCTTTTTTTCTTATCACGTTAACTAGTTTCCATTGTTTCCAGATTTCTTTGAGGACCTCTTCATTTGTTTTACTGTCTGCCCAGGATATTTATTCCATCTTTCTGGTAAAACCACATTTCTGTTCCTTTCAGTTTCTTTGTCATCTTTTTTTTTTTATTAAGTTTCACAACCATATAGCAATATTGGCTCCATATTGAACTATAATACTCTTTTCCTCACTTTAGTGACTTTTTCTTATTTGTCAGTATCTTCTTTGTGTCATAACAAGTTACCTTTACTTTACCTACATGTGATTTTATTTCATTTATGCACTTGCTATTAGTTGTTACTGTTACTCCAAGGTAAATGAATTTGTTCACTTGTGCATATAAAAGACCTTTGTGGGAAAAGAAATGCAAAGCAACAGGCTGTTTTGAAAATAAAAGTAAAACTATTATGGAAAAAGAGGAACTCATGGAGAGATGTTCAGAGCACATAAAAACCTGTATAATGACCATAGAAATGAGCAATTCAGTGTAAACATGAGTAAAAAAGGACCACTAATACTGGAAATGGAAGTAAATAACATATTATATATAACAGACAGACAAACAGACACAGACACACACAAACACACATGCACGCACGCACACACATACGCACACACACAAGAGGCATGTCTTTCTTGCTTCCTTTAGTTCTTCCTGTATTGTGTGTCTCTGTGTCCCCAATGGCCTGCCGCTCTTTCTTTTCCCTTGAGGTGTCCAAGCTAGGGCAGTAAAGGGGTGTCTTGTTACTTCTATTTGAAGTATGTGGCCCATATCCATATATATATATATTAGTATATATATTAAAAAGTATTATACCTACAAAATCAGAGTGGTCAAGCTTACCTTTACAAGAAACTGTCATCACTGTGACCAGTTCATTTCCAATTTCTCTAGCCTTAATCCAGTGTGTTCCACAATGACCTTGTCTTTTCTTAGGCTGACTTTCATAAGAGGATGATGCATCTGCTATTAAACTTTCTTTGGTTTGATGTCCATTATCATCTTCTTGATGTTTATCATAGGAGTGAGAGCTTAATGGAATAACACCAGAGGGTAAATGCTGTCTTTGCTGAAAAGGCAAATTCAAGCAAATAACTTATGATAAATTATGAACTATAACTATACATTTTTGAATTTATAAATTCACCACTTGTGTTACTTGGAGTGTCTTATTAAAAGTAATGAGACTAACATGAGCTCTTATGACTATGAAGAGTTCTGTTACAGTTATTTATGCAGTATTTACTGTGCTTCATGTTGTGTACATCAACGTTATCATCTTTTTCTATATGTGACTTAATGATTGCCTATTATTAGGGTAAGTTATGAATTTGTTACTTCCAACTATCATCACATTTTTTTACCATTGTCCTTTAAAAACCTTCTGCTAATTATATTTTATGTTTATAATTATAAATAAATAATGAATAGGTATTGATTTTTATAGAAGTTGAATTGTGTTTCACACATTCAGATTACCTCTCCCTCCTTCTCTCTCTCTCTTCCCCTCCCCTCTTTCTTCCTCTCTTCTTCTCACTTTTGTATTATCTAAGTACTGAAACTGTCAGTCCAAATACTGATTAAATGGTCTAATGCAGTAATGCAGCTATGAAAATATCAGAGAATCTGCATGTGTCATTCAATTCCACTATTCAGTTTTATTATTCATTTGTGTTTTTGAAGGCTGTTACAAGTTAGGCTTTCTTATCTTATATTTTATATCCTTCCCGTGCCGTTAGACGTCACATAGGGCTCGCAAAGTAGTTCGCCAATTTTTCCTGTCTTCGGCGAGTCTTTCAACCTCAACAAAGGATTTTATGCCTGTTAACTTGGCCTCTCTTAATAATGTCCTCTTCAGAGTTTCACGCGGTCTGCCCCTTTTTCTTCGGCCTGTTGTGTTCCACTTGATAGCTTGTTTTGGGATTCTCTAATCATTTCTTCTCATCACGTGACCAACATATGTCCATCTCCTTTTCCTGATCACCCGTGAGACTGGTTGTTGTTCAGTCATCTGTCTTATCTCTGCATTGTTCTTGAATTCATTCCACTTGATGCTGAGTATTTTCCTTAGGCATTTGTTTTCAAAAGAGTCTAATTTCTTTTCTATTTCTTTAGTTGTTTTCCAGCTTTGGCATGCATAAATGAGGGTGGATATTACATTTGAATTGAATAGTCTTAACTTGGTTTTTGTGCTTATAACTTTTGAATTCCATATGTTCTCAAGATTCTTGAAGATTGATGCTGCTTTTGCAATTCTTATCCTAACTTCCTTTCTAGTGTCACCATCCTGGTCTATGTAGCTGCCAAGGTATGCAAATTGATTGACTTCTTCAATATCTGTCCCTTCTATGTGTATTTTTCCATTTTGATTGATGGGAATTTTCATTATTTTTGTTTTGTCCTTGTTAATTTCAAGTCCTATTTTGCTAGCCAGTGAAGACAGGCTATCTGTTTTTTCTTGCATGGAATTCACATTATTACTGATAAGAGTTATGTCATCAGCAAAATCAAGATCTTCTAGTTGGGTCCCATGTACCCAGTCAATACCTGTGTTACCTGTGCAGCATTTTTTCATTATGAAGTCTATTGTAATTCCAAAAAGTAAAGGAGACAGTATACATCCTTGTTTCACGCCTGTTTCAATCTGGAACCATTCACTCATCCCTTCTTCTGTCTTGACTGCACAACCATATCCATTGTATAAGTCCTTAATGATGTTGACAATTTTAGATGGTATTCCATATAGACATAAAATTCTCCATAATGAATCTCTGTGTATGCTATCAAATGCCTTCTTAAAATCTATGAAATTCAGTATTAATGGTTTCTGCTTTTCAATATGTTCTTCAAGTATTATTCTGAGAGTAAAGATCTGGTCGAGACAGCTTCTCCCTTTTCGAAATCCTGCTTGTTCTTCTCTCATTGCAGTATCCACTATATCTTTGAGTCTATTCAAAATGACCTTGCAAAATACTTTTGACACAACTGATATTAAGGTTACTCCTCTCCAGTTGTTACAGTCACTAAGGTTGCCCTTTTTTGGTATTTTAACAATGATTCCCTTCTTCCAATTAGAAGGGACCTTTTCTTCTTTCCAAATCTTGTTAAACATTCTCTGTAGTTGTCTCATGTTGTCACTATTGATAGCTTTTAGCATCTCGGCTGTTATTTCATCTTCACCTGCAGCTTTGTTGTTAGCCATTAAATTCACTGCTGTTTCAATTTCATGCAATTAATTTCATCTAGATTGACATTTAGTTGTGGGGCTGGTAAGTCAGTTTCAAGGTTTAACAATTCTTTTGGGTGTGGTCGATTGAGTATTTCTTGTAAGTGTTCAGCCCATCTTTGCTTTTGGTCTTTATTTGATGTTAATAGTGTTCCAGTTTTGCTAAGGATTGGTCTTTCTTTAGATGTAATAGTACCTGTTAGCCTCTTTTGTATGTTATATAAAGTTTTGCTGTCTCCTGTTTTTGCTGCTTTTTCTGCCTCTTTCGCCATATTGTCTATGTATTCTCTTTTATCCCTTCTAGCTGAACTTTTTACTTTCTTGTCTATGTCTTTGTATTTTGCTTTTGCCGGGGCTTTCAGTGGGGCACAAAAACTTTCCTGATTTTGCTTTATATGACAAAATGTGATAAATACTTAGTGTAAATCAGTTTATTCTGATATTGTTAACTGCACTTTTATTATCAGTTTCAGGAAAATTATTTTTTTCCCTTTAAACTCTCATTAATGTATGTCTTTTTCAGTCACTGAAAGTCTAAATCTATAGCTGCAGTTTGAATGAACTGTTCCTTTTTTTCTAGATATAATGCACATACAATAATTCAAGATGTCTATCATTACAATGTCATTATCATCATTATTCAGTGCCATCTCTCTAGGGAAGGTTAACTGGAATGGATCAACAGTTTGGTTTGTCTCTTTTCTTTTGCTGTATACCTAGCTAGACTATACATAAAACTGAAACAAGAACAAACAATACAGATGGCCATACAAACAGATGCCTATTCTAATGACCATAGATCAGAAGTGGAAGCAATTAAAACAGCAGCCATGAAAGTAACTGAATGCAGAAACCATAAAGAATCAAATATTTTTCTTCACAAATTCAGAAGCCATCATAAAGGCATTAAAACATCAAAAGATTAAAGTTTTGGATAACTTGACAGAAGCCTTATCATAAGTTCAAAATTTTTAAAAAGTAGTCATACAGAGGATACCTATGCACAGTATCATCCAGGGAAACAAAGAGGCAGACAGAATGGTAAAAGAGAGAGTATATTGTTTGGAAACATAAAAGGTAATGCTTTGTGATTCCAGCTTTCACGATCTCTTACATCTAGACAGCTTGTTTACCACTTCCATTCTGATTATGAGACAAATATTCTTCATGTTCATAGGCTTCTTTCCCAAGAACTAATATGTCAAATGCCACATTTTACACCTGAATTGAATGGATGGCAACAGCAGTGGGTCATGAATCTACAAATATTCCAGTAAAAATACAGGTCACTATCAATTAGTCTACTTATATCCTCAGGTCAATTGTATTACTTCATCTTGAACTATATGGGCATACAAACTGTTTCACTGATTCTGGGTGCTGGAAAATAGAAAAAAATATGTAAAATAAATGATACCTCCACATATGTTATTCTGAAGGCAACAGTGAATGAGTCTGTTTTTCCAATGCTCTTAAGGCAAGCATCTACCATTTCGTTCTCAAAAACTCCGGCTCTGACTTTGAGAACATACTCTGGGGGTAAATCGAGAATGCGACAAACATCAGCCAAATTAGTGACAAATGAAAACTGGGATGTTGTCTTATTGACCTGCAGACAGAACATAAAATGTAATGAAATATTAGATTTTATGTTATTATAAGCAAACTATAACAACAAAAAAATGGCAGAGGATTACAATGGACCCTTAACACAGTGCTGGAGGACCTTGACTTTGTGGACGACATTTGTCTATTATCAAGCAGTCACAAAGATATGCAAGATAAAATAAACAAGTTAACCCAGAATGCAAACAACATAGGACTAAAGATCAACGTAGGAAAGACAAAGTTAATGAAGCAAAATGTGAACAACAGAAATGTACTCAGAGTAGATAACAAGTTAGTGGAGGAGGTCAACGAATTTGTATACCTTGGCAGCAGAGTAGTAGAAAATGGAGACAGCACAGAGGACATCAACAGCAGACTTACTAAAGCAAACCAGGCTTTTGCAATGCTACAGAATATATGGAAATCAAATAAACTAAGCATAAATATGAAAATCAGGATATTTAAGAGTAATGTTCTAAGTGTACTACTCTATGGAAGTGAATGCTGGAAAATCACCAAAACCATAGAAAACAAGTTGAATTCTTTCCAGACTAAATGTTTACGTAGAATTAAAAAAATATTTTGGCCAAACACCATAAGAAATAACATCTTATTGGCAGAAATGCAGATGAAACCACTGACAACAATTATTGAGGAAAGACGCTGTCGATGGTTGGGACATGTGCTCCGAATGACTAACAACTCACTACCAAAAATAGCACTAAGATGGACACCACAGGGGAGCAGAAGTAAGGGTAGACCAAAAGAGACATAGAGAAGAACAACAGAAAGGATGTTGAGCAATAGAGGGCTCACCTGGGCAAGAGCAGAAAAAAAGGCGAAAGACAGGCATTTGTGGAAAACCCTTGCGGAAGCCCCATGTGCCCTGGGCACTTAAGGTTCAGAGAGAGAGAGAGAGATTTATCACATTTTGTCATATAAAGCAAAATCAGGAAAGTTTTTGTGCCCCACTGAAAGCCTAACTTGTAACAGCCTTCAAAAACACAAATGAATAATAAAACTGAATAGTGGAATTGAATGACACATGCAGATTCTCTGATATTTTCATAGCTGCATTACTGCATTAGACCATTTAATCAGTATTTGGACTGACAGTTTCAGTACTTAGATAATACAAAAGTGAGAAGAAGAGAGGAAGAAAGAGGGGAGGGGAAGAGAGAGAGAGAAGGAGGGAGAGGTAATCTGAATGTGTGAAACACAATTCAACTTCTATAAAAATCAATACCTATTCATTATTTATTTATAATTATAAACATAAAATATAATTAGCAGAAGGTTTTTAAAGGACAATGGTAAAAAAATGTGATGATAGTTGGAAGTAACAAATTCATAACTTACCCTAATAATAGGCAATCATTAAGTCACATATAGAAAAAGATGATAACGTTGATGTACACAGCTTGTTTACCACTTCAATTCTGATTATGAGACAAAATATTCTTCATGTTCATAGGCTCCTTTCCCACGAACTAATATGTCAAATGCCACATTTTACGCTTGAATTGAATGGATGGCAACAGCAGTGGGTCATGAATCTACAAATATTCCAGTAAAAATACAGATCACTATCAATTAGTCTACTTACATCCTCAGGTCAATTGTATTACTTCATCTTGAACAATATGGGCATACAAACTTTTTCACTGATTCTGGGTGCTGGAAAATAGAAAAAAATATGTAAAATAAATGATACCTCCACATATGTTATTCTGAAGGCAACAGTGAATGAGTCTGTTTTTCCAATGCTCTTAAGGCAAGCATCTACCATTTCGTTCTCAAAAACTCCGGCTCTGACTTTGAGAACATACTCTGGGGGTAAATCGAGAATGCGACAAACATCAGCCAAATTAGTGACAAATGAAAACTGGGATGTTGTCTTACTGACCTGCAGACAGAACATAAAATGTAATGAAATATTAGATTTTATGTTATTATAAGCAAACTATAACAAAAAAAAATGGCAGAGGAAGAAATGAAAACTGATTTGATGAGATCTTGCTACAAAAATTAAAAGTGTATCACCAAAATAAATGCTGACATCTGTAATCTCTTTCAGAATATAATTTATTTTTTGCAAAGATGGAGAATCAAGTTGATCAACTCGGACTTGATGGCGACTCTAGTTACTTTTAACTTTAAGATGTAAAACAGTGTCTCAGACCTAGCTTGCAACTCAACATTTTTAGTCAATAGAAATAATGGTTTCATTACAGCTCTGTATTAATAATACAACACATGCTTTAATGACATCATTCTGCTGGGTGCTGTCAGTCATATATAATTTGAAAGTACAGCCTGTTTTAATTTTTGCCTGGTGCATGACCAGACATCAGGTAATATTTCACTTGCTCTGGATCAGAGGTCTGGTAGGCTGCATGGGGCCATGAGACCTATTTTTGCAGCCCATGAAGTTATTATGAAAATGTAATTTATTTAATTAAAATTAACATATAATCAAATATATTTAATGTTAAAAATGTGCTTCCATAAAATTTGAGTCTTTAATACATGTAAAAGTATTTTTTTAAACCTGAGAAGCAAATTAAATACAATCAATTCACCTTTAATTCACAGCTGTCACTTTTTCTCATTTTTTTATGTAACCTAGAAAAAACCAGGTGATTTAGACACAGCTTGCCATTCAATTTCCATATAAAGTTGTGACTTTTGAGGCCACTGAAGTTGAACACCCCAGATATAGACAGAGTAAAGATGCCTAGATCAAGAATGGCATGTGCTGCAAGTAATGTGAAGCAATCAGGTGCCATAAAAGTGAAGGATTTATTTCATCAGCCATTAATTAACACATGACTGCCCAGAATGCATTATCACACATGTTCTGTAGAGAATGAAAGTTTGAGTTTTAGAAATATCAATGAAATCTGTGCAACAACTTTCAAGATATTGGGGGGGGGTGAGTGGGTGGGTTTGGGAGGTGTCCACATGCTTCTATCGAATGTTACCATATCAAATAATTAACTTAATATGAAATCCACTGCAATCAGAACTTTCATCCATACCAGAATTAGCTGTATATAGGTGAGTTGCAAACCTCTGATGTTTTTATTGTCTGCATGTTGATTAGTTCAAGGATGCATTATCCCTATTTTTTTTCATTCACAGATCTTTCAGTCAGGAGTCGCTGTGTGTTTATTACTTACAGCTCAAACTGAAATAATTTTTCTTTATAAATTGCTAGCTGTATATATTAACCATGTTCAAAATATCTGATGTCAGTTGCTTCTGCTAACTTTGTTCCTTGTGTTCCTTGATACCACTGTCCGCTGTTGGCGATATTCTTCAGCTGCCGTGCATGGAGCGGTGCTCCTCCTGGCCAATGAAGAAAGGTGCAAATGGGGTTGCCGCGCAGCATCACTGCGGAAAAGGTGGTAAAAAGGATAAAGTGAAGCAAACAGTCAAATCACAGCACCTCTGGTCTGGAGGTCGGCCACGTCCTGAGTGCAGTCATATCGGGTGAAATGCATGAACCAGCTTGTCCCAGAGGTTAAGACACTGCTGGTGAGACTCTTTGAATGCCGCGCGTGGAGTGAAGCTCCTCCCAGTCAAAGAAGAAAAATGCGGAAAAGAAATAAAGGTTGCTGTGCAGCGCCAATGTGAAAAGGTGGTGGAAAGGACAAAGTCAAGTTTAATCGGTATGTCCAGTAGTATCGCTGCGAGAGCTATACATACCACGGCACCTCTGCTCTAGAGGCCGGCCACGTCTAAACCAGCACACACCAGGGGTGGAACTTGATGGCTAGACATGTCATGCCACCTCCGCTCTAGAGGTCGGTCACACCTGATATACACCCATACTGGTGAACTTTGCCTAAACCGGCTCACACCAGGGGTGAATCTTGAAGGCTATGCATGTCACAGTACCTCTGCTCTAGAGATCGGTCACGTCCCAAACACGCCCATACTGGGATAATATGCCTAAACCGGCTCAACCCAGGGGTGGAAGTCACTAGTGGCGAGGATTCGTCCTCCTGGACAAAAGCTTCATCCTGGTAACAACTAGGAAGGGTAGCGGCCACGACCGCAAAATGCTGAAGTCGGAGACACTGGACCAGGGCAGTCTAGATAGGCAACCACCTCTCATCCGGTGGGGATGTTTGCGTATCCTAATCACGCTGAGGTTTTCCGGTGAGAAAGTCCAACTCTGGACTAGATGGGCAACCACCTCTCATCCGGCGGTGATACACGGGTATCTCAAAACATGTCGAGGTTTTCCAGTGAGAAGGTCCAACTCTGGCCTGGTTGGGCTACCGCCTCTCATCCAGCGGGGATGCACTGATATCCTAAACACGTCGAGGTCTTCCGGTGAGAAAGTCCAACTCTAGACTAAAATGGTGCAACGAAAACACCACGGTGTCACGCAATCCGCTTCAGAGACCCACCAAGAATACAGCTAAAGCCCTGCGATACTCTGAACCCCTTTTGGTCCTCTCGTGGATCTCGTGTGGTCCTTTCGGGGAGACCATGGAACCTAACGAGGACCACAGGCATAAATTCAGTAGGATCACAGTGCGGTTTTGGTGGTAGAAGCGAACAAAGAAGAAGAAGAAGAATACCATTGTAGCAGGCTGAGATGTAATTTTTTTGTCTATCATTCACACTTCAGTCAGGTCTAATTACAATCTTGTGTGCCTAAAAAGATCACTTGTTCTCATTTTTGCAGAGTTGATGTTGAAGAGATAGAAGTAGTGCAGTCACAGTTTCTGACTTAATCATTTTCTCTGACCAGCTCCATGTTTGATTGATAGTTATAATGGTCTCTGCATGTATTACACTTCTTTATATCTGAAGCAGTTATACACCATCCTTTGTTGGTTCATTTGCCCATTTATTTTTAGGAATCTCGTGTGGTCCTTTTGGTGACCACATGGGGGACCATGGGACTTAACGAGGACCACAGGAGTAAACTCAGTAGGATCACAGGGCGGTCTTGGTGGTAGAAGCGAATGAAGAAGAAGGAATACTCCACAGAAACAAAATCTGCTACATGAAAGCTCTTCTGAAAAAGCTCACATCTTTCAAATAACATATTTATCAGTTACTTATGGTTTCATATTCCTGGGTTGGTAAGTTACAGATGTGATCATCCAAGTAGTATCTTCAGTCTTAATGAAGTGGTTACAATCCAACAACTCACAGACCTCTGGAAATCATGACCCAGAGGAGCTCTCCCCCTCTCCCCCCCCCCCCAAAAAAAAAATAAAGCATCAAAAGTTTAAAGGGCCAAAATGCTTGCCTTGGGGGAGGGGATAATTTCTATAATGATCTGAGTAGTTGTTTTTCTTTCACAGAGTTTCCTGTCTAATTGTTGAATACATTTACTATACTTATAGTTACAAATGAAGGATCTAACTAATTATGTTTTTTTCTCTGACTACTGAGACATATGCTGTAACTTTAAAAATATAAGCTCCTGCACTGTATTAGCTTGAGAATTTCCCTATAGTTGTTTCTCATATAAACTTTTCTGTAAACTCAGGAAAATAGGGAAAATGAAAACTGAGGTACCTGAGATTTGCACACAGAATGTGGAGCATGTGCTGAGAAGAGATGATTGCAGATTTGTTAAAAATATTAAGAGGTGAAACAAGATACTGATAAATCAACTTCGAGGAAAAATTCAAAAGCAAAAAAAAAAACAAAACAGGATTTTATCATGATTTATAACATGGAGGCATCAAAAATAGAATCAATGGTAACATGTCCAAAAATAATGTGAAAGTGAATAGTACAACAAGCCATAAACTATTGTAGACAACTTTAAGTACAACAATAGCACAGGATGATGGCAGTTATTATTGTCATTTTCAATTAAATTATCTTTGAAATGTTGCAAATATTTAACATAACAGGATATGAAATTAAAAGTAAATTTAAGGAAGAAAATATGTGAGGATTCACATTTACAAATAATTATATGTTTAAGATTTGTGTATACTTACATTCTCAATATCTGGAACATAGTCTTTATCAATTAGCATGTATCCAGGTTGCATTTTCCTTGCATCTACTGAGCGTCCCAGCAAAAAGCCTGCATGGTATGGAACTCTTGTTTCCATTTTACTAGCCAGAGTAGGAATTTACCAGAAATGAGAGCACTATTCAATAAAGAAAAAATTGTGAAACTGTACATTGTTGTAAAACAGTGGTTCTTAACCATGGACCTCCTTTCTGGCCAGAGAACAGTTGTGGACTGCTCAGTAAAAATAGGGTAATCCTGTCGTGCCTTAGAGGCACATAGGAATATGGTGTTAGTGCCCATATTTTCCTTGACCTTTCAGCACACTAGAGGGTGATATGGTCAGTATCACACCTGGCAGCCTTTCCTTTCCCAATTCCAGAAGAAGTTTGGTACCCATTTCTACAGCTGGGTGACTGGGGCACCTCTGGCTGGATTCGAACCCCCCGACCTTTACCATGAGAGACCAGTGCACTAACCACTTTGCCACTCAGACTACCTCATAAAAATAGGGAAATAAATAGAACCTAGATGATGCTAAGATTTCTTTTAATCAAGACACTCATTTGCTAGCCTATCTTATCTTATCTTATATCTTATATCCTTCCCGTGCCGTTAAACGTCACATAGGGCTCGCAAAGTAGTTCGTCAATTTTCTTCGGCGAGTCTTTCAACCTCATCAAAGGATTTTATGCCTGTTAATTTGGCCTCTCTTAACAATGTCCTCTTCACAGTTTCACGTGGTCTGCCTCTTTTTCTTTGGCCTGTTGTATTCCACTTAATAGCTTGTTTTGGGATCCTCTGATCATTTCTTCTCATCAAGTGACCAACATATGTCCATCTTCTTTTCCTGATCACTCATGAGACTGGTTGTTGTTCAGTCATCTGTCTTATCTCTGCATTGTTCTTGAATTCGTTCCACTTGATGCCGAGTATTGCTAGCCTATGGGCCCCCAAAAGTCTTCTGTGGTCCCCTGGGGGTACATGGACTCCTGATTAAGAACCACAGCTCTAATATGTTAGTACTTTATGACAGTGAGTCATTTGCATGTCCCTTGTGAAACTTTGCCTTCCTAATAGCTCTCCTTTAGGCCTCTCAGTTGTAAGCAAGATGACCTGCTATTGATGCATCCAACTGCAGATTATCAACAATATCTTGCAGCCATCTTCGCCTTGGTCTTCCTCTCTTTCTTTTTCTCATTATGTACCCTTCCAAGACAGTCTTCTATAAATGATCATGATGTTTAATGTGTCCAAAATATTTAAGTTTTCTCTCTTTAATCCTCTTTATTAACCAACCTTATTCAATATTAAGTTCTTGTAGTATGGATATATTTTTTTTTTTTTGCGTCCATGATATTTGAAGGACTCTTCTGTAGCATTTACATTCAAAGGCATTTATGTGTTTCTCAGCTGTTTTGTAAACTGTCCAGGTCTCACAGGCATATGTTGCAATAGGAAAGATGCACGCCCTTAAAAATCTTATTTTTGAAGTTCTGCCTGTTCCTCTCCACAGATTCTTTAGTTGTTTTACTTTCTGAAGAGCGATAGATGTCCTCCTTTTAATTTCCCTTACTGTATCCCCATTATTGGTTAGTAATGATCCAAGATATTCAAAACTCTCCACTTCTTCCAATTTGTCCTCATTGATACATATTTCAACTGTCTTATTTGTTTTATCATTTATCATCAATTTAGTTCGCTCACATTAAGATAGATGTTTTGCTCTTCACTATTCTTATGGACTGACATAATTAGTTTTTCCATTTCTTTTTTGTGTTGTGGACAGTAATACTGCATTATCAGCATATCTAATCTCTGGTATTTCATAATCTCCAATAGTTTGTGATAAAAAGAAAAAATATATACATCTGCAACATACATAAGCACTTTAAACTTGTAATAACTAAAGCTGTAATCTTCTGCATCAGTATTATATTTCCTTGGGGAAAAAATTTCCCCAAGCACTTACTGTGCTTAACTTTCACAGATAACCATCAACAGTATTTTAATTCTTCATTTACTTTGTGTGTCTCCCTGGAGCTGCAAGTATGGTGTTCCCTGCTGGCAGTGTGCTGAAGGTGCTGATGTACAGCATTGTGTTGGAGAGGGAGAGTTATGGCTCATGAGTGGAAGGTGTTGTGGTACAGCATTGTGTTGGAGAGGGAGAGTTATGGCTTATGAGTGGAAGGTGTTGTGGTACAGCATTGTGTTGGGCTGGGAGAGGAAGGGTTATGGCAGCTGCTTTTTTTTTCAAGCCATGAATGGAACTAAGAAAAAATGGAGTGGGGGAGGAGGTGGTTTGGGGGTGAGAAGGTGATGGGGGGGGGGTAAGGAGGTGGTTTGGGGGTGAGAAGGTGATGGGGGGGTGAGGAGGTGGTTTGGGGGTGAGAAGGTGATGGGGGGGGGGTGGTGAGGAGGTGGTTTGATACTTCTTTAGCAGACTCCACAACCACGGGGACTTTAAGACTTCAAATGTCAAAAACTTTAAATCTAAGTAGTTCTTTCCTGAATAAAAATTTTCCAGAACTCTTGAAAAGGATCATAATCTGGAACTTATAGTTGCTCCACTGGGATTGTACAAATACTTCAAGGTGTCAAAACATTGGTTCATTAAAGGAATCCCTTACTGCTTCTATCTAAGCAGCTAAAGTAATAACTGCTTAGACAGGAGCAATAAAGGATTGTCCATGATACATAGAAACGTCTAGGACACAGGGAAAATGAGGCCATGTGCACTGATAAACCCCACTTACACAGCTTTCTATTAGGTATACAGAAGAATAAAGAGAAACAATGGTGCACAAGCTGCTTTCAAAAACTATACAGCTATACCTTCGTGGGATGATTTTGCTGCTGTTTAGAATACATGGGACTGAGCTCTTAGGTGAATAGTTTTTTAGGTACAAGTATAAATAAATTTAAATATATAAATATACACAAAGAACTGAAGTAAAGCTGTGATAACAAATTGCTAGATTACTTAAAACAAAAATAGAAATAGTTAGTAATTAATTAGCATACAGCTGTAACATTTTGTTTACAGTTTAATCATATAAAAACATAGGAAATGAAGAGAAAAATAAATTCAAATGAATAAAATATAACACATAAGAAAGGAAAAAATAATTTTCAAAATGGAGAACTTAGCTGTGACCTGCAAGCAGCTGTGTCTAAGAGTGCATGAGGTTAAATATTGTGAGTGTTGAAATTATAACTTAAGAGGTGTGATGCCAGTCTGACTGGTTAGTAGTAAAGAGCGGGGTATTGTCCTAAAAAAAAGGCACTAGTGATTATTATTTTAATTCTTGGTGTCGAAATGAAAACTTTTTAACAGTAGGTCTATAGAGTTATTTCTTACGTATATTATCTTCTTATTTTGTTGTCTTTCATTAATGATACGGTTTAACAGTATGTCACAGCCAAAAAGATTACGAGATATAGGAAGAAAATATAAAAATGCCAATCAAAAGTGAAAATTAAGTGAATAAAGACATGCAGCCAGAGAAAAGCAATGGAGTGTGGGAGATAAATATTTCCCAGACCAGCACAGTGAGCAGCACCAACTAATGTTGGAAAAGTCTTTTGGCATTTAAATCATAGTCCACGGGTGGAGAAAACTTAAATATTTTGGATACATTAAACGTCATGATAATTTAGAGAAGACTCTTCTTGGAAGGGTACATAATGGGAAAAAGAAAGAGAGAAAGACCAAGGCGAAGATGACTGCAAGATATCGTTGATAATCTGCAAATGGATGCATCAGCAGCAGGCCATCTTACTTACAAGATCCCATTTCTCCACAAAGCAGGACTGAATTTCCAGTTTAAAACATTTAACATTAATACTATCGATATAATGACCTTGATTTATTGCACAGAATTATTAACACGAAAATAGTAAAAAAAAAAAAAATCCCGCATTTGTGTCTCACGCTGGACCTTTTAAGACCGCTGCTGTCGAGTAATACATTTTTCAAACCCCACTAACTGAAAAGTATTACCTGAACAGGACTTGCTTTCAAAATGGCGGGACAGAGTCGGTATCTATAGTTATCTGAACGCTTTCTAATCTTGATACCTAAATATAAACATTATTACAGTTTTGTCATATCTCTTTGAATTTACCTTTGCAAACACTTGACGTTGTAAATACAACTTGTAATACTGAGTTTAGACTTTACATATCACAATGTTCTTCACACTCCAGATTTCTAGTACTGGCTGCGTTATAGTAACACTTCCGACGGCGAAACTTCATAAATCTTAACTGTAAGAATTTTTAAAAAAAGTGACGTATTAACTTGGAGTAAGCCTTACGTGTTCGCTATCGTTATCGTTAAGTGCCATGCCGCGTGGCGTAGTCGATCATTTCTCTCCACAATTCCCTATCTTTTGCGTTGATTATGAGATCCGCCGGTGACTTTCTTCCTAGCCACACTGACAGCCCATCCAGTAACCTCTCTCTCTGTCTCTGTGTCTTCCTCTGTCTCTTCTTCCCTCAATTTTTCCAGTTGCTACAGTGTGTTCCAATTTTCCTCTTCTCAGGAAATGTCCTATAAATCTCGCTTGTCTGATTTCTGCTATAATTTGCTTTTTAACTCCAGCTCTTAAGACATCTTCATTGGTTTCCTTGGCTGTCCATGGTACCTTCAACATCCTTCTTATAAATCACATTTCCAATGCCTCCATTTCTCGCTGTACTCTCTTATCCATAGACCATGCTTCACACTCATAAAATAGAATTGGCTCGATGTAACATTTAGGTACTCGGAATCTTGTTTCCAATAATATGGATCTGTTGCACAAGATGTGAGGATTGTAAAACATCTATACTGGCAGCAAGAAGCAGCAGTTCGAGTTGAAAATAGAACTGGAAAATATCATCCGATAAAACAAGGGGTGCGACAAGGATGTGTACTATCTCCCGACCTTTTTTCTCTGTACAGCGAGAATATTCTAAGAATAATCGTCACAGAACCAGGAATAAAAATTGGAGGATACAATATTAACAACCTTCGGTATGCTGACGACACAGTACTGATAACTGAGAACCAACAAGACCTCCAAAATCTCTTGGATAAAGTCGCCAAAGAAAGTGAACAGAAAGGCCTTACTTTGAACATCAAAAAGACAGAGACTATGGTTATATCTAAGAAACAGAATCCACCAGCATGCAGTATAAAATTAAATGGAACTATTCTAAAGCAGGTGCAGAAATTCAAATACCTTGGAGCAGTAATAACTTCAGATGGGAAATGCAGAACAGAAATTAGGAACAGAATAGGCCAAGCAAAGACTGCATTTCAGAGAATGAGAAACATATTAACCAACACATCCTTATCAATGAATGTTAGAAAACGAGTCCTAAAATGCTATATTGAACCTATCTTGTTATATGGAAGTGAATCATGGACAATAGGCAAGTCTGCACAAAAATCATTGTAAGCAGCAGAAATGTGGTTTATTAGAAGAATGTTGCAAATCCCCTGGACAGCAAAAATAACTAATGAAGAGTGTATGAGAAGAGCTGGAGAGACAAAAAATCTTGTCAAAATGATAAGAGAGAGACAATGTACTTTCATAGGGTATGAGAAGAGCTGGAGAGACAAAAAATCTTGTCAAAATGATAAGAGAGACAATGTACTTTCATAGGACAAGCAATGAGGAGAGGGGGCATTGAAAATATTATAACAACAGGAAAAATAGAAGGAAGAAGATCAAGAGGAAGACCAAGAGAAATGATACTGGACAGTCTGACGGGATGGTGTGAGAGGAGATCACCAAGTGAGCTGGTGGCCTGCATAAAGGATCGTGTACTCTGGAGAAGCATAATAGCCAACGCCAGTCGGCACGACATCTGATGATGATGATGAGGATGATGCACAAGATGTGTCTCATTTTCACGTAAGAAATATTACGTGTTATTTAGTTTTTTTTTCTGTGTTGACCAATGCAATGGCTGAAAGCTACTTCCTGTGAATAATATATCTGCTAGGATACATACTGGATAGGTCAGAGGTTCCTATCCTTTTTTTTTGGTGGGGGGGGGGGACGACAATATTTCTTCCCGACCAAGCTATCAAACGAGTTAGGAAAATTTCTTCTGCGGTTCAGAGGGCAAATTCAGAACCAATTTCGAATTGGAGAGCAGCATAGGTAAATAATGGACATATGTTGGTCACTTGATGAGAAGAAATGATCAGAGAATCCCAAAACAAGCTATCAAGTGGAACACAACAGGCCAAAGAAAAAGAGGCAGACCACATGAAACTGTGAAGAGGACATTGTTAAGAGAGGCCAAATTAACAGGCATAAAATCCTTTGATGAGGTTGAAAGACTCGCGAAGACAAGAAAAATTGGCGAACTACTTTGCGAGCCCTATGTGACGTTTAACGGCACGGGAAGGATATAAGATAAGATAGGTAAATGAAGAGGTAGGAACTCCTACCAACAGTTTTGATGGCAGTGGTATTCTGCTTGATGTTGGCCATGACCGGACACCAATGAGGTTTTTCCTTACAGTGTCCAGGTTACATTCTCGGAATTGTATAATGTTATGTAAATGCAGCAGAAATATCACAAGCAAATCGTGTGTTGCCTTCTCCCTCATGTACCTTTTAGTGTTAAGGGAACAAATAAACGTTTTGATACGGCTCGACGATTTGCTTTATATGGCAGGATATTTAAGGTTTCTGTAATTTCCTCCCTCTAGCTCTTGCGTGCCTCCCACCCACGTGTTACCCACAATTCGTAGAGCGAATGTTTTCTGTTGTATGCTCTCTGGCGATAGTTGTGTGCTATGTGTAACATGGTGAAACCAACTGATTTTTGTTTCTGGATTTAGTGTAGTACTGGTGGTCCTCCAGTCCTTACCCTGATGGTGTCGTTTCTGATTTGGTCTCTTGTTACATTAGTACATCTTATTTCTCTGTCATGATAATTTTCCTTTTCTTTTTGGCTATTAGTGTAAATGCCTGACATTGATAGAAAAGAGTTGGAAGGAAAATTGTGTTGTATGGTGCTTTTTTGTGTCAGTTGTGATGTATTTGTTTTGCAATAAAGGTGTAATTTATAAAGTGACGTGAATTGCTTTATTGCATCCATTCTCAGTTTCGGATCTATTTTCGCAGAGGATGATATCATACTACCATATATGAAATGCTACACTTGTTTCAAAGGCTGATTGTCCAAGGAAAATCTTCTTTGGGATTTCTTCTCTGGCAATGGTCATGACTTCCATTTTGTCTGCACTACTGTGCACGGATTTTCATACTGTGTATGTGTGTGTTTATGTGGTTTTGTTTGTGTGTGTTTGTTTGTGTGTGTGAGCGTTTGTTTTTGTGTGTTGTGTGTGTGTTGTGCATGTTGTGTGTGTTTGTGTGTTTTATGTATGTTTGTGTGTGTGTTGTCCATGTTGTGTGTGTTTGTGTCTTTTATGTATGTTTGTGTGTGTTGTTTGTGTGTGTGTGTGGTTTTGTTTACATGCCCTTGCTAAGTTATCCATGTCCTTCTTTAGGTATTTCTCTGATGTGGCTATAAGCTCTTGGTATTCAGAAAAAAAGGAATTCATTTATGATCCATAAGTTGGATATGTTTTCTGAAGGGTGTTACGAGTTTATCACCATTATTTCTGGAGTTGGATTGATGGGAAGTTTTGTGGTGACATTTTTTTAATATGCACGTTAGCTTTTTTGTAGATGTTCTCAAAATATGTTATGAATAATAAGGGATAAAGTACACAGCCATGCCTCACTCTAGAATTTATGATGAGTGGTTCAGAGGACCCTCTGTTTATTCTAACTGTACACTGATTGTTTTCATATTGGTTTTTTCACAAATTGATCAGATGTGTACTACTCCATAATGTTGTAAGATATCATGCAGGTTAAATCTGTCTTCTCAATTCAGACTTTCTTGATCTATGTAGCTATGTGTATTATCTGATTGTGTTTGAGTGATTTTTCTGTTAGTTGTCTTAGGGATCTATTTTTCCTAAATCTCATCTGAGTTTCATTTAGCTGTAATTCAGTCATTGGCTGCAGTCTTTTCTCCAGGATCTTGCAGAATATTTTTCCAGTATGGAAAGCTATCAAGTGGAACACAACAGGCGAAAGAAAAAGAGGCAGACTGCGTGAAACTCTGAAGAGATCATTGTTAAGAGAGGCCAAATTAACAGGCATAAAATCCTTTGATGAGGTTGAAAGACTCGCCGAAGACAAGAAAAATTGGCGAACTACTTTGTGAGCCCTATGTGATGTTTAACGGCATGGGAAGGATATAAGATAAGATAAGATAAGATAAGATAACATAAGATGGCTTAATAGTGAGATGCCTCTATATATGATACAGTCCTTTTTCCTTTATACTGGAGTAATTATATCATTCTCCAGTCCTGTGGTGTTCCTTGCTTTTTCCCATACCAAGTTGCAGAGTTTATGAAGCCAAGCTGTTCCAACTTCTTTTGCACATTTAATTAACTTTATCGGGTATTACATCACATCATGGAGCTTTGTTCATTAGGAGTCTTTCTTATGGCATCTCTGATCTCAGCTACTAGTATGGTTCTATGGTTATGGTTCTATGTGGCTGAATGTGCTGTTATCATGGTATTAACATTCCTCAGATGGTATACTGAATAGCTGGTGAAAGTATTGTCTCCATCCAAGTGCAAGGTCCGGTTCAGAAATTGGATCACCATTAACATCTTTCACAATCTCTGTCGCATCAAAGTACTATGTTCTCTTTTTCATTACACTGATCTTTTTATAAAAGATTTTTGTAGCCTCTTTGTGATTGTTGTTTAATGCTTCATCGTTTTCCTGCCATGATTTTGTCTTTGCTTCTTTTTTTACTCTCTTAGAGCATCTTCTTGCAACTCAATATTCAGTGTAGTCTTGCTCCAGCTTACTACTCATCTGTTTTTATTTATTTTTCCTTTCTCTTACGACCTCTTTTTTTAAATATTAATTTTTCATTACTTCTGCCATTTTCCATTATTTGCTTTTCCTGTTCATGTTGATTTGAACAAGATAATGTGGCTGTAGAACTGTAAAGACAGTTCAGCCAACTCAGTTATATTTCTATTTAAAGTTATGGTAATCAATGTAGTAAGAGAAACAGTCTTTTTTATACTTATTGTTAGTGGTAATAAGTATCATGCTATGGCCATATTTTAGTCAGTGACCTCAGCAGATAGATGCTCCCTGATTAAGGTTGGTCTTGTTATGGCCCTGGTTGCTGAGATAAAGTAATCTAATGAGATGTATTCTTATTTATGCATCAATATAGGTTGATAAAAAAGTTTTTTTTTTCTTTTTTTTTGTGTTGTGACACTACAAATGTCAGGTTAAACAAATAGGTCTATGTTCCCTGTCTCACAAAGACTATGTTAAATAAGATAAGTGTGTTCTTAACACAGTTGTTCCCAGGGAAACAAGTTATAGCAAAATGAAGCTAATATTTTAACTTTTATATTACTACTACATCTACTGCTGCTACTAATTCTACTTCTGCTACAGCAACAAAAACACAACAATAACAAGTACTGCTGCTTAATCTACTAACTGTAATTTGTGAAAAATTACATGGGCATATACTTTTATGTGGTGATCTAATGCAGGACAAAGTGAAAGGACAAAAAAATGCTTGACTTTAATGTCATGAAATGCACTTTTATTCAGCAAAAGACAATTTATGACATCTTATTAAAACATGCAGTTTATTCCTTCATGGCAGTTATCTAGCCAAGTTTCAAATCCTTCCTGGCAGCCGGGATATGATGGTTTAGGAGATGAAGGGAACAAACATGAAATATCACACTAAAACTTAAACTTAATCTTATTTTTTTAAAAATGTTTAATGTTTTGAACATTTAAGTAACTTTATTTTCATTTGATATTTGTTACAAGAATATGTATAAATAAATAAAAATTGTTCACATTGATAGCAGTGAGAATGTAACAAGAATGAATATGTTCAATATGAGGCAAAAATAACAGGGAGAGAAAGTGTAGCTAGAAGTAAGGTAAGCAGTAAGTGAACTTCTCTACATCCAGTTTGTCATATCATCCTGGTCTGTTAATGCTCTTGAAGACAGCTTATTTGGATTTTCTTTTAAATATATACATCCTGCAGTGATATGAACATTATGCTAAAGAGGACTGCCAAGTGAAAATTTGTTGGAAACAGATAAATCATATAGATTAAAAGTACCAAAAGATATGGTGTCAGTGCTCATATTTCCCTTGACCTGCCAGCACACTAGAGGATGATGCGATCAGTGACACGCCTAGCTGCCTTTCCTTCTCCAGTTTCAGAAGGAATATGGTTACTCATTTCAACAACTAAGTGACTGTGGCACCATAACACTAATCTTATTAGAGATGTACTCAAAAACCACTGTGTCACTCCAGACTAATCTTATTAGAGACATACTAAAAAACCACTGTCACTCCAGATTAATCTTATTAGAGACATACTTAAAAACCACTGTCACTCCAGACTAATCTTATTAGACATACTAAAAAACCACTGTCACTCCAGACTAATCTTAGTAGAGACATACTCAAAAATCAATATGTCACTCCAGACAAATCTTAGTAGAGACATACTCAAAAACCACTGTCACTCCAGACTAATCTTAGTAGAGACATACTCAAAAATCAATATGTCACTCCAGACAAATCTTAGTAGAGACATACTCAAAAACCACTGTCACTCCAGACTAATCTTAGTAGAGACATACTCAAAAATCAATATGTCACTCCAGACAAATCCTAGTAGAGACATACTCAAAAACCATTGTTGCTCCAGACTAATATTATTAGACATAATCAAAAACCACTGTCACTCCAGACTAATCTTAGTAGAGACATACTCAAAAGCCACTGTCACTCCAAACTAATCTTATTAGAGACGTACTATAAACAACTATATCATTCCAGATTAATGTTATTCGAGACGTACTAAAAAACCACTGTATCACTCCAGACTAATCTTATTAAAGATGTATTCAAAAACCACTATGCCACTCAGGTGCCCTATAGATATACATTAAGAAACAAAATCAATGGTGTATGCTCTGAAAAAGCAGTATTCATAAAAACTGTAATCATGCTGAGGTTTATTGTCGAAGTTACACCAGGAAAATGCCCAAACCTTGGCCCTGCCACAAGATTTGTTATTCTCATATTTTTAACTGTCCTCTTAAAAACTCTGACCTACTCCTGTAGCCCAGAAACCTGTAGCAATCAACACTAATTGTAATTGTTATTTTTGTAAAATGTAATGCCAGATTGGTAGACGGATGGGAACATGGAGATCGCCGGCAGGGATGAGGAAAACTCTGTTGTGAGACCAATGAATCCAGGACGTGACAAGCCTATGAGTCTTTACGACAATGGCTATCAAAATGACGTAAACAAAACAGCCAGCAGACTATAGATGGCGAGGAACGGATATCGTTGAGGCACTCATAGTATTTCTCATCCCAAAGTCGGAGTGTCTCTGTGGAACTATCTCAAAGCCACCTAGCCAGTCAGCGTTGGACGCAGGATCTGACATGGAGACGGGGCTTAAGTACACTACCAGAGGCTGGAAAACAAAGTTTTGGCCAGGCCAGCCTACACCACTGTCTTCATGGCAGTCCGAGCAAGACCACAGTCTGCCCTAGCAAGGAAAAGTGCTGAAGTCGGAGGTACTCAGCCAAAAGGTGCATCGCAAAAATCAGGGTACCATGCATCACCACCAATGTGGGTAAAAAGAAGAAGAAGAAGAAGCAACAGCAGAAGAAGAAGAAGCTATAACTTGTGCACTTTATAGTATCATACAATGTAAAGCTCTTGCTACAGTCTTGTGTTCCCTCTTCTAAGCCACTTCATTTTGACTTCTTTCCGAGAAAAGAGAAAGATAGCAGTATTACATCAGTACAGAAAAATCTGTCCTACTTTTATTCTCCTTTCATACTGGTTTCTACTGATAACAGCCTCAATGTGCTATCTCTTTGTCCTGTTCACCTTCACCATGTTAAAAGACTGCAAAACGTCAATAATTTATTATTATTATTATTTTTATTTAAACCTGTGTAGGTTTGTGTGGTCATGTATATATCACAAATAACATTTTAAGAAGTTTTGGATGCGTATGTGTTCTAAGTTATAACAAGTGGCAAAAGTACTGTGCATATTTTGAGGAAGAAAGAAAGTTAAATGTACACAATTTCGTCAAAAGTTTGTATTCTATAACAATAAGTTAAAGTTTGCTCTTTAACATTAAGTTCAAATGAATAAAGTATACTGTTATATAACTGATCAAATACTTTTTGATATATCATTTAGTAAGGAGCCAGGCAATTAAAATTGAGGATAGGACAGGCCTAGATCGATTGTGCCTCAGTTTCTCGGATTGAAGGCATTGAATTTACTCCAGGCAGTTCCCTTATAGTCAACCCATCTGTAAGAATTAGTACTCAGCTTACTAGACTAACAACTGTCTCAGTTTCTTCCTCTTTTACTGCACATACCTGGTGTCACTTCCATGTTCAGATCTATCACAAGAAAATGTAAACACAAAAAGCTGCAGAAGAGGTGAAGTAAATATAGTAATGCATTTCCTCGATAATACAACATTATATATGATAAACTGCATGTTAATGCAGAAAAAGGCACTGCAAAAAGACACAGGTTCAACCTCATTTGCTGTGTTCAGACACTGTTCTACTGGAATTCTAGCCTATTACTTTTGATAATGCACTTGTTGAACACACAACACACTCACATACACACAAGTGTACACATGAAGAATGTAATGTAGATAAAAGTTTATATATAGAGTAGAACATCCACAATATTCATATGGTCAAAAGTAAATGTTATGTCATAGCTGGTTTGTTTCTTCTTCTTCTTATTATTATTATTATTATTATCATCATTGTTGTTATTATTGTTGAGTTAGATGTAACTACTCATTCAGTTAAAGTTTGGTTCCTTCATTTTACAGTACAACTGAGTTTTGGCTTTTGTTCACTTTGAACAGTTCTTATTTCATTTATATATATACGTGTGTGTGTGTTAGTGTGTATGTGTGTGTGCGTGCGTGCGTGTGCGTGCGTGCGTGTGTGTGTGTGCGTGCATGCGTGTTTGAAAACTGCAGATTAAGACAAACAAAAATGACTGGAACAATGAGTGTTGTGTCAAGTCAAGTCAGAGTTTTCAAGTCTCAGTTCCTTGCAATCAGTTTCAGATCAATTCTCAAACCAAGTCTCGAGTCTATGAGTCAAAATGCAGAGAGAATGTGGGCTTCCTTTACTCTACCAGCAGTTTACTATATCAGGGACAAGGGGATGTAAGTTGTGAAAGTAAAGTATTCTATACCTCGTGTACCTATGACTAATATTGCATTCCTGACAAATTTTATTACTGTTTAACGTAAAATGAGTAAACTACCGAAATTCGATTAGGATCATCATGTGTACATTCTAGATAAGAGATCTTGATAACACACCTATCAACGCAAAGAGATCTTGATAACACATCAATTAACACACAGCACATTCGTTCATACACACATGTAAAAATGTAATAACGAGTAGAAGTTTATCTAAAGCAGGACAACCACTGTATTCATTTTCTTTTAAATATTCATATGGTCAAAAGTGAATGTTAAATGAAAGTCAGTTTGCTTCTACTACTACTACTACTACTACTACTACTACTACTACTACTACTACTACTACTACTACTACTACTGCCGCTGCTGCTAACTACTACTACTACTACCTTCAGTCGTCTTCCTGTCTTTTTTATAGTTCTTTTTGTATTCCTCTAATTATTACTATATAATTATTATTAACATTTAGATGTCAGTTGGAACACAACAGACCGAAGAAAAAGAGGTCGACCACTTGAAACTCTAAAAAGGACATTGTTAAGAGAGGCCAGTTCAGTGGGCAGGTTCTGGTTAGATATTCAAAAGTGCATATTGTTCCAATTCCATTCAGAACATAAGCGCCCCATCCCAGAATTGGAAATAGTGCCCACGTCGTTGAGTAGACCCAGATAAAAGTTATGGCTATCCCTGTCAGGCACTTTGGAAGCTGTTGTCTAAGGTTTGGACGCTTGACCACAGCCCAGTATCTGTCAGCAGCTATGACAGCCAATGAGTTGATTGTGACCATGTCAGCCACAGCCGTGAAGAAAGCATATATCTGGCAGACTGAAACAGATTTTAATGGCATAATGCACTCATCGCATGCATGAGCATATTATATGCATTTAAAACTAGGAAAAATATATAACATTATCATTATTAAATGAAAAGCAATAAACTAACTTGTTTTCAGAGTTTGTCAAAAAATTAATCGAGCCGCTAAATGCACAATGAGAGGTACAGGACTGTAGATTCATAGAACCGGAGAGGAAATGGATCAACTGATACCGACTTGACTCATCTAGACGACATTCGTGGTTTCATACACCGCTGTCACCGGCATTTCTATTCTTCAGGACTCTCTAATGGAGACTGCACAGTACTGATATATTTTTTTCAGTGAAAAAGATAACAGGGCACCAGACCCATTCACATGAACTTGTCCTGAATGCAGTGATGGTAACCCTTTTAATTTTCATATCACTCAAAACTGTTTTCAATTCAAAATTGTAATTCATCTTTAATTACAGTCGACCACTATATTCTATGAAGTACCGGCACTTTGAGGTCATGGTAGTACTTTAGGATATCCGGCAGCATTGCTGCTATGTCCGTTACGAAGGGAACGCGTTGAGAGACTAATATAAAATAATGTCTCTATAAAATACACGTAGTTTTAAAGCACTACTCGTATTCCAGTATTTTATTATGTTTTATTTCGTAATCTTAAACATTTTGAAAAGGAGATGACGAAATAAAGCATAATATACTGAAATATGAAAAGTTCTTTACAACTGCCACAAGGGAGAGCTACATGTATTTCATTGAGACATTTTTTAAAAGCACGATGCATTTTATGCCTCTTCCCAATCAATATATACACGATTGCCTCCCTTATACTGGTATATACACTTTTCGTTTTTCACTATTGCAGATGAAGGTTGGGAAGAAGAATTCAGTGGAAAGTTAACAATTTGTGTTTAGGTTAGCAGGTTACGATTTGATTGGCGAATATCTTTTCCTCTGAATAGTGATATCTACTAAACACAACATTTGTACACATATAAACAAATGCACAGTTCTTTTTGTTCACCATCCTGTACCAGTTCCACAGGAAAAGTTGGTTGCAACAGATCTCCAACTTACTCCCTCCCTCGAGCTTACAGTGTACCCATCCAAGCTTATTCGTGTCAATTCTCTTGATATTGTCAACCCATCTGTATTGTTGACTATTTAACTCATTAATTTCCACAACGTATCCAAACAAATATTAATGGCTGATAAATTAATCCTTAAATAAGGATAAGGCTTTCCTGCCATACCAAATGCCCAACGATTAAGAAAACTAGACAAGGCAAGTAAAAGGAAGTCAATAACGCACATCAGAAGATCGCCGACGGCCAAGTTGAGAATGAAAACGTTTGAGCTTATTCTGAGATCTCTGTACCTGTATTGATATAGTGAACATGTTGATTGTCAGATATATGTTTTCTATGTAAGCAAGACCAGCTTAAAACAAATCATGCTAGCAAGTGTTTTGAAGTAGCTCATCTGCGGGTTTCAGTTATACAGAATGAATACTGCATGCTTTACTAATGTACATCGTACATGATTGACTATAATGAGAATGCGTATATACTTTGATTTGCATAAAAGTAAAGGAGCTAGTACATGAGCACGGCAAACACGTGACATTTGATGTCAAAGGTTTTTTTTTTTTGGCCAAACCGATCAAATTTCACCAAAAATCAACAATTTTGCTGGATTGTTCAGGAAGCGTAAGGAAATTTACTAACAAATATTTAAGTTCTTAAACATTATTGAACGTCTTCGCAAGTGCTTTAAAATAAACCACCCAGTTTTTCATATTTTTATGAATGACTTATAGTGGTAAATTTTAAAAAGTGGTAAATAAAGGAAAGTGCTAGATAATTCACGTCACCATTCACACAAAGGTACCTAAAATAAGAATCTTAACTAAATTCAACCTGCAAAACTTTATATATTTCTTGCTGTAACAGTATATGGTAAGGTAGGTAGGTAAATTTCCAGTTTCCATGCCATTAAGGCATATTGGGGAAAATACGATGTAGAAAATACGGGGCTAACACCGTATTCCCCAATATGCTAACAGGATATGATTTCTTACAAATTTCCCTTGTTTTTCATATTTAGGTTACGATTTAAGTCGACTGAGCTGATCTACCCTACCTCGAGAAGCCAGAAAACTAAAGTAGAAGAAGTAATAGTACTTACAAAGTTTTTTCCAGAAACTCTCGATGGGTGTTGACAAACGGGAAATTACGAATTTTATAACGCCTTTTCAATAAGGGGGAATACCTCAGAAAATGAGTGAGAGAGGAAGAGACATATGTTATGGCATACAGTCTTAATGATCATGAAAAGAAAAAGATTACTTTGTTATCTGCGAAAGGTTCAGTTGGCGAATTTATCCGCCTGGAGCTGGAAAGACCACCCGAGGATACATGGGGAACGTTCAAAAAGAAATTAAAGAAAAGATATGAGGAATGTTCCCTCGTTTGGTTCTCGGGACCTGAGCACATGCCTTGGAAGCAAAGAAAAGGACCACTGTATCCTACCACACACGATCGTAAAAGGTGATTAAGGAGGGTACGGCATAGGGCCAGGAACCCTATCCGGTAAAAAATCCATCAGACTGCTACAGAAACAGAAACAAGGAAAAAAAAAATAACAAACGCAGGTGAAAGGAGAAACGCATATCAAGAAATTGAGCCCATGAAGGTTGTGGATAAAAGCCAGCCACTGGAAGTCCGCAGCCCAACTGCAGATCTCCTGGAACCTAAACACAAGATGCAAATAGGCAGCTGGAATGTAAGAACACTTAATCAAACTGGAAAACTAGCACACACCATCACGGAAATACACAGATACAAACTACACGTATTAGGAATACAAGAGGCAATATGGAAAGGACACGGCAGAAGGAAATTAACAACACAGCACACAGAAGATACAATATTATCTTATCTTATATCTTATATCCTTCCCGTGCCGTTAGACGTCACATAGGGCTCGCAAAGTAGTTCGCCAATTTTTCCTGTCTTCGGCGAGTCTTTCAACCTCATCAAAGGATTTTATGCCTGTTAACTTGGCCTCTCTTAATAATGTTCTCTTCAGAGTTTCACGCGGTCTGCCCCTTTTTCTTCGGCCTGTTGTGTTCCACTTGATAGCTTGTTTTGGGATTCTCTGCTCATTTCTTCTCATCAAGTGGCCAACATATGTCCATCTCCTTTTCCTGATCACCCGTGAGACTGGTTGTTGTTCAGTCATCTGTCTTATCTCTGCATTGTTCTTGAATTCATTCCACTTGATGCCGAGTATTTTCCTTAGGCATTTGTTTTCAAAAGAGTCTAATTTCTTTTCTATTTCTTTAGTTGTTTTCCAGCTTTTGAATGCATAAATGAGGGTGGATATTACATTTGAATTGAATAGTCTTAACTTGGTTTTTGTGCTTATAACTTTTGAATTCCATATGTTCTCAAGATTCTTGAAGATTGATGCTGCTTTTGCAATTCTGATCCTAACTTCCTTTCTGGTGTCACCATCCTGGTCTATGTAGCTGCCAAGGTATGCAAATTGATTGACTTCTTCAATATCTGTCCCTTCTATGTGTATTTTTCCATTTTGATTGATGGGAATTTTCATTATTTTTGTTTTGTCCTTGTTAATTTCAAGTCCTATTTTGCTAGCCAGTGAAGATAGGCTATCTGTTTTTTCTTGCATGGAATTCACATTATTACTGATAAGAGTTATGTCATCAGCAAAATCAAGATCTTCTAGTTGGGTCCCATGTACCCAGCCAATACCTGTGTTACCTGTGCAGCATTTTTTCATTATGAAGTCTATTGTAATCCCAAAAAGTAAAGGAGACAGTATACATCCTTGTTTCACGCCTGTTTCAATCTGGAACCATTCACTCATCCCTTCTTCTGTCTTGACTGCACAACCATATCCATTGTATAAGTCCTTAATGATGTTGACAATTTTAGATGGTATTCCATATAGACATAAAATTCTCCATAATGAATCTCTGTGTATGCTATCAAATGCCTTCTTAAAATCTATGAAATTCAGTATTAATGGTTTCTGCTTTTCAATATGTTCTTCAAGTATTATTCTGAGAGTAAAGATCTGGTCGAGACAGCTTCTCCCTTTTCGAAATCCTGCTTGTTCTTCTCTCATTGCAGTATCCACTATATCTTTGAGTCTATTCAAAATGACCTTGCAAAATACTTTTGACACAACTGATATTAAGGTTACTCCTCTCCAGTTGTTACAGTCACTAAGGTTGCCCTTTTTTGGTATTTTCACAATGATTCCCTTCTTCCAATTAGAAGGGACCTTTTCTTCTTTCCAAATCTTGTTAAACATTCTCTGTAGTTGTCTCATGTTGTCACTATTGATAGCTTTTAGCATCTCGGCTGTTATTTCATCTTCACCTGCAGCTTTGTTGTTAGCCATTAAATTCACTGCTGTTTCAATTTCATGCAATTCAATTTCATCTAGATTGACATTTAGTTGTGGGGCTGGTAAGTCAGTTTCAAGGTTTAACAATTCTTTTGGGTGTGGTCGATTGAGTATTTCTTGGAAGTGTTCAGCCCATCTTTGCTTTTGGTCTTTATTTGATGTTAATAGTGTTCCAGTTTTGCTAAGGATTGGTCTTTCTTTAGATGTAATAGTACCTGTTAGCCTCTTTTGTATGTTATATAAAGTTTTGCTGTCTCCTTATATAGTCAGGTAAAAAAGACAATCACGAAGGAGGAGTTGCATTGATTATAACAAAAGAAGCATCAAGAGCATTGCTGAAATGGACCCATATAAATGAGAGATTGCTATATGCAATTCAAGATTCATGAAGCTGTCTATTGTAGTTTGTTATGCACCAACAGAAGCAGCTGAATTAAAAGAAGATTTTTACAACAGCCTCCAAGCCACAATAGAAACAATACCCAAGCAAATTCAAATGCAGCCCACCAATCTTACAAGAAGTAGAAAGCATCGAAGGGAAAGCTAAAGGCAAGTCAGCACCAGGCCCAAATAGCATCCCTTGCATACTATACAAAAGATGCCCCGAAGTACTAAAGAAGCTCCATAAACTCATACGAACAGCATGGACCAAGGAACTCATAAGTAAAGAATGGAAAAAGGCTAATGGAATATACATCCCAAAGGAGCAGAATTTCACTGAAATCAACCAGTTCAGACCGATCTCACATCTGAATGTGAAATGAAAGATATTCTTTTCTATGATGGCAAGGAGACTAACAACATACATCCTAGATAATGGTTACGTTGAAACATCCGTGCAGAAGGGAGGAACTCCAAGTTCCCCAGGATGTCTCGAGCATGCTTCAACGATTTGGGAAGCTATTCAACAGCAAGATCTGAAAAGCAAGATCTACAGGTAATATGGCTTGACCTAGCCAATGTGTATGGCTCAGTACCACACCAGATGATATGGCTAGCACTAGACATGTATCATGTGCCAAAAGAAATCATGAAGATGCTGAAAATGTACTTCACATGGTTCTTCATGAGATTTAGAACATCAGGATATATTACAAGATGGACTGAGCTCCAGGTAGGAATTGCAATAGGCTGTAAATATCTTCCATACTGTTCGTACTAGGCATGCAAGTAATCCTGAAAGCAGCAGAAGGCACACGGTTCAGAAATGGATGTCAGATGCCATCACTAAAAGCGTTCATGGATCACACAAGAGTAATAACAGCCAGTGAAGCACAGGCATGAAAGATGTTAGAGCATTTGGATAGCCTTATCATATGGTGCCGCATGAGCTTCAAGCCAAAGAAGTCAAGAAGCCTGTCACTCAGAAAGGGGAAAGAGATAGAAAGATCGTACACGGTGGCAAATCAAATAATCCCAACTGTAGTGGAAGAGCCAGTGAAGAGCCTTGCAGAGTATATGTTGCTTCCATGAAAGACTCAAACGCGGTGAAGCAGGTCATAGAAATGCCACAGAGTGGACTGAACATCATAGACAAAACCAAGCTACTGGAGAAGTTCAAAATATGGTGCCTCCAGTTCATGCTGATTTCAAAATTGATGTAGCCACTACTCATTTATGAAGTACGTACCAGCACAGTAGAGGCAGTCGGACGAAAGATAAATAAATCTATAAGAAAGTGGCTGGGCTTACTACCAGGATTAACTGTTGTAGCACTGTACTGCAAGAAGAGCAAAGTGCAGCTACCATTCAGATCTGTGGTCGAAGAATACAAGGTAGGAAAAACAAGACTTGCAATGATGCTACAAGAATCTACAGATCCAGTAGTACGAGAAGTGCACCCAACAATTAAAACTGGACGAAAATGGAAAGTAAGTGAGGGAGTGACCGCAGCTAGGGAACCACATGAGCTGAAAGAAGTAATAGGATACACCCAGTCCAACAGAAGGAGATTTGCTCATGGTGAAATCAAATGATAGTCAAAGGCCTCTTGTAAGGAAAGAAGATATGATCATCAGCGAAGTAAGGAATTCAGAGGATGATAAGCGGGTCCAGAAGGGAGTCCAACAGGCACAGCAAGGTCAATGGACAACATGGGAGAAAGTCCTGTAGAGATCACTAACATGGAATGATATCTGGAAAATGGCACTCTTGAGACTCAGCTTCATCATCAGAGCTACCTATGACCTTCTGCCTACAGGCTCCAGCCTATACAAATGGGGTTTATCAGAAGACACAAAGTGCCCTCTCTACAACGAAAGGCAAACATTGAAACATGTGCTGTCAGCATGCAGAGTATCATTAGGTCAAGGACGCTACACCTGGCAGCACAACAGAGTACTGCAGGAACTAGTAGCCATTGTAGACGGCAAAAGATAAAGCAAATAACAGCAAAAGAGTTGAGGTTCCACCTAAATACTTCATAGGCGCTGGTACGACATCGAATATTGAAATCAGGGACATTCCTTTACCATCACTGCTAGATGGTGGAAATGACTTGGTTGTGATAGCGGACCTACCGGGAAGAAGAGAATACCTGACTGCCATTAAGAACACAGGAATGCATCCGGACATTGTAGTGAACTCCATAGAAAAACAGGAACTAATAATAATCGAGCTTACGGTTCCATACGAAACAAGAATAGAAGAGCAACATATATTCAAATGTGAGAAGTACAATGACCTGGTCAAGCAACCGAGGCAGGGAGCAGGAGTCAGGGCAAAAATGATAGCTGTAGAAGTGGGAGCGAGAGGATTCGTAGCAACATCAGCATACAACCTATGTAAGCAAATGGGCATAAAGGGACAAACAGGAGCAAGGACATTGAAAAGCCTTTCAGAAACAGCAGAAAAGGCTTCGTGCTGCCTGTGGAGTATGCGAAACAAGCATACGGGCATATGTTGCGATGGGAAAGGTGCATGCCCTTAAAAATCTTATTTTGTAGTTCTGTCTGTTTCTCTCCAGATTCTTTAGTTGTTTTACTTTCTGAAGAGTGATAGAAGTCCTCCTTTTAATTTCTCTCATTGTATCTCCGTTACTAGTTAGTAATGATCCAAAATATTAAAAACTCTCCACTTCTTCCAATTTGTCCTCACTGATAAAATTTCAGCTACCTTATTTGTTTTGTCAGTTGTCATCAATTTAGTTCTTTTCACATTAAGATAGAGGTTTTGCTTTTCACTATTCTTACGGACTGACATGATTAGTTTTTCAATTCCTTTTTGTGTTGTGGACAGTAATACTGTGTTATCAGCATATCTGATCTCTGGTATTTCATAGCCTCCAATTTTTATGGCATCGTAATATTCTTTGTCTACATCTTTTCTAACATTCCTCATTATATTTTCAGTATACAAGTTAAATAGTAAGGCGACAATATGCACCCCTAACAGACCTGTTGTTTTATGTCAAACCAAGTTGTTGTTTCACCATTTATTCTTGCTGCTGCCTGTTGGTTTAGATACAGTAGTGATGTTAGTTGTATCAAATATGTTGGAAATCCTATTTTTTCCAAAGTTTCTGGTGTTGTACACAGTCAAATGCTTTTGAATAGTCTATAAAAGATAAATATAAATTCACATTAAATTCTCTGCATTTCTCTATTATTAATCTTATATTGAATATATGAGCTCTTGATCCTCTTCCTTGCCTAAAACCAGCTTGGACCATATTGATTTCTATTTTCTTACAAAGTCTACCAATTACGATTTTAAATAGAATTTTACTGGTATGACTAATCAGGGCACCAGTTCTGTAGTTTGTGCATAATTTCAGGTTACCCTCTTTTGGCAGGGGTATAAATATAGTTCTTTACCATTCTTTTCCATTCTTTAGATGGATTGCAGTAGATACACTAGAACTAATAAAACAATGTAGAGAAATGAAGACAAAATGGAAAGTGACAAACAACAAAGAAAAATATAAATCTTTAACACAAGAATTAAGAAGAAACGTAAGAAAACACAAAAAAAAAAACAATACATACAAGATTGTTGTGAAAGAATAGAGGGACATCAGAAGTGTGGAAGAGATAGTGAAATGTTTAAAGAAATGAAGACATTGACGAGAAATGTCACACTTAAGCTTAATGTAATTTGTGACGAGATGGGGAAGACCTTGACAGAGACAGAGGAAATTCTAAAAAGATGGAAGGAATATTGCAGAGGAATGTATGAAACAACCAACTGTGAAAGCAGAAATCAACAGTGTGAATTATTAGTGGAGGAGAAAGAACCCAAACCGACAACTGAATAATTTTATGGGCAATAATCTGAAAAATGATAAATCACCAGGATGTGATGAGATAACAGCCAAACTTATTAAAGCAGGAGGAAAGGAATGTGCAACAATCTATCATCACTATGTAAAAGGATATGACATTCAGGTATTTGGCCACAAGAATGATATGAAAACCATTTACAAAATCACAAAGCAATAAGTCATAAGTCATGCTACAGTTATTGCTGACTCTTATTACAATGAGGTAAATTTAGTAATTGTTTTCTTAACACATTATTCTTTCTAAAGAAAAAAAAAATGTATTCAATAGATCATAAAACTCTTTTGCACAGTTACATCTCTGTCTTTAAGATCATCAATTTTCATGGATGAATGTTTTAGCATTATTTTTTTTAATGGTGTAGTTCTTCCTATATATATTATTCTGTTCTATGTCTGAAGTGAAAATTTTATCTTATATACAATCACTCCATGTTAATAGGAACTTGTTCCAGGTATGTTCAATAGGTGGTGAAAGGCCTCTCACAGTACAGTCAATTATGAATATGTTTAATAATCAGAAGACCAAAGACATACTGAAGTTGGAGGCATTCAACCTGTAGTGCATAATATGGCCTTTATATTATGATGCTATACACTCATTCTGATTTTTTGTTTGCTTAGAAATAATAATTGTTTCTACATTTCTGTAATGTTAGTATGAAAATGTTTCCATTTCTGTAGCAGTCCCTGGGCACTTAAGGTTCAGAGAGAGAGAGAGTATGAAAATGTACAAATCTGTTTAATATCAGTCATTTGTTGTTTCTGGTTTGATAACAAACAGAATTAGGAGAAATGCACACTGTATTTATACATTTAACTCCAGCATCTCATTTATTTAAGGAATGAAGATACAGACAGATGTTTATCTATGTTTTATTCCATTAATCTGAATATTTACATTTTATGTAATTTTTTTACAGCATTTTCTAATTGCACTCCATTTGTCATATCCAGTAGAGGTCACTTTGTGTGATATTTAGTCCTGTCATTGAGCAGTGTTTCTAATGTTAATTTCTGCCTGAAATCAAATTTTTTTTGGATACCCATACACAAGTCACATGTTAATCTAGCACTTTTTACGTTTGGTCTTCCTTTATTCTTTGTATTTGTTTTCTCTTCCTATCTTTTTGTCAATTTGTTTTTGTTATTTGAAAAAGGTGACTGCTGAAGTACTGCATTCTTGTCTTGTAAGTAAAGCTTATTCCTATCATTTTCTATGTTAATTCCACATTTTAATGACAGCGACTGTTTTGTTTGCAGTTATGTGGCACATACCACAATGCACTTGTCCCAGCATTGTATTGGTTTCCCAGTGTCACTGGGGAGAGGGGGTGGTTTGAGACTGAGGGATTTAGGCTGGTCAGACTAGGAGTATGCAAGCCCTGACAAGAAAAAATTCAGGCCAGTATGTAATTTGAATCCATGTTTCCTGAAAGAACATTCATGGTAACAGGGTTCCTCATATAAGAAATAAGTAAACTGTTAAAATTTCCTTCATGTATATTAAGTTTGCTCTTACATGCATAACATTTACATTAAGTACTTGTGTATTACAAGTGTCATGCAAGTGCCACTCATTCAAGCAGCTCCTGAAACCAAAATATTGTATTTAATTGATGAAAATGGTTTGGTGTCTCTATTTATTTCTTTTAAATGACTACGTCTCAGTTTTTTATTTCTTGTAATTTATTGAGAAACAGTCTCTCAGTCAGTCTTGGAATTAAGAAATGAAACTGAATCTAGCTCATCATTTCCCTTTGTCTGAGTTCTCACCAGTGCAACAGAGCATGTGCACCGTGCTAAGACCTTCATGCACATGGGATAAGAGCATTTATGGTCTTGTTTGATATGAAATGTTGATAACCTTAAAAAAAATTGATAGCCACTTTTGTTAATGACTGTCATTTTGGCTGCTGCATTTGGGATGGTTAAATTGTATTGTGGATACGTCCACAAGTGAGCAAAATAAAATATACACACAGTTACAGCATACTTAACCCTAATTATAATTTGCAACAAAATCTTTCTTTTTTATGAGGTTCAAAAAGCAAATCATTGCAGTATAAAAAAAATGAGGAATGATGTTCACCATTTAAAAATCTTGATCTCCATCATAAAGAAAAATCTACTGCAAGGTTAAATAAGATTAACACAATAAAGGACACAAAATTAAATACACCATAATCAAATAATGAATTCTGTCTGATGTAATATCATAAAAATAAAAAACATGAGAAGAGATTATAATTCACATTTGCTCTCTGGTGGAGAAAAAAATGTGGCTGTCTGGGATCAATATTGTGATTATATGAATTCTATCATTTAAAATATTTGGGTTTTCAGTTTTGTTAGAAAAGTGTAACACTTCAATATAAAAGCAGACAATCCTAAATATTTTATTAAAACAAAAAACCACTTGTTTCATCTCATTATACTTTCATGAGCACTGTTTTCATTTCAAGCCAGCTGCACTTTATCTCAAACAATCCCCTGGGAACAAATTTGTTAAGAACACACTTATCTTAACGTAGTCTTTGTAGTCCCTCACAAAAATATGGAAATAAACAGAACCTAGATGATGCTAAGGTTTCTTTTAATCAAGACATTCATTTGCTAGCCTGTGGGCCCCCAAAAATCTTCTGTGGTCCCTTTGGGGGTACATGGACCCCTGATTAGGAAACACAGCTCTAATATGTTAGTAGTTTGTGACAGTCAGTCATTTGCATGTCCCTTGTGAAACTTTGCCTTCCAAACAGCACTCCTTTAGGCCTTTCAGTTGTAAGCAAGATGCCCTGCTGCTGTTGCATCCAATTGCAGATTATCAACAATGTTTGCAGCCATCTTCACCTTGGTCTTCTTCTCTTTCTTTTTCCCATTATGTACCCTTCCAAGACAGTCTTCTATAAATTATCATGATGTTTAATATGTCCAAAATATTTAAGTTTTCTCTGTTTAATTCTCTTTACTAGCCAACCTTATTCAATATTAAGTTCTTGTAGTATGGATATATTTATTCTTTTTTGTGTCCATGATATCTGAAGGACTCTTCTGTAGCATTTACATTCAAAGGCATTTATGTGTTTCTCAGCTGTTTTGTAAACTGTCCAGGTCTCACAGGCATATGTTGTGATGGGAAAGATGCATGCCCTTAAAAAATCTTATTTCTGAGGTTCTGTCTGTTCCTCTCCACAGATTCTCTAATTGTTTTACTTTTTGAAGAGCGATAGATGTCCTCCTTTTAATTTCCCTTACTGTATCCCCATTATTAGTTAGCAGTGATCCAAGATATTCAAAACTCTCCACTTCTTCCAATTTGTCTTCATTGATACATGTTTCAACTGTCTTATTTGTTTTGTCATTTATCATCAATTTAGTTTGTTCGCATTAAGATAGAGGGTTTGCTCTTCATTATTCTTACGGACTGACATAGTTTTTCCATTCCTTTTTTGTGTTGTGGACAGTAATACTGCATCATCAGCATATCTAATCTCTGGTATTTCATAATCTCGAATAGTTTGTGATAAAAACAAAAACTATATACATCTGCAACATACATAAGCACTTTAAACTTGTAATAACTAAAGCTGTAATCTTCTGCGTCAGTATTATATTTCCTTGGGGAAAAAATTTCCCCATGCACTTACTGTGCTTACCTTTCACAGATCTTCTTCTTCTTCGTTCGCTTCTACCACCAAAACCGCACTGTGATCCTACTGAATTCACGCCTGTGGTCCTCGTTAGGTCCCGTGGTCCCCTGTGTGGTCCCAAACAGACCACACGAGAGGACCACAAGGGGTTCAGAGTATCACAGGGCTTTAGCCTGTATTCTTGGTGGGTCTCGGAAGCGGGATTGCGTGACACCGTGGTTTTCATTGCACCAGTTTAGTCTAGGGTTGGACTTTCTCACCGGAAGACCTCGACGTGTTTAGGATATCAGTGCATCCCCGCTGGGTGAGAGGCGGTAGCCCACCCAGGCCAGAGTTGGACTTTCTCACCGGAAAACCTCAGCGTGATTAGGATACGCAAACATCCCCGCCGGGTGAGAGGCGGTTGCCTATCTAGACTTCCCTGGTCCAGTGTCTCCGACTTCAGCATTTTGCGGTCGTGGCCGCTATCCTTCCTAGTTGTGACCAGGATGGAGCTTTTGTCCAGGAGGACGAATCCTCGCCACTAGTGATTTCTACCCCTGGGTTGAGCCGGTTTAGGCATTATCCCAGTATGGGCGTGTTTGGGATGAGACCGACCTCTAGAGCAGAGGTACTGTGACATGCATAGCCTTCAAGATTTACCCCTGGTATGAGCCGGTTTAGGCAAAATTCACCAGTATGGGTGTATATCAGGCGTTACCGACCTCTAGAGCGGAGGTGGCATGACATGTCTAGCCATCAAGTTCCACCCCTGGTGTGTGCCGGTTTAGGCATATTTCACCAGTGTAGGTGTATTTCGGACGTGGCCGGCCTCTAGAGCAGAGGTGCCATGGTATAGCTCTCGTAGCGATACTACTGGACATACCGGTTAAACTTCACTTTCCAGCACCTTTTCCCATCGGCGCCGCACAGCAACCTTTATTTCTTTTCCGCATTTCTTCCTTGACCGGGAGGAGCTTCACTCCACGCGCGGCATTTGAAGAGTCTCGCCAGCAGTGTCTTAACCTCTGGGACGAGCCGGTTCATGCATTTCACCCGATATGACTGCACTCAGAACGTGGCCGACCTCCATAAAAGAGGAGCCGTGATTTGACTGTTTGCTTCGCTTTATCCTTTCTACCACCTTTTCCGCAGTGATGCTGCACGGCAACCTCATTTGCAAATTTCTTCATTGGCCGGGAGGAGCACCGCTCCACGCACGGCAGCTGAAAATCTCGCCAACAGCGGCAGATGAGCTACCAAACGTGCCACTCATCTACCCTAAGTAACTGGTTTTCAGGCGCCAGATATTCGCCCTCGCCCCTTCTCCTGTCAGTTTAAACAGTTCTGCCACGGGAAGGCCAGGAGCTGGACTTGACTGCCAGAGGCTGTTTGAGGCGCGTTTGCAGTCCTTAGAACCACTTTCACAGATAACCATCAACAGTATTTTAATTCTTATTTTACTCTGTGTCTCCCTGGAGCTGCAAGTATGTCGTTCCCTGCTGGCAATGTGCTGAAGGTGCTGAGATACAGCATTGTGTTGGAGAGGGAGAGTTATGGCTCATGAGTGGAAGGTGTTGTGGTACAGCATTGTGTTGGACTGGGAGAGTGAGGGTTATGGCCCACGAGTGGAGGGTGCTGAGATACAGCATTGTGTTGGAGAGGGAGAGTTATGGCTCATGAGTGGAAGGTGTTGTGGTACAGCATTGTGTTGGACTGGGAGAGTGAGGGTTATGGCCCACGAGTGGAGGGTGCTGAGGTACAGCATTGTGTTGGACTGGGAGAGGAAGGGTTATGGCAGCTGCTTTTTTTTTCAAGCCATGAATGGAGCTAAATAAAATGGAGTTGGGGAGGAGGTGATTTGGGGGTGAAGAGGTGCTTTAGGGAGTGAGGTGGTGGTTTGGGGGTGAGGAGGTGATTTAGGGGGGTGAGGAGGTGATTGGGGGGGGGGGTGAGGAGGTGGTTTGATACTTCTTTAGCAGACTCCACAACCACGGGGACTTTAAGACTTCAAATGTCAAAAACTTTAAATCTAAGCAGTTCTTTCCTGAATAAAAATTTTCCAGAACTCTTGAAAAGGATCATAATCTGGAACTTATAGTTGCTCAACTGGGATTGTACAAATACTTCAAGGTGTCAAAACATTGGTTTATTAAAGGAATCCCTTATTGCTTCTATCTAAGCAGCTAAAGTAATAACTGCTTAGGCAGGAGCAATAAAGGATTGTCCATGATACATAGAAACGTCTAGGACACAGGGAAAATGAGGCCATGTGCACTGATAAACCCCACTTACACAGCTTTCTATTAGGTGTACAGAAGAATAAAGAGAAACAATGGTACACAAGCTGCTTACACAAACTATACAGCTAGACCTTCATGGGATGATTTTGCTGCTGTTTAGAATACATGGGACTGACCTCTTAGTTGTTCAGGTGAATAGTTTTTTGGGTATAAGTATACATAAATTTAAATATATAAATATACACAAAGAACTGCAGTAAAGCTGTGATAACACATTGCTAGATTACTTAAAACAAAAATAGAAATAGTTAGTAATTAATTAGCATACAGCTGTAACACTTTTGTTTACATTTTAATCATATAAAAACATAGGAAATGAAGAGAAAAATAAATTCAAATGAATAATATATAACACATATGAAAAGAAAAAATAATTTTAAAAAGGGAGCACTTAGCTGTGACCTGCAAGAAGCTGTGTCGAAGAGTATACGAGGTTAAGTATTGTGAGTGTTGAAATTATAACTTAAGAGGTGTGATGCCAGTCTGACTGGTTAGTAGTAAAGAGGGGGGTACTGTCCTAAAAAAAAGGCATTATCTTATCTTATATCTTATATCCTTCCCGTGCCGTTAGACGTCACATAGGGCTCGCAAAGTAGTTCGCCAATTTTTCCTGTCTTCGGCGAGTCTTTCAACCTCAACAAAGGATTTTATGCCTGTTAACTTGGCCTCTCTTAATAATGTTCTCTTCAGAGTTTCACGCGGTCTGCCCCTTTTTCTTCGGCCTGTTGTGTTCCACTTGATAGCTTGTTTTGGGATTCTCTGCTCATTTCTTCTCATCAAGTGGCCAACATATGTCCATCTCCTTTTCCTGATCACCCGTGAGACTGGTTGTTGTTCAGTCATCTGTCTTATCTCTGCATTGTTCTTGAATTCATTCCACTTGATGCCGAGTATTTTCCTTAGGCATTTGTTTTCAAAAGAGTCTAATTTCTTTTCTATTTCTTTAGTTGTTTTCCAGCTTTCGCATGCATAAATGAGGGTGGATATTACATTTGAATTGAATAGTCTTAACTTGGTTTTTGTGCTTATAACTTTTGAATTCCATATGTTCTCAAGATTCTTGAAGATTGATGCTGCTTTTGCAATTCTGATCCTAACTTCCTTTCTAGTGTCACCATCCTGGTCTATGTAGCTGCCAAGTTATGCAAATTGATTGACTTCTTCAATATCTGTCCCTTCTATGTGTATTTTTCCATTTTGATTGATGGGAATTTTCATTATTTTTGTTTTGTCCTTGTTAATTTCAAGTCCTATTTTGCTAGCCAGTGAAGATAGGCTATCTGTTTTTTCTTGCATGGAATTCACATTATTACTGATAAGAGTTATGTCATCAGCAAAATCAAGATCTTCTAGTTGGGTCCCATGTACCCAGTCAATACCTGTGTTACCTGTGCAGCATTTTTTCATTATGAAGTCTATTGTAATCCCAAAAAGTAAAGGAGACAGTATACATCCTTGTTTCACGCCTGTTTCAATCTGGAACCATTCACTCATCCCTTCTTCTGTCTTGACTGCACAACCATATCCATTGTATAAGTCCTTAATAATGTTGACAATTTTAGATGGTATTCCATATAGACATAAAATTCTCCATAATGAATCTCTGTGTATGCTATCAAATGCCTTCTTAAAATCTATGAAATTCAGTATTAATGGTTTCTGCTTTTCAATATGTTCTTCAAGTATTATTCTGAGAGTAAAGATCTGGTCGACACAGCTTCTCCCTTTTCGAAATCCTGCTTGTTCTTCTCTCATTGCAGTATCCACTATATCTTTGAGTCTATTCAAAATGACCTTGCAAAATACTTTTGACACAACTGATATTAAGGTTACTCCTCTCCAGTTGTTACAGTCACTAAGGTTGCCCTTTTTTGGTATTTTAACAATGATTCCCTTCTTCCAATTAGAAGGGACCTTTTCTTCTTTCCAAATCTTGTTAAACATTCTCTGTAGTTGTCTCATGTTGTCACTATTGATAGCTTTTAGCATCTCGGCTGTTATTTCATCTTCACCTGCAGCTTTGTTGTTAGCCATTAAATTCACTGCTGTTATTTCATCTTCACCTGCAGCTTTGTTGTTAGCCATTAAATTCACTGCTGTTTCAATTTCATGCAATTTAATTTCATCTAGATTGACATTTAGTTGTGGGGCTGGTAAAAAAAAGGCATTAGTGATTATTATTTTAATTCTTTGTGTCAAAATGAAAACTTTTTAACAGTAGGTCTATAGAGTTATTTCTTACGTATATTATCTTCTTATTTTGTTGTCTTTCAATAATGATACGGTTTAACAGTATGTCACAGCCAAAAATATTAAGAGATATAGGAAGAAAATATAAAAATGCCAATCAAAAGTGAAAATTAAGTGAATAAAGACATGCAGCCACAGAAAAACAATGGAGTGTGGGAGATAAATATTTCCCAGACCAGCATAGTAAGCAGCACCAACTAACGCTGGAAAAGTCTTTTGACATTTAAATCATCCTCCACGGGTGGAGAAAACTTAAATATTTTGGACACATTAAACGTTATGATAACTTAGAGAAGACTGTCTTGGAAGGGTACATAATGGGAAAAAGAAAGAGAGGAAGACCAAGGCGAAGATGGCTGCAAGACATCTTTGATAATCTGCAAAAGGATGTATCAGCAGCAGGGCATCTTGCTTACACGATCCCATTTCTCCACAAAGCAGGACTGAATTCCCAGTTTAAAACATTTAACATTAATACTATCGATATAATGACCTTGATTTATTGCACAGAATTATTAACACGAAAATAGTTTTTTAAAAATCCCGCATTTGTGTCTCACGTTGGGCCTTTTAAGACCGCTGCTGTCGAGTAATACATTTTCCAAACCCCACTAACTGAAAAGTATTACCTGAACAGGACTTGCTTTCAAAATGGCGGGACAAAGTCGCTATTCATTCTTATCTGAACGCTTTCTAATTTGAAACCTAAATATAAACATTATTACAGTTTTGTCATGTCTCTTTGAATTTACCTTTGCAAACACTTGACGTTGTAAATACAACTTGTAATACTGAGTTTAGACTTTACATATCACAATGTTCTTCACACTCCAGATTTCTAGTACTGGCTGCGTTATAGTAACACTTCCGAGGGCGAAACTTCTGAAATCTGTAATTGTAAGAATTTCCAAAAAAACAGTGACGTATTAACTTGGAGTAAGCCTTACGTGTTCGTTATCGTTAAGTGACGTAGGTGATAATTTCTCTCCACATTCCCTGTCTTTTGAGTTGATTATGAGATCCGCCGGTGACTTTCTTCCTACTCCCACTGATAGCCCATCCAGTAACTTCTCTCTCTCTCTCTCTCTCTCTCTCTCTGTGTGTCTTCCTCTGTCTCTTCTTCCCTCAGTTTTTCCAGTTGCTACAGTGTGTTCCAGTTTTCCTCTTCTCAGGAAATGTTCTATAAATCTCGCTTGACTCCCTCTGATCTCCACTATAATTTGCTTTTTAACTCCAGCCTCTCTTATGATTTCTTCATTGGTTTTCTTGGCTGTCCATGGTACCTTCAACATCCTTCTTATAAACCACATTTCAATGGCCTCAATTTCTCGCTGTACTCTCTTATTCATGGACCATGCTTCACACCCATAAAATAGAATTGGCTCGATGTAACATTTAGGTACTCGGAATTTTGTTTCCAGTAATATGGATCTGTTGCACAAGATGTGTCTCATTTTCACGTAAGAAATATTACGTGTTATTTGGTTTTATCTGTGTTGACCAATGCAATGGCTGGAAGCTACTTTCTGTGAATATAAACTGGTAGGATACATACTGGATAGGACAGAGGTTCCTAAACTTTTTTTTTGGGGGGGGGGAACAAGATTAATCCCCCCTCCTTTTTTGGGAGGGGGGAGGGGGACAAGATTACTCCCCGACCTAGCTGTCAAACGAGCTAGGACAAGTTCTTCTGCGTCTCAAGAGCAAATTCAGAACCAGTTTCGAAATGGAGAGCAGCATAGGTAAATAACACAGTTATGTCATCAGCAAAATCAAGATCTTCTAGTTGGGTCCCATATAACCAGGTAACACATGTACTGACTGGGTACATGGGACCCAACTAGAAGATCTTGATTTTGCTGATGACATAACTCTTATCAGTAATAATCTGAATTCCATGCAAGAAAAAACAGATAGCCTGTCTTCACTGGCTAGCAAAATAGGACTTGAAATTAACAAGGACAAAACAAAAATAATGAAAATTCCTCTCAATCAAAATGGAAAAATACACATAGAAGGGACAGATACTGAAGAAGTCAATCAATTTGCATACATTGGCAGCTACATAGACCAGGATGGTGACACTAGAAAGGAAGTTAGGATCAGAATTGCAAAAGCAGGATCAGTCTTCAAGAATCTTGAGAACATATGGAACTCAAAAGTTATAAGTACAAAAACCAAGTTAAGACTATTCAATTCAAATGTAATATCCACCCTCATTTGTGCATGCGAAAGCTGGAAAACAACTAAAGAAATAGAAAAGAAATTAGACTCTTTTGAAAACAAATGCATAAGGAAAATACTCGGCATCAAGTGGAATGAATTCAAGAACAATGCAGAGATAAGACAGATGACTGAACAACAACCAGTCTCATGGGTGATCAGGAAAAGGAGATGGACATGTGTTGGTCACTTGATGAGAAGAAATGATTAGAGAATCCCAAAACAAGCTATCAAGTGGAACACAACAGGCCGAAGAAAAATAGGCAGACGGCGTGAAACTCTGAAGAGGACATTATTAAGAGAGGCCAAATTAACAGGCATAAAATCCTTTGATGAGGTTGAAAGACTCTCCGAAGACAGGAAAAATTGGTGAACTACTTTGCGAGCCCTATGTGACGTTTAACGGCACGGGAAGGATATAAGATATAAGATAAGATAGGTAAATAAAGAGGTAGGAACTCCTACCAACAGTTTTGATGGCAATGGTATTCTGCTTGATCTTGGCCATGACGGGACACAAATGAGGTTTTTCCTTACAGTATCCAGGTTACATTCTCGGAATTGTATAATGTTACGTAAATGCAGCAGAAATGTCACGAGCAAATCTTGTGTTGCCTTCTCCCTCATGTACCTTTCAGTGTTGAGGGAACAAATAGACGTTTTGATACGGCTCGACGATTTGCTTTACATGGCAGGATATTTAAGGTTTCTGTAATTTCCTCCCTCCAGCTCTTGCATGCCCCCCCCCCAAACCTCCAACCCCCCCCCCCCCCCCCCCCTCGGTTTACCTACAATTCGTAGAGCGAATATTTTCTGTTGTAAGCTAACTGGCGATAGTCGTGTGCTATGTTTAACATGGTGAAACCAGTTGATTTGTTTCTGGATTTAGTGTAGCACTGGTGGTCCTCCAGTCCTTACCCTGATGGTGTCGTTTCTGAAATGATCTCTTGTTACATTAGTACATCTCATTTCTCTGTCATGATGATTTTCCTTTTCTTACTGTCGATGTTTGACACTGATAGCAAAGAGTTTGAGGGAAAATTGTGTTGTATGGTGCTATTTTTGTATCAGTTGTGATGTATTTGTTTTGCAATAAAGGTGTAATTTATAAAGTGACATGAATTGCTTTGTTGCATCCATTCTCAGTTTCGGATCTATTTTCGCAGAGGATGATATCATACTACCATATATGAAATGCTACACTTTTTTCAAAGGCTGATTGTCCAGGGAAGATCTTTGTTGGGATTTCTTCTCTGACAATGGTTACGACTTCCATCTTGTCTGCACTGCTTTCTACGAATTTGTGTTGTGTGTGTTTGTATGTGTTGTGTGTGTTTATTTATATTGTGTGTTTGTGTGTACTATGTGTGTGTTGTATGTGTCTGTGTTGTATGTGTCTGTGTGTTTTTTTACATGCCCTTGCTAAGTTATCCATGTCCTACTGTAGGTCTTTCTCTGATGTGGCTATAAGCTCTTGGTATTCAGCAAAAAATGAGTTCATTAATGATCCATCAGTTGGATATGTTTTCTGACAGGTGTTACCAGTTTATCACCATTATTTCTGGAGTTGGAATGTTGGGCAGTTTTGTGGTGAAATTTTTTAATATGCACATTAGCTTTTTTGCAGATGTTGTCAATGTATGTTATGAATAATAAGGGATAAAGCACACAGCCATGCCTCACTCTAGAATTTATGATGAGTGGTTCAGAGGGCCCTCTGTTTATTCTAACTGTACACTGATTGTTTTCATATAGATTTTTGCACAAATTGATCATATGTGTACTAACTCCATAATATTGTAAGATGTCCTGCAGGTTAAATCTGTCTACTCAATTCAGACTTTCTTGATCTATGTAGCTATGTGCACTATCTGATTGTGTTTGAGTGATTTTTCTATTAGTTGTCTTAGGGAACTTCTATTTTTCCTAAATCTCATCTGAGTTTCATTTAGCTGTAATTCAGTCATTGGCTGCAGTCTTTTCTCCAAGATCTTGCAGAATATTTTTCCAGTATGGCTTAATTGTGAGATGCCTCTATATATGATACAGTCCTTTTTCTTTTATACTGGAGTATTTATATCATTCTCCAGTCCTGTGGTGTTTCTTGCTTTTTCCCATACCAAGTTATAGAGTTTATGACGCCAAGCTGTTCCAACTTCTTTTGCACATTTAATTAACTTGATGGGTATTACATCACATCCTGGAGCTTTGTTCATTAGGAGTCTTTCTTATGGCTTCTCTGATCTCAACTAGTTGTATGGTTCTATGGTTATGGTTCTATGTGGCTGAATGTGCTGTTATCATGATATTGACATTCCTCAGGTGTTATATTGAAATGCTGGTGAAAGTATTGTCTCCATCCAAGTACAAGGTCCAGTTCAGAAATTGGATCACCATTAACATCTTTCACAATCTCTGTCGCATCAAAGTACTATGTTCTCTTTTTCATTACACAGAACTTTTTATAAAAGATTTTTGTAGCCTCTTTGTGATTGTTGTTTAATGCTTCATCGTATTCCTGCCATGATTTTGTCTTTGTTTCTTTTTTTACTCTCTTAGAGCATCTTCTTGCAACTCAATATTCAGTGTAGTCTTGCTCCAGCTTACTACTCATCTGTTTTTATTTATTTTTTCTTTCTCTTATGACCTCTTTTTTTCATTATTAATTTTTCATTACTTCTGCCATTTTTCATTATTTGCTTTTCCTGTTCATGTTGATTTGAACAAGAAAATGTGGCTGTAGAACTGTAAAGACAGTTCAGCTGACTCAGTTAGATTTCTATTTAAAGTTATGGTAATCATATGGTAAGAGAAACAGTCTTTTTGATAGTTATTGTCAGTGATAATAAGTACCATGCTATGGCCACATTTTAGTCAGTGACCTCAGCAGATAGATGCTCCCTGATTAAGGTTGGTCTTGTTATGGCCCTAGTTGCTGAGATAAAGTAATCTAATGAGATGTATTCTTATTTATGCATCAATATAGGTTGACAAGCTATAAAATGGAATACAACAGGGCAAAGAAAAAGAGGCAGATTGCATGAAACTCTGAAGAGGACATTGTTAAGAGAGGCCAAATTAATAGACATAAAATCCCTTAATGAGGTTGAAAGACTCCCCGAAGACAGGAAAAATTGGCAAACTACCTTGTGAGCCCTATGTGACGTTTAACAGCACAGGAAGGATATAAGATAAAATAGATTGACAAGAAAGTTTTTTTGTGTGTGTTGTGACACTACAAATGTCAGGTTAAGAGGACAGTTAAAAATATGGAGATAACAAGTCTTGTGGCAGGGCCAAGGTTTGGGTATTTTCCTGGTGTAACTTCGACAATGAAAAACCTCAGCATGATTACAGTTTTTATGAATACTGCTTTTTCAGAGCATACACCATTGATTTTGTTTTTAATGTATATCTATAGGGCACCTGAGTGGCATAGTGGTTTTTGAGTATGTCTCTAATAAGACTACTCTGGAGTGATATAGTGGTTTTTGAGTACATCTCTAATAAGATTAGTCTGGAGTGACACAGTGATTTTTTAGTATTTCTGTAGTAAGATTAATCTGGAGTGACAGTGGTTTTTTTAGTACATCTCTAATAAGATTAACCTGGAGTGACACAGTGATTTTTTAGTACATCTCTAATAAGATTAGTCTGGAGTGACAGTGGTTTTTTAGTATGTCTCTAATAAGATTAGTGTGATTGTGCCCCAGTCACTTAGTTGTAGAAATGAGTAACCATATTCCTTCTGAAACTGGAGAAGGAAAGGCAGCTAGGCATGACACTGACTGCATCATCCTCTAGTGTGCTGGCAGGTCAGGGGAAATATGAGCACTGACATCATATCTTTTGGTACTTTTAATCTGTGTGAATCTGTTTCCAACAAATTTTCACTTGGCAGTCCACTTTAGCATAATTTTCATATCACTGCAGGATGTATATATTTTTTTAAAAATCCAAATAAGCTGTCTTCAAGAGCATTAACAGACCAGGATGATATGACAGACTGGATGTAGAGAAGTTCATTTACTGCCTATCTTACTTCTAGCTACCCTTTCTCTCCCTGTTATTTTTGCCTCATATTGAACATATTCATTCTTGTTACACTCTCACTGATATCATTGTGAACAATTTTTATTTATTTATACATATCCTTGTAACAAATATCAAATGAAAATAATGTTGCCTAAATGTCCAAACATTGAAAATTTTTTTTAAAAATCAGAGTAAGGTTAACTTTCAGTGTGATATTTCATGTTTGTTCCCTCCATCTCCTAAACCATCATGTCTGAGGAAGGATTTGAAACTTGGCTAGATAACAGCCATGAAGGAATAAACTGCATATTTTAATAAAATGTCATAAATTGTCTTTTACTGAATAAAAGTGCATTTCATGACATTAAAGTCAAGCATTTTTTTGTCCTTTCACTTTGTCCTGCATTAGATCACCACATAAAAGTATATGGCCTGTTATTAACAGTTTGTGCATGTGCTTAAATTTAAAAGCATGCATCATGCTCTAAATTCACTGACATCTCAGTATTTTCAGCAATTTTATGAAAAACTGTGTAGTTAAAAAATGTGATAGTTCAATAATGCTGCATAATTTTATGTAAAAATAATATCTTCATGTAATTTTTCACAAATTACAGTTAGTAGAGTAAGCAGCAGTACTTGTTTTTGTTGTGATTTTGTTGCTGTAGCAGAAGTAGAATTAGTAGCAGCAGTAGATGTACTAGTAATACAAAAGTTAAAATATTAGCTTCACTTTGCTATAACTTGTGCACTGTATGGTATTTTACAGTGTAAAGCTCTTGCTACAATCTTGTATTTCCTCTTCTAAGCCACTTCACTTTGACTTATTTCTGAGAAAAGAGAAAGATAGTGGTATTACATCAGTACAGAAAAATCTGTCCTACTTTTATTCTTTTCTCTACTGGTTTCTACTGACAAAAGTCTCAAAGTGCTATCTCTATGTCATGTTCACCTTCACCATGATACAAGACTGCAAAGTCAATCATTTTTTTAAAAAAAATTTTTTTTATTTGAACCTGTGTAGGTTTGTGTGGTCATGTACATATCACAAATAACATTTTAAGAAGTTTTGGATGCGCATGTGTTCTAAGTTATAACAAGTGGCAAAAGTACTGTGCATATTTTGAGGAAGCAATGAGTTTAAATGAGCACAGTTTCTTCAAAAGTTTGTGCTCTTTAACAATAAGTTAAAGTTTGCTCTTTAACAATAAGTTCAAATGAATAAAGTATACTATTATATAACTGATCAAATACTTTTTGATATATCATTTAGTAAGGAGCCAGGCAATTAAAAGTGCTTTGAAGATAGGACAGGCTGAATTGATTGTGCCTCAGTTTCTCAGATTGAAGGCATTGAATTTACTCCAGGCAGTTCCCTTATAGTCAACCCATCTGTAAGAATTAGTACTCAGCTTACTAGACTAACAACTGTCTCAGTTTCCTCCTCCATTAATGCATATACCTGGTGTCACTTCCATGTTTAGATCTATCAACAAGAAAATTTAAACACTAAATGTTGCAGAAGTAGCGAAGTAAATATAGTAATGCATTTCCTCGATAATACAACATTATATATGATAAACTGCATGTTAATGCAGAAAAAGGCATCGTAAAAAAAGACACAGGTTCAACCTCATTTGTTGTGTAAAGACACCTTTCTGCTTGGTAGAAATATGCTGGAATGCTAGCCTATTACTTTTGATAATGCATTTGTTGAACACACACAATACACTCACATACAAACAAGTGTACACATGAAGAAAGTAATGTAGATAAAAGTTTATATATAGAGTAGAACATCCACAAAATGTACATGGTCAAAAGTAAATGTTATGTGATAGCTGGTTTCTTTCTTCTTCTTCTTCTATTTATTATTATTATTATTGTGTTATTGTTGTGTTAGATGTAACTACTCATCTAGTTAAAGTTTTGTTCCTTCATTTCACAATACAACTGAGTTTTGCCTTTCGTTTACTTTAAACAGTTCTGATTTCATATATATATATATATATATATCTGAACCTTAAGTGCCCAGGGCACATGGGGCTTCCGCAAGGGTTTTCCACAAATGCCTGTCCTTCGCCTTTTTTTCTGCTCTTGCCCAGGTGAGCCCTCTATTGCTCAATATCCTTTCTGTTGTTCTTCTCCATGTCTCTTTTGGTCTACCCTTACTTCTGCTCCCCTGTGGTGTCCATCTTAGTGCTATTTTTGGTAGTGAGTTATCAGTCATTCGGAGCACATGTCCCAACCATCGCCAGCGTCTTTCCTCAATAATTGTTGTCAGTGGTTTCATCTGCATTTCTGCTAATAAGATGTTATTTCTTATAGTGTTTGGCCAAAATATTTTTCTAATTCTTCGTAAACATTTAGTCTGGAAAGAATTCAACTTGTTTTCTATGGTTTTGGTGATTTTCCAGCATTCACTTCCATAGAGTAGTACACTTAGAACATTACTCTTAAATATCCTGATTTTCATATTTATGCTTAGTTTTTTTGATTTCCATATATTCTGCAGCATTGCAAAAGCCTGGTTTGCTCTAGTAAGTCTGCTGTTGATGTCCTCTGTGCTGTCTCCATTTTCTACTACTCTGCTGCCAAGGTATACAAATTCGTTTACCTCCTCCACTAACTTGTTATCTACTCTCAGTACATTTCTGTTGTTCACATTTTGCTTCATTAACTTTGTCTTTCCTACGTTGATCTTTAGTCCTATGTTGTTTGCATTCTGAGTTAGCTTCTTTATTTTATCTTGCATATCTTTGTGACTGCTTGATAATAGACAAATGTCGTCCACAAAGTCAAGGTCCTCCAGCACTGTGTCAAGGGTCCATTGTAATCCTCTGCTTTTGTCTGATGTTGCCTCCTTCATTAACCAGTCTACTGCCAAGATAAATAATGTTGGTGATAGTACACATCCCTGTTTCACTCCTGTTTGTACCCTAAAGCTGCTGGAGGTATGTTCTCCACAGATAACTTTGCACTGAAAACCCTCGTATAGGGCTTTGATTACATTAACTATTTTATAGGGGAGGCCATGCCATCTTAGGATTTTCCACAGTGCATCTCTGTTGACACTGTCAAAGGTTTTCTCAAAATCTATGAATAATGCATATGTTGTGCTATGCCACTCATTTGCCTGTTCTAATATTTGTCTAAGTACAAATATGTGGTCTATGCATGATCTTCCTTTCCTAAATCCTGCCTGCTCTTTCCGAAGTTTTTCCTCAAGTGTTGGTACAATTCTGTTGATGATTATTCTGCAAAATACTTTACTGGTGAGAGGCAGTAGGGTAATGCCTCTCCAGTTCCCGCAATCTCTGAGGTCACCCTTCTTTGGTAGTTTTACTATAAGACCAGTTTTCCACTCCTCTGGGGCTTTTTCTAAATCCCAAATTTGTTGTAATATCCGGCAAAGTAGTTTTGGTGTTTCTGTTTCCTCTGCTTTCAACATCTCCGCAGTCACTTCATCTTCACCTGTGCCCTGTCTGATTTTAGCTTCTTTATCGCCTCCTTTACTTCATTTATTGTTATTGGTCCTGTATTGATGTTTAGTTCCGTTTTTGCTTCAGGTATGTCTATTGTTTGTGCTGCTTGTGTTCTGTTTAGTAGGGTGTTAAAGTGTTCTCTCCATCTTTCAATTTTTTCTCTTTCTCCACTAACCAGTTGTCCATTTTGTGTTCTTACTGCACTTTCACATCTTGTGTTGAAGTTACCTGTCATCTGCTTTGTGATTTTATATATGGTTTTCATATCATTTGTATATGCTGCTTTCTCTGCTGTTTCTGCTAAGTTGTCATAATATTGACGTTTATCTTGACGGCATGATTACTTCACTTCTTTGTCTTTTTGTGCATAATTACTTAAAACTCGTTCTTTAAGCCGTTGTGATTTGGTGTTCAGTAATTTTTTCTTGATTTCTTTTCTTTGCTCTATCTTTTCACATGTGGTCTCGCTTATCCATTCCTCTTTTCTCCTTTTCCGATATCCCAGCACCTCTTTTGCTGTTTCCTGTAGTGTTTTATTGAACTCTAATATGGACATTTCTGCTTCGTCTTGTAGGACACTGAAGCGGTTCTTAAGTACTATTGAGAATTCATTTCTTGTTTGCTGGTCTATCAGTTTGCTTGTATCAAAATGTATCTTTCTGTGTTCTCCGATTTTGGCTTTCCTTAATTTTAGTTTTATTTTTGCTACCAGAAGGTTATGATCACTTCCTACATCTGCTCCTTTCCTTGCTCGTACATCTTGTAGTGACCGTTTCCACTTGTTGTTTATTAGTATATGATCGATTTGGTTTTCTGTGGTTTTATCTGGTGACCTCCAAGTCACCTTATGGATGTTTTTGTGTTGGAAAATTGTCCCTCCGATGGTCATCATGTTTTCTTCACAGAAACTGCACAGTCTTTCTCCATTTTCATTTATTTCTCCAATTCCTTCTCTTCCCATGATTCTTCTTCTATCTTCATTTCCTTCACCTACTTTTGCATTGAAGTCGCCCAAGATGAGTAGCATATCATGCTTGGGTATTGTTTCTACTGTTGCTTGGAGGCTGTTGTAAAAATCTTCTTTTAATTCCTCTTCAGCTGCTTCTGTTGGTGCATAACAAACTATAATAGACAGCTTCGTGAATCTTGAGTTGAACCGTGCATATAATAATCTCTCATTTATTGGGGTCCATTTCAGCAATGCTCTTGATGCTTCTTTTGTTATAATCAATGCTACTCCTCCTTCATGAAGATCTTCTTTACCTGACCATATTATTGTATCTTCTGTGTGCTGTGTTGTTAATTTCCTTCTGCCTTGTCCTGTCCATCTTGCTTCTTGTATTCCTAGTATGTCTAGTTTGTATCTGTGCATTTCCTTGATGGTTTGTGCTAGTTTTCCAGTCTGGTTTAGTGTTCTTACATTCCAGCTGCCTATCTGCATCTTATGTTTAGGTTCCAGGAGGTCTGCAGTCGGGCTGGGGACTTCCAGTGGCTGGCTTTCATCCACAACATTCTTGGGCTCAGTTTCCTGATATGCATTTCTCCTTCCACCTGCATTTGTTTTTCCCTTGCTTCCGTTTCTGTAGCAGTCTGATAGTTTTTTTACCAGATAGGGTTGCTGGCCCTATGCTGAACCCTCCTTAGTCGCCTTTTACGATCATGCATGGTAGGGTACAGTGGTCCTATTCTTTGCAGATCCCGGGTACCACACGGGGGATATATATATATATATATATATATATATATATATGTATGTATGTATGTATGTATGTATGTGGGCCTGCGTATGTGTACATACGTATTTGAAAACTGCAGACTCAGACCAACAAAAATGACTGGATCAATGAGTGCTGTGTGAAGTCAAGTCAGAGTTTTCAAGTCTCAGTTCCTTGCAAGCAGCTTCAGATCAATTCTCAAACCAAGTCTCGAGTCTATGAGTCAAAATGCTGAGTTACTGCTGGCTTCCTTTACGCTGCCAGCAGTTTACTATAGCATGGATAAGCAATTTTAAGTTGTGAAAGTAAAGTATACTATACCTCATGTACCTAAGACTAATATTGCATTCCTGACAGATTTTATTACTGTTTAACGTAAAATGAATAAAGTACTGAAATTCGATTAGGATCATCTTGTGTACACTCTAGACCAGAGATCTTGATAACACATCTATTAACACACAGCACTTTCATACATACACACGTGAGTAAAAATACATGTAAAAATGTTATAACGAACAAAAGTTATCTAGAGGGGGACAACCACTACATTCATTTTCTTTTTTATATTCATGTGGTCAGAAGTGAATGTTATACGAAAGCCGGTTTGCTTCTACTACTACTACTACTACTACTACTACTACTACTACTACTACTACTACCTTCAGTCTTCTTCCTGTCTTTTTTATAGTTCTTTTTGTATTCCTCTAATTATTACTATATAATTATTATTAACATTTGGACGTAACTATTCGTCAATTGGAACACAACAGGCCGAAGAAAAAGAGGTCGACCATGTGAAACTCTAACGAGGACGTTGTAAAGAGAGGCTAGTTCAGTGGGCATAACATCCCTTGGTGAGATTTAAAAACTCGCCGAAGACAGGAAATCTTGGCTAACTACCATGCGGGCCCTATGTGACGATTAGCGGCACGTGAAGGATGTAAGATTCGTCAGTTAAGGTTAATTTCCTTCAGTTCTTAACACACTTGATGTCTCACTTTTTGTTCACACTGAACATAAACTGTATTTTCTGAATTTTTACTGTAGAAAAAAAAATGCAGACAATAAAATTTGTTATCCAGGAAGATACACTATAACTGAGTCAGAAAGACAGTTAAGTGAATTTTATAATGGTTCCTAATACAACATTAATTCTGTGTGTGGCTGTTTAATCCTAAAAGAACATTTCTTACTAGGATTCAATGGTTCCATGTGAAATTCATTTTTACAGTTGATTTTGCCTTCTTGTGTATCATGTCCCTTTTTTCTTCAGTAAGATCTTTCATAAACAGGTCAAACGGCTTCTGGACTAACAAGTAGATGATGCCTGTAGTTTATGCACATACCATGAACGGATAAGTATGTCTAGACATGAATGATAAATGGAAGGGATGCATATCACGTTGATGAAGATTCCTGATGTAGCAAGGCATCATTTTAAAAACTGTTTCATTAGCACAAAGAGCTAATCATTCTTTTCCTAACCTTTGGATGACTGATTGAGTAAAGTACGGGATTAAAGACCATGGAGGTTTTGGCGATTAGACTTGGGATGATGGATGTGAGGTAAGAGATTCGAGTCTGGTCGCCAAAGAGACCGATCAAACTAACAGTCGTGTACGGACACCAGGACAAGGTGAATGCCACCATGAGGAAGAAGATAATCTTGATTGTTCTGTGCTCACAGTGGAGTCGGTAATGGCGCTGTGTGCCACACGTCCTCAGGTTTGCGAAAATTCTGTGAGCCTGACGAATTTTGTTAGCAAGAGCGCTGAAAAACCAGCAGTGCCGAAGTGTTCGGAAACTGTAATTCTTTACTTTCCTTGTAGTAACACAGTTATGTGAAGAACAGAAATCGTAATGTCTTGATCGTGTTTGATATGTCTGTGGTAGACCAGTTTGAGAATATACGTATTCAGTAACATCGTTAACACTTACATTTAAATTGCTAAAATTTGAACTCGCTACATCGAAATAGGGATTGCTGCGGAACTTATAGATTAGACTGTTTAAAATAATAAAGTTGTGTTTGCCTCCGAATGAACTGTTTCCGAATTTTGTTGTAAAGTCCATATGTGATAAAGAACGTGGTATTGATCTGAGCTTATTATCTTCTTTATCTGGTATAGTTTCTCTTCTGCCCTTTTGAAGAAGCCCTTGACACTGTAGTTCTGTTTTGTGAATTTTGAAAGACTTGTTAGAGGTTATTCTGTTAGTCATTTGAACTTCTCTGTTCCCGTTACCGTAAACTGCTTCATTAACTCCACCCAGACCCTCATATAGAATCGAGAGCCCCTGGGAAATATCGCATTTACAAGAGAGATTTCTGAAGCTCCTATTGCACTGATGGGCACTGCTCAAAGAAACGAGGCTGCTGCTATGAAATCTTCGCCTTCCTATTGCTACGTGAGACGATTCTCTCTCTAGACCACGTTTGATTTCTCGCACGGACATCCAGATCCGAGAGTAAGAGAAAATCATGATTGAAAACGGCAGACAAAAATTTCCAGCTATCATTCCCAGAACAAAACTCCTATTGCTCCAGGTTCTGGTTAGATAATCAAAGGTGCATGTTGTTCCAATTCCATCGAGAACATAAGCGCCCCATCCCAGAATTGGACATAGTGCCCACGTCGTTGAGTAGACCCAGATAAAAGTTATGGCTATCCCTGTCAGGCACTTTGGAAGCTGTTGTCTAGGGTTTGGACGCTTGACCACAGCCCAGTATCTGTCAGCAGCTATGACAGCCAATGAGTTGATTGTGACCATGCCAGCCACAGCCGTGAAGAAAGCATATATCTGGCAGACTGAAACAGATTTTAATGGCATAATGCACTCATCACATGCATGAGCATATTATATGCATTTAAAACTAGGAAAAATATATAACATTACCATTATTAAATGAAAAGCAATAAACTAACTTGTTTTCAGAATTTGTCAAAAAAGAATCGAAACGCTAAATGCACAATGAGAAGTTCAGCACTGTCGGTTCATAGAACCAGAGAGGTAATGGCTGAACTGATACCGACTTGACTCATCGAGACGACATTCGTGGTTTCATATACCGCTGTTACTGGTGCTTCTATTCACAAGGACTCTGATGGAGATTAGACAGTACTGAGGTTTTTTTTTGTTTTGTTTTTTTCAGTGATTGAGGTAACAGAGCACAGGACCCATTGACATGAACTTGTCCTGAATGCAGTGATGGTAACCTTTTTAATTTTCATATCACTCAAAACTATTTTCAATTCAAAATTGTAATTCATCTTTAATTACAGTCGACCACTATATTCTATGAAGTACCGGCACTTTGAGGTCAAGGTAGTACTTTAGGATACCCGACAGCATTGCTGCTATGTCCGTTACGAAGCGTTGAGAAACTAAGATAAAAAAAATTAATTAGTTTCAACTTTTAAAAAATGTCTTTAAAATACACGTAGCTCTCCCTGGTGGCAGTTTTAAAGCACTACTCGTATTTCAATCATTTATTATGCTTTATTTCATCATCTTAAACACTTTCTTCTTCTTCGTAAGCACATTGGCTATGAGGCGTTGTACCCTGATTTTTGCTATGCGCCGTTTGGCTGGTTAATTCCGACTTCAGCACATTTCCTTGCTAGGCCAGACTGTGGTCTTGCTCGGACTGCCATGAAGACAGTGGTGTAGGCTGGCCTGGCCAAAACTTTGTTTTCCAGCTTCGGTGGCTGTACTTAAACCCCTTCTCCACGTCAGATCCAGCATGCAACGCTGGCTGGCCAGACGGCTTTGAGACAGTTTCACAGAGACACTCCGACTTTGGGATGAGGAATCCGATGAGAGCCTCAACGATATCCATTCCCTGCCACCTATAGTCTGCTGGCTGTTTTGTTTACATCATTCTGATAGCCATTGTTGTAAAGACCCATAGGCTTGTCACGTCCTGGATTCATTGGTCTCGCACCAGATTTTCCTCATCCCCGTCGGTGATCTCCGTGTCCCCATCCGTCCACCAACCTAACATTAAATTTTACAAAAATAACAGTTACAACTAGTGTTGATTGCTATAGGTTTGTAAGGTACAGAAGTAGGTCAGAGTTTTTAAACAAACAGATCTATGCTCCTTGTCTCGGAAAGACTATGATAAGCGTGTTTTAACATAGTAGTTTCCAGGGGGGGTAAACATTTTTTTAAGGTATAACGACATAAAGCATAATATACTGAAATACGAGTAGTGCTTTACAAGGGAGAGCTACGTGTATTTATTGATACTGTTTTTTTAAGCACTTGATGTGCCTCTTCACAAACAATATATAGACGATTGCCTCCCATATACCGGTATACACTTTTTTCGTTTTTCACTATTGCAGATGAAAGTTGCGAAGAAGAATTCAATGGGAAGTTAACAATTTGTGTTTAGGTTAGCAGGTTATGATTTGATTGGCGAGTATCTTATCCTCTGAATAGTGATCATCTACTAAACACAACAAATACATGAGAACATTTTTACATATATAAACAAATGCACGGTTCTTTTTGTTCACCATCCTGTACCAGTTCCACGGGAAAAGTTGGTTACAACAGATCTCCAACTTACTCCCTCCCTCGAGCTTACAGTGAAATTATTTTAAATTTATTTATAACATCCAAGCTTATTCGTGTCAAATCTCTTGGTACTGCCCACCCATCTGTATTGTTGACTATTTAACTCATTAATTTCCACAACGTGCCCAAACACATATTAATGGCTGATAAATGAATCCTTTGAAAAGGATAAGGCTTACCTGCCATACCAAATGGCCAGCGATTAAGAAAACTAGCCACGGCAAGTAAAGGGAAGTCAATCACGCACATCAGAAGGTCGCCGACGGCCAAGTTGAGAATGAAAACGTTTGAGCTTGTTCTGAGGTCTCTGTACCTGTAATGATACAGTGGGCATACTGACTGTCAGACACATGTTGTGTATGTAAGCAAGGCCAGGTTAAAACAAATTAAGTTCTGGTATTCTCTGATTGTTTCTTTTCATCACGTGGCCTACATATGTCTATATTCTTTTTCTGATCATCATGAGACAGGTTGTTGTTTGCTCGTTTGTTTTATCTCTGCATTGTTCTTGAATTCGTTCCAGTTTATACCAAGTATTTTCCTTAGGCATTTGTTTTCAAAAGAGTCTAATTTCCTGTCTATTTCTTTAGTTGATTTCCAGCTTTCCCATGCATAAATGAGGGTGGATATCACATTTGAATTGAGTAATCTTAACTTGGTTTTTGTGCTTATAACTTTTGAATTCCATAGGTTCTCAAGATTTTTGAATGACAATGCTGCTTATGCAATTCTAATTCTAACTTCCTTCCTGGTGAAGGCCACATTTTGGCCACACACTATAAGAAATAACATCTTGTTGGCAGAAATGCAGATGAAGCCACTGACAGCAATTACTGAGGAAAGATGCTGGCGATGGTTGGGACATGTGCTCCCGAAGACTGACGACTCACTACCACACTAACAAAATTAACACAAAGATGGACCCCACAGGGGAATAGAAATAAGAGGAGACCAAAGGAGACATGGGAAGAACAACAGAGACGATGTTGAGCAATACAGGACTCACTTGGGCAAGAACGGAAAAAAAAATTCAAATGACAGGCATTTGTGGAAAACCCTTGCGGAAACCCAACGTGCCTTGGGCACTTCAGGTTCAGAGAGATGGAGAATGTGAGGAGAAAGAACATGCAAAGATCGCACTGATAAAAATTATGCAGAAAGACTCGGAAGACGTCTAAGATTTTGCAGAACTGTTAGAAGAGTTAGCTGAAAGAGTCTTCGATAGAGATTTGGTAAATTAGCCTTTACTGGAAGAGCATTGAGTTAGTCATTTTATAGATGGAGTCCGAGGAGAGGAAGTAAGTATAAAGCTGCTGAGAGAAAAACCTGCCACTTTGGAGAAAGCTTTAAGGATTGCTCGAGCGGAGGAGAGCACCCACAGACAGTTTAATGTGAGAAAATAGGAGAAGAAGTACCGTAGTGACGAAGTGCAATATAGAACTGATATTAGAACCCGTAAGACTTCGTCAATATGCATGGGACAGAAGACAGGAGAATGAACAACGGAGCAAAATAGAGAGACGATCAGATCAACTAGCAGGCAACAGAAGTGAACGTAGTTATAACTACTTGGAAAGAGTTACAAAGTCAAGACCGAAACATCAATAGGTGGTCGAGACAGAATAAATAAAGAAATTATATGCCAGTAAGGGTTGACTATAACAGGTGGCATTAAGGAAGGACTAAAGACAGTGAATCCCGGTGTTGTCCAGACCATGAGTATAGAGAAAATCCACCCGGAAACGAACAGAGGTATATAACATTCTGAAGTGATGAGAAAGGAAAGAAAGAAGGAAGTGACGCAGGAAATTCATTAAATCTCAGTGGGACACCAACTTATTACCAGTGTAAACCAGATGATTTAGAGAGTTATCCTAGATTTTCAGTGACAATGAAAATATTGGCACCATTCAGGTAAAAAGGAGATTTATAACAAGTGATCCAAACGTCTGTTTGATAGAAACGGTAAATAGAAATTTTCGACGGGACAGGACAGTTAACTACGACCATTTTAAACGGTACCAATCGACACATTAATATTAAAAGAGGTTGCATGCTGGAACATATTGATGTAGTAGATACCAAAATGTGAACTGACATCAAAGTAATCAAAACGATAACACACTGACTCGACGAGTAGAGGAATTACTAGGTCAGATGCAGGTGAATGAAAAGTCAATCATTTGCATGTCCTTGCGGAACTTCGCCTCCCTAACAGCTCTCTTGTAGGCATCTCGGTTGTAAGCAAGATGCCTGCTGCTGATGCATCCATTTGCAGATCATCAACGATGTCTTGCAGCCATATTCGCCTTGGTCTTCCTCTCTGTCTTTTTGCCATGAAAAGTATAGAAATTATATTGAGGAACTGATCTTTAGAAATCAAGATATGTTCGCAATGACTGACATGGAGCTAGGAAATACCACCACAGTAACCATAGATGTAGTTACAGGGGATCATGCACCCATTCAGTTAAAGCCTTACCGAACGCCGTTGGGCAGCAGAGAGACAGTAGAAAAAGCCATCCATAAGTGCTAAAGGCCGGTGTTGTTAAACGGACCCAGCTGGATTGGTCATCACCTATAGTATTGGTTACAACAACGAAAAAAAAAAAAGGGACGGATCACACCGATTTTGTTGTGATTATCGAGCATTAAATAGAATCACAGAAACAAGTTCATATCCGTCACCCCGTATTGATGATATACTAGGGATCTTAGGACAGGCTAATTTTTTTTTTTTACACTTTAGATCAAGTTTTTGGTGCATTCCCCTGTCAGAGGATGCTGAAATAAAAGCAGCATTTACCTATCATGTAGATCAAGTTACCTATTTACGGACACTTTTTTGGACTAAAGAACTCACCAGTCTCATTTATGTACGTTATATATAAAGTATCAGAAGGATTACAATAAAGTATCAGAAGGATTACAATAAAGTATCAGAAGGATTACAATAAAGTATCAGAAGGATTACAATAAAGTATCAGAATGATTACAATAAAGTATCAGAAGGATTACAATAAAGTATCAGAAGGATTACAATAAAGTATCAGAAGGATTACAATAAAGTATCAGAAGGATTACAACACTTTGTTACTACATACTTAGATGATATACTCATATTTTCTAAAAACAGTATAGAACAACATACAGATCACATACAGAGAGTGTCTGACCAACTGCTACAACACCAGGCAGAACTAAATATGTCCAAAATGCGAATTTTCTAAGACAGAAACGAAGTATTTAGGATATGTTTTTGATACTGAAAGAATAGCCCTAGATCCAGATAAAGTACAAGCCTTTGGGGATATTACACCTCCACAAACTGGTAGACAGGTGAGGAGATTTATAGGTATGTTGTCAAACAATAGGAGATTCGTACCAAACTTCTCAGGAATAGCGACGCCCTTGTTAAATTTAACCAGGGAAAGAGTAAAATTCAAATGGACTAAAGATTGCGAAAGTTCATTTCAGTTCCTAAAAGACAGCTTAGCCGTGATACCATTACTAACCTATCCAGACTTAGGTAAACCATTCGTGTTATATCTGACGCGTCACAAAATTGCGTTGGTGCAATATTAGTGGATGAGAACTGGTAGGAAAATGAACAAAACTCTACCAGCAAGGCAGAAACACCAATGTTTCCTATTACATAGGTTAACTAAAGCTCAGCAAAAATGGTGGACCCTAGAGAAGGAGTGTTACGCCATTGCATATGCACTTCAAAAACTGGACTTCTATTTGCATAACGTAATCTTCATCATTAAAAGGGACCACAAACCATTGGTTGACATCATAAAGAAAGGAAATACAGAAAACAGGAATCTGCAAATGTGGACCTTAAATATTTCAGTTTACGACTGTAATATGGTGTATGCAAAAGGAACAGAAAATACAACTGCAGATTTTCTCTCGAGAAATACATCAAATGTAACTGGACTAGAAAAAAAAAAGAAAACAAAGAAATTTTAGGGAGATAGACAAGGCGATGGAAGAAGGAGCTTTAAATTCAAATGAGTTTGATCCAGCACAATTTTATAATTATCCACGAATAAGAGTCTCGTGAAGAAATAACAAACAATAACGAGGACGAACTACTGAGACAGGTCACTATCAAGGAGGAACAACAATAAGATTACCATATTAGACAAATCTGTAAGGCTTTAAAGGAACCAACAAAGAAGAGGGGAGATGTGACAATATTAGCGATAGGATAACAGAAATAGTAACAGGATATTGCACATGAAATCTTAACCCGCAAGGGAATTATGGAACCAAACATCAACTATTTGTATAGTGAAACAGGACATTCTTTGGAGGTTCTGGCGCAACCTAGTGACAGAAGTGTAAGAAGTGGGGACACACAGACAGGCAACAGAGCAGAAACATAGCTTAGATGGGGCCCCATTACCAAAGGGTGGAAGAAGTGTTAAAGTCTACTATTATTATCATGTTGGAAGAAACAATAAAGTCAGTGAAATGAACTGTGACCGCATTCCTTGATCTCTGCATTCCATCTTGCTGTTGTTAGAGAATTTGATGTTCCACCACACGGGTTGTCGCGGAGTTTGTCACACGCGTAGTACGGCCACGATCATACCACCGTCCTCCGCACACGACCACCATCCACTGCCACAGTAGTAGTAATAGTAGTAGTAGTAGTAGTAGTAGCAGTAGTAGTAGTAGCAGTAGCAGTAGTAGTATTGCAGTAGTAGTAGTAGTAGTAATAGTAGTAGTAGTAGTAGTAGTAGTAGTAGTAGTAGTAGTAGTAGTAGTAGTAGTAGTAGTAGTAGTAGTAGCAGTAGTAGTTAAAATAGTATTTTTTTTTCTTTTTCATGGTACTGGTTCCTTTTTATCTTTCATCTTTGTACAATAAGGTAAGGTTGGGAATTTTACTTCAGGCCGTGATTTTCTGAATGATGCTGGGTTAGCTATCAGCTGAATCCAGCTATACTTCACTACCTGGCTCCTACACAACCTCACGTTAACAACTAATGGTACAGATCTCAAGCAAGTCCTGTGTATCACATAGACAATGAGTTTATTTATGAACTTTGTGAAGATGTGAATGAGAATGACGACATCTTGAGAGCCGGCAGGTTGCCCCTGTCACATGGCGTGTCCTTTCATCCATCCAAGACTCCAGTAACAATATAACAGCCATCTTCACGTCAGCGACATCCATTTTCACGACAATATATGAACTAGGGAAAAAGTAGAAACAGCTTTATTATTTAACGATTACAAAAGTTGTGACGTTTCGGAGCGAGCTTTCATCAAACAAAAATAAACATGACGAGAATCAGAGAGAGAAGACAAAATATAGATGAGATGAGAAGTAAGACGTACAAAAACTTTTATCGCAGTGGAAATAACTTAGTAACAAACAAAAATTAGTGTATAGGTATATATTTATATACAAAGCACTGCAGTAAAGCTAGTCGTTAAATAATAACGCTGTTCCTACTTTTTTCCTAGTTTATACATTTTGTATCACAGATTTACTCCAGTGCTTTGTGTCTAGTTGTATATCTATACACTAATTTTTGTGTGTTACTAAGTTATTTCCACTGCGACAAACGTTTTTGTACGTCTTACTTCTCATCTGATCTATAGTTTGTCTCCTCTCTCTGATTCTTCGTCCTATTTGTTTTTGTTTGATGAAGGCTCGCACCGAAACGTCACAACTTTGTAGTCGTTAAATAATAAAGTTTTCCCTACTTTTTTCCTAGTTTATACATTTTGGTATCACAGCTATACTGCAGTACTTTGTGTATAGTTATATACCTATACACTAATTTTTGTGTGTTACCATTTTCACGACAAAACAATGCAAAAAGCCTTCCTCTCCGTTTCACATCCAAACGTAAATTAAACTTGCTCAGTCTTTCTCCCACAATCTCCCCCCCCCCCCCCCCCCCATGTCACGGGTTGCTCAGCCCACGTGACGGCCTCTGCCGCGCGCGGGAAAGTTCAGAGCGAGACACAACAATGCCCTTTCTGAAAACACAACAGTTATCTCACATGCACTGTTACACAGTGGCAACAGAACAACCCTGAAGCTGAACTGAGGTGTAGTAGAACTGTTTTGATTACAGTTGCGAATGCTACAAATACATTCGATGCTCTTCGACATGTAAGCATGACGTCACGTTTATCGTTCTTAAATCACATTATCGTTATCATTTCTGCAGAGTGAATATAACATTGTTAAACATCAACATAAATAGATTTATAAACTGGGGTGGGGGTGGGGTGGGGTGGGAACGGGACACAAATCCTGCCCACAGTAGTAAAGTGATAGGTCATAGTGTGTCTGATTAGCTTCGAAAAAAAAACCAGTTAACAAAGTATTTTAGTAGTGAACGAAAAATAGTATGACAACAATGACTCAAATCAAGGTCCTCTATTAAGACTAGCAACCGTCTAGTCGCGAGAGGACAACTACTTGTCAACTCGGCCATCTTGCATCTCTAGAAATAGATGTTCGATATACCTAGTTTTTAATGCATGTTCGGTCTCTTGTTACCCTGGGTTGGAAATGAGGCCCAAAACACATACATTATAGAGTAATACAAGCACTCCCACCTCATACAGGTCCAAACGACCAGAGTGTTACCGCAGATGGCAATAAATCCCGTGATCACAATGAAGATCCCCACAGCGAAATGAACCCCAGAAGGTACTGGTTTCTGACTTGTCCAGTAACTGTGGATGTGGTTGGTTAAAATGCTGGAATTCATAGCAATGTCTAAACATGGAATTGTTCGGCGTCACTCACATAATCAGGTAGAAAACTGTAGGCGTAAGACTAATCGAAATAATTTCCTTTTCTGTTTAGATGCCTCTTTTAAAATGATCTTGCAAATAATCCTATCTATGTTTTATAGTTGAATACTGATCATATTTATAGTACATGGACATACGCTGGAGTTTTTTTAATTTCCGCGGAGGAAAATAAATCAAAGTACAAAATATAAACAAGTCTGAGTAACTTTTAAGCACAGTTTATCAACTTCAAAAGAAATACTTCTTATTGAAACGGTATGGGTCCTTTAAGAATTCTTTGCGATGATGCAGAGTTCTGATAGCTGAATTTAGTTAGAAAAGTTATGTGTGAAAATAAAAACAAATGAAGTGCTAAAGAAATAAAGTACTAATTTTAACCTTTTTCAAAATGAACCTACAGGACATGCGCAAATAAAGGTACATCTCAAGTCACTGCCTTCAAATCGCGAATCGAATCAGTCGCTATAGTCTTTATCTCTTCAAACGAGTCAAGTCGTGTCCTCAGTTAGTCTCACGACCGAATTAAGATTTGAGTAGATTAATATTGTCCGAAATGAGAACGAGTAAATCACTTTTGATAAATCAAAAAAATATTTGGTTGCTGTTTGGCAAAAACAGCGTTATTTGCATTTCGTTGCTCATTTTCTTTCTTATCTTTGATAAATCATTAATAAAATAGTAATGTTTTTATTCACGATTCCACCTGTCACCGAGAATTTTACTATTTCAACACAAAAAAAACGATAAAACCAAACCAAATAACGTCTTTGTTACTTCAGCTGTTTAAATTTCTTAGTAATTTAACCCTGTGGTGGAGTTTTCGAATCAACTGCTTAAAAAATCATTAGTTGAATCAAGTTACTATTATTCATCTCTCGAATCGAGTCCAAATCGTGTCTTCAGCGTAGGTTAAGTTCTAATCTATTGATTCGAGGAAACAGTTCTGCTGCTGCCTGGACATTAAAATAGTCCCGAAAATGCTCATCTTTTTTTTCTGAACTCAGTACTAGTAGTTTTCAGACGTCAGAAGAAGACGATTTGAGTCAAAGAGTATCGCTCGGTTCCATAGCGTTAAATTTCGATCTACATCTGCTGCTCTATCTGTCCTTCCCTTACCAGACTTCTCTGCCGATAACTACATGAAAAACACACGTGTGGAATAGTGCATTCGCAGACAAGATTAACATGGTTAATATGACAATTTGTATCACTACACGGAGTAAGATTAACATGGTTAATATGACATTTTATATCACTACACCGAGTATCAGTTCTTTTAAACTCCCACCACATAGCGTCTGTTTTAGTATTTGAGATTAGTTCATATCCAGTCAGCATAATTATAAACTTTAAGCTACGCGGATTGATTTATACTTTAGTACTAGATGAACAAATCTTACAACCACAGTCTAAATCTCTTTCTTTGCAGCAATAAATTAACAAAATTAACGATCATTAAATGAACAGTTGAACAGACCAGAATTATGATAAGTAAATGAAAATGTTAATAAAATGGAATACTGAAAATAAAGGAAAGAATATGTTAATAAAACATAATGTTTTTTTAAATCTAGAAAAATGTGTTAATTTTTTAAAATGAAAATAAATCTTCTCCTAACATCAGTAGTTAAACTCGGAGCAGACATATGTACGGTATCGTTTTCTTCGCCAGTTATGGATCACGCGAGATCACTTAACCGCGATTTCATACTGCCCCTCAAAGCCAGCAGAAGCACAGGTCACCGGTTTTTATACTGTGGCTCCAAGTGCTACAAAGTGGGGGTAGTTGTGTCTGGTATTTTATGTGCATTCTTAAATGACTGGTTGAGTGCAGTCTGTTTTTTTTTCTTGTCAGAGAGAGAGAGAGAGAGAGAGGACAGAAAGAGAGAGGACAGAGAGAGGAGAGAGATAATTATTGATGAATAGGAGCGAGGAAACTGTGTGAGAGGGAAGAAAAAAATTACGACGTTATTTTTAAAAATAGATATTGCGTTTTTTTTTTCGTGCTGAGATTTTAACTTACGATTTTTTTGTGTGTGCTGAAATTTTAACTTACGATATTGTTGTTTTTTTGTGTTGAAATTTTAACTTACGATATTACTGGTTTTTTTGTGCTGAGATTTTTTAACTTACGATTTTTTTTGTGTGTGCTGAGATTTTAACTTACGATATTACTGTTTTTCTTTTGTGCTGAGATTTTTTAACTTACGATTTTTTTGTGTGTGCTGAAATTTTAACTTACGATATTGTTGTTTTTTTGTGTTGAAATTTTAACTTACGATATTACTGTTTTTCTTTTGTGCTGAGATTTTTTAACTTACGATTTTTTTGTGTGTGCTGAAATTTTAACTTACGATATTGTTGTTTTTATGTGTTGAAATTTTAACTTACGATATTACTGGTTTTTTTGTGCTGAGATTTTTTAACTTACGATTTTTTTTTTTGTGTGCTGAGATTTTAACTTACGATATTGTTGTTTGTGTGTGTGTGTGTGTGTCTGTGTCTGTGTGTGTGTGTGTTTTGAGATTTTAACTTACGATAATCGTTTGTGTGTGTGTGTGCTGAAATTTTAACTTACGATATTGTGGCTTTTTTATGCTGAGATTTTAACTATTTTTCTTTAACTGAACGTTATTAACAAACTATATGTCCACCTGTGAACATGGATGCTCATAATAAAGTAATAGTTTGTCGCGTGCTATGGTAAGCCATGGTTAAGATACCAAATTTCCAAGATCGACATCATCGTTCCACATCACATCGCTTCATACCACATTATATTACTTTACTTCACATCACATCAGGTCACGCCACATCACAGCAATCAATGATATGGACATAAACATAGCTTGGCTGCTCCCTCATAAACACAGCTTAGCTGCTTCCTCATAAACACAGCTTGGCTGCTCCCTCATAAACACAGCTTGGCTGCTCCCTCATAAACACAGCTTGGCTGCTCCCTACCTTTCACGGTTGACAGAAAAAGCAAACTGCAAAATATATTCATGCGCCCCGTTAGGATCTGGGGGTCCGACTGTAAGTCGACTGGCCGTGTGTCAATCGTTATGGAGGGAGGTCAGACACTAAGTAAGGTGCACTACTATAACATATTACAAAATGAATACATGAATTTTCATAAGATGTTAAAATACTAACAGAATGAATATTTGCACAGAAACTGTTGGGGAATTAATCACACAAAATTATAGCACACTGAATAAAGAATATAATAACTTTTCATAGGCACAATGAAGTATACATATGGGTACATACACCAACCTGTACATATTCTGTGCCCATTAAATCATGATGCAATGTGCCATTTCATCACCTTCTCTTGTTTCTGGCGAATTTATAGTGCATGCAGAACAGCATATGTGTAAGTTTAATCACAAAACGGATCACAAAACATTAAACAGTCCAACGGCCGTAAGTACGGACGGCCATAAGCCGGTAAAACGTAAGTCGGAGAACGACTGTATTAATGAGATAATTTTATTTAAACACCTGAATAGTCATTTGAAAACACTGAAAGTAAGGCGAATGGAAGATTTCACTCTTGCTGCTGATTTTGCAATGAATTTGAGTGATTTTGTTAGAAATATCCCCGTACAGCCCCTAATTAGAGTAAGACACGCGGAACATGTGCCTGATCCCCATTTTGGCAGTGGAAAGATAAAACGTTTCCCTGACTACGCGCATTTGTTTTGTAAACTATCATTTCTGCGAACACAGATGTGAATTTTACTCGTAGATATTACAACTGTTTAGTGCATAAAAATGTCCCATTCCTAATCATGGAAAAGGGCGGCTTGGTTGACTGAGTGGTTAGGGCGCTCGATTTACTGTCCGGTAGTATCCCTTTACTTTTTGGGATTACAATAGACTTCATAATGAAAAAATGCTGCACAGGTAACACAGGTATTGACTGGGTACGTGGGATCCAACTAGAAGATCTTGATTTTGCTGATGACACAACTCTTATCAGTAATAATGTGAATTCCATGCAAGAAAAAACAGATAACCTGTCTTCAATGGCTAGTAAAATAGGTCTTGAAATTAACAAGGACAAAACAAAAATAATGAAAATTCCTATTAATCAAAATGGGAAAAATACACATAGAAGGGACAGATATTGAAGAAGTCAATCAATTTGCATACCTTGGCAGCTACATAGACCAGGATGGTGACACTAGAAAGAAAGTTAGGATCAGAATTGCAAAAGCAGCATCAATCTTCAAGAATCTTGAGAACATATGAAATTCAAAAATTATAAGCATAAAAACCAAGTTAAGACTATTCAATTCAAATGTAATATCCACCCTCATTTATGCATGCGAAAGCTGGAAAACAATTAAAGAAATAGAAAAGAAATTAGACTCTTTTGAAAGCAAATGCCTAAGGAAAATACTCGGCATCAAGTGGAACGAATTCAAGAACAATGTAGAGATATGACAGATGACTGAACAACAACCAGTCTCATGGGTGATCAGGAAAAGGAGATGGACATATGTTGGTCACGTGATGAGAAGAAATGATCAGAGAATCCCAAAACAAGCTGTAATAGATTGACTATTTATAATTTTAAGGCACCCCTGAAATAGTATTGGCGCCAACTAAAAATGGTTTTCTACTGGTTTGGTCATTGTCTACTTGAGGAGTACAGTTTGAACTTATATATTTCTTCTTGTTGTTGGTGTTCTAACAATCACCTAATTTTCTATATTATACACTGAGAAAATACAAGACACCCAGGCATCCAACTCCACAAAATAATACAAATACACAGCTTAACATAACTTGGCAGTCTTCCAACCAAAACAACTGGTCAACAATGAGAATTCCAACAAAGCCAATTGGTGTAGTATATCATCAGACCACGTACATTTATTAATGGACAAAATGAGGGTGAAATCATGAATGATGGAAACATAGCCATCAGGCTGAACAAGAATTACATTAACAGTGCCCGGCGTGAGCGAACTCTACGCCGCATGGGCGAAAACCTTACAATGTACTATACACAAAAAATCAATACTTACAACATTATCAACAAAACCTCAACCAACACAGGGAAAAAACTAATTCTTCCATCTCACTACCAACAAATTGCCAATGGTAGAAACTCTTCCTAAACGAGATTCCAATCTGCAATAAAACTACTAAAATTCTTCTACATCACAAACCAAATAAACTCCTACTACAACAAACAAGTAAGGCTCTCTCTACCACATACTAGAGTCAATCACACAACCTTTCTCTAACACATTCTGACCAAAGACTCACTTTCTCAGCCCATGCATACCTCCCGCTCAACTCAACCACGTGACTTCGAATTTTCTCGAACCACGTGCTTGGCACACAGTCTACCAGACCACAACTACAGGGTTACACCCCATACCCCAAAAAAAATACAGCGACAGTATCAGTTATATTTATTTTAGTACAAAATCATATAGTAAAAGTATTGATCACAACTAATGAGGAGTCACGCTTTATATCAGGAAATCGATCTATGAGTAGAAAAATGGAGGGGGAGGGGAGAAGACTTACTAAGTTTAGCCAAGGGATCTGTTGTAATGGAACAGACAATATAACATACCAAACTAGGTTGGTTGGTAGCCCTGAAGCATAGGCAAGGGAAAGAATGACAAGGTGCGCAACTTGTGAAAATTCCCTCCCCTTGTGCTAAAGAATGAGCTACAAGGAAATTAGAGGCTGTTTACTCTGGACACACAAAGATGCCAGAGGGCGAGGGAGCTAACGTTTGTGTCCGAGTGTGAATGACATTGTTATTTGTCGATGGGGAGAAAATATGTGCAAGTAAGTCTGTATGGGCCAATACTACGTGACCTGGATCCCATGTAAGCTGTGATGTCTGCTCCTCCTTCCAGCTGACCTCACTTAGGTATGATGTATTTTAGTCGAATAGTATATGAATAAGCATAATTCCAGTTTAGCATAAATGTTCCATGTGAGATTTTGATGTTGTAGTTAATGTGCAGAATGATGTGCACCTAATATACATATTACTGAAATGTGTGTATATGTGTGTCATATCCAGTTCTTGCCAGTTAGTTACGTTCGTTATAATCTGAATCTCAATCATTTTAGCATGATAGTTTGTAATTTAAAATATTATACGACTGTGATGAAACCATACCAGCTCAAATATATGTACAAGCTGTTAAACTGATTTGTAGAATATTCCACTGTCGAAATTATGTTTTGTAGGGACTTATATATCTAAGGAAGCTGTTATCTGATCTTCTTATATCGTATATCTTATATCCTTCCCGTGCCGTTAAACGTCACATAGGGCTCGCAAGGTAGGTCGCCAATTTAATTTCATCTTCTTATATAGCTATATAAACTGATGAAACTTTGTTTGATGTGTTGACTATGTACTGATGATTTACAACAATATATATGTTTGTGATTATTTTTAAGAAGTATTGACTGTTTTCCTTTCATTGGTGTAATGAGTAATGTGTTAGTCTGTGCAATCACCAGTCTTTATGTACCTCTATAAAGATATCTTACCCAACATATAAACACACAGTTGTAGGAACAAGAGATACAGAAAATTTACAGCCTATTTTAAAAATCACGAATTTATCAGCATTATTCCTACACTGTGTGGTGGCTCATTCGTCGCGGACAACGCTGCTAAAGTTTTTATATACACTTTCAAATATTAGTATTCCTGTACTCTAAACCGACAATATTTAGCTCAACAACTATAACTCCTTCAGCAAAACAAGAAGTGAATCCTTACATAATCTCAGTAAACGTCGACCTTCTATATTCTTAGCTGTTATCAACGTCCTGACAGATTTGGTTTCAGAATGTGAGAAATATGGGGGGGGGGGGGGGGGGGCAACGCTGATGCATCAAGGTTAGAAAACACTTAAATGAACTGTCTTCATATCAAGGTTTCCTGTAATTTTTAACTGAAAACTTTTCCGTTTTACCATGTGCCAGTAAACATTTTGTTTTCAAAACATTTGGATCTGTTTTCTGTCACTTATTATTCTGCTGTGGTTATGTGACCTTTACGTGGAGATCTTCTTGACGTTTTCTGAAAACATAAACACTATCAAGAAGTGAAGTGAAAGTTTAAATGTGAAATAATCTCGAAGCTGCCATAGTATGTATTCAGTGACTGTGATGGATGGTTGGATGGATGGATGGATGGATTGGTTTGTGAATGGGTGAGTGGATGGATGGATGGATGGATTTTTATCTACAATGTAGAAAGTAATATAGCCCATATGGCGGTGGAGTCTGTTAAAAAATATCCACATCGCCCGTTTTTTAGAAAAAAAAGGCTCCAGTGTCACCGAGCCTCTAAAAATGGATAACAGAGAAATCTGTGAAGGTAAATGCGTCCAGTCCTGATACTGACCACAATCACAATTTCATGTGCCGAAGGTTTTCGAAAATACGAGCCTACCACGGTATGCCCAATCTGACCTGATGACACGGAAACGGGAATTTTATCTTTACCTTTCACCTGCTTCTTAAGATTAACTCAGGGACTGAAAAAGTAACCGCCATAACTCTTTACATCTCTCTCTCTCTCTGTCTCTCTCTCTCCCTCCCTCTTTTCCAGTATGAGAGCACAAAATCTGTAGCTTTGGACCCATAAAGAATCATGATTCCGCCCTTTACAGTCCAGACCAACAGTGACACGACCTTGTGCCTCGCCATCTTTACCACATCGGCTGCAAAGAACATCGTGCTTGCAGTTTGAGGGAGATACAACAACAACAAATCAATCTCAAGATGCGAGAGATCATCTGAAAATAAAAAAAAGAACTGGGACAAGAATCTACACAATAAACAGAAGTTGTTTACCTATCTCTTAATTCTTTCATTTGCTTGTACTAGACTATCTCCAGCGTCTCTTAATGATGTACTTTTCTCCATTTTTCCACACTGATTAATGAGGCTATTTTCACATGTAACTCGTCTGAGTGCTTTTCTGTTTACGTATTTGCAGTTTATTAAATCTCTCTTTTTACGTGGGAGAGAAACGTTTGGTCGCTTAAAAACTCTCTGTTAGAGCGTGTAATTATTTTTTTAAATTTAGGATCAGTTCAAATGAAATTTAAAAGAAAAACAAACTCCCATGAACTAATTGTGCACAACAAAAAACAAAACAAAACTTCACTTACGAGCACGTGAAGAAAACACGTGAACTAAGTCCCGTGTGGGCTGCGCTCCTTAACCGATTTCTAGACTCACTGAAAGGGGGCGGGAGGTCCAGTCGATGAACTGTGCCGGGGCTTTTTTTTTTAACGGAGCATCCGGAGAGCTTCCGGCCAGGCTGTAGTGGATGAAAACAGAAAGCATGATCAATCTGTGCGTGTATGTGCGTATGGGTGTGTGTGTGTGTGCGTGCGTGCGTTTTTTTTTATGAAGAAAGAGATAATTTATGCACTGGTTTTCAAAATTTCTCTCCGGAGATCCTGCCAAATCCTTCTACTTGAGTGAAAAAAAAAAACATCTTCGAATTTTTCGTATGGAAATGATTTATGTCACTAGTTTCGTTATCTTCTTCTTCCTTTCTTTGTTCACTTCTACCACCAAGACTGCCCCGTGATCCTACTGAATTTACTCCTGTGGTCCTCGATAGGTCCCGTGGTCCCTGGAAGGGCCACACGAGATCCATGAGAGGACCACAAGAAGTTCAGAGTATCGCAGGGCTTGAGCCTGTATTCTCTGTGGGTCTCAGAAGCGGGATTGCGTGACACCGTGGTTTTCGTTGCACCAATTTAGTCTAGAATTGTACTTTCTCACCGGAAAACCTCGGCGTGTTTTGGATATCAGTATATCCCCGCTGGGTGAGAGGTGGTTGCCCATCCAGCCTAGGGTTGGCCTTTCTCACTGGAAACCTCGACGTGTTTTAGGACATCCGTGTATCCCCGCCGGGTGAGAGATAGTTGCCCAACCAGTCCAGCGTTGGACTTTCTCACTGGAAAAACTCAGCGTTATTACTAGTTTCGTTATAAATACGGGTGGTTTTCAGTAGTGCTTTAATATTTTTTTTTAATTTACTGTTTGCCTTCCATTTCATCTGAACAATAATTTATCAGTGCAGATCACCGTACTGTCCCGGAGATAGGCTGACTAGATACCACGGAAATCTGGGAAAAAAAACTGGAGGAGCAAACTGTGTGTGGAAGTATAAACTTCTTTAACCCTTTTGCTATCGATTTAGACCAGTGATTGTCACAATTATTTCGTCGCACAACACATGGGGAAAAAATACCAGGCCGCACAAACGGTTTTTACGCGGAGATTTTCAGAGCCTGTCCTTTCCCTAAACTTCAGCGGCACATTCTGAACCCTTTTGGCAGTCGTTGGATCTTCTTCTTCTTCCTCTTCTTCTTCCTCTTCTTCTTCTTCTTCTTCGCTTGTTCAGACAATGGCATCAGTCTGGTTTATGCTGACCAGCAAATCTAAATGGTCTTCGTATATGCAGACTCTTATGCGTTGTCTTATGTACAGGCTTTCATTCTCTGCTCAAGTCTACATGCCCTCTATGTACTGTAGTAAATGTATAAATAGTATCTATTTGTCTCATGGTATATGCATGGTGTCCTTTAAAGCTGTCGTAGTCGGGATGTGGGGGGGGGGGGGGGGTGGGTGCTTGAGATGAACTCTCAGCTCCACTTATCCTCCCAAGGCTTGCGTCCCACAGAGCCTCTGACAGCAAAATCTCCACCTTCTGGTCTTCTTACACCAAATAATGGTCTATTAATAGGAGAAGGAAAAACGTCTAGTCTTTGGCGCTTCAAAACCAAACTGCTCCGAGCCCGCCTAGGAGAAGGAAAACTTTAGAAAAACCCAATGGAAAGGAAGGGGAAACCATCATTGTATCATCCCCAGCATTATGTAATCACTGTCACTGGGTGTAAGGAAAAGGCTACTTCAGTGCTACATAGTGTGGACGAGCGCGCGTGGCTTAGAATGACGCGAGCGAGCGGGCTGCGTCCACACCCACGCATGATGTGTACTTTATAAGGAGGAAATGGTGCGGGAAAAAGATAAATAAAGATAAGATTGAGATTAGTACAGGCATGGCGGGGCTAGATCGATCTGGGCCCCTATCGCCTCTGATATTCTTGTGTTACATATATGTGGATATGTATTGTGTTCGTGACGAATCATGCTGATAATTCATGTGGATTCCATGTCCCTGTAGGTATATATATATATATATGGTTTCTGATGATACATGTTCTCTTGAATAGCATGAGTGATGCCATTAGGCTTAGTCTTCATGTGAGCTTCCTGAAGCGGTGGATATATGTATTAGTGCTTGAGCACATTTGAACTAATGAACCGAGACGGAGTATTAGTGTGCTGACACATTATTTGAACATCGTGAACTGGAAGGGAACATAGTGCGTGAGCACACATTTGATCTTTATTGTATGTGCACGTTTTGGAGTAATGGATTGTGTATTGGGATGAGGGGTTTGAAAACAAATAGCCACGGTTGTTTTAGTTATTATTTTAGTTACATGAACTAATGAGTATTGCATTGATTGATATTTTGCCTGCATATGTTTTTATGATATGTGTTGCATGTTCTGTGTGAATCTAGGTCCTGTGGTTCCATGGATCCATGTTGTTGAGTAAATAAAACGTTAGTGTATTTTTATATATGACTTGAAAATGTCTATATCATGTTGTGGTAATGTTGTGATGTATGCTTAACCTAATGCCCAACTGGCATATAATATTCCTTGGAGGGGAGAATCCTGGGTTGACGGTTATTGGGTTGGGGAATCTTGGTCATGCAGTACGAAAGTACATGCCAAGAGACTGCCTTAACAGCTGTAATTAACCATTTCTTAAACATTATATGTAATAAATGTAGATTACACAGACAAAGTCTACAATAGAGCCAGTTTTGATCTATGGACATGAAGCTTGGACAGTTACTAAAGAGATACAACAACGTCTGGAAGCCACTGAAATGTGGTTTAGCGGACGGACGGACGGACGGATGGAGGGACAGGCGGATGGATGGATGGATGGATGGACGGACGGATGGACGAATGGATGGATGGATGGATGGATGGATGGATGGATGGACGGACGGACGGACGGATGGATGGATGGATGGATGGATGGATAGATGGATGGATGGACCGTTGGGATGTCAAATGTTAGTGCCTTCACATTTCTAGTCCTTTGCAGCAGTTGAGGTAGGGACACAAGCACCTCTTCTCTCTGCTTTCCCCTCTCCCTCCCCCATGTTCTCATTTCTTGAGGTTGAGTTGACCCCGGCGCTGGCCGGTCCGAAAAAATTCCGCCCGAGCGTGAAATCGAACCAAGACCTTCAGATCGGCAGGCGAAAGTGCACTACACTACTACGGCACTTTTGAAGTTAGGAACATTATAGATATATGTATAATAAGACATAGAATATTATAGATGTTTTACATTTCAGATATACTCACATACTGTTATTTATGTGTCTCTTACTTTTTGTAGGCCTTTGTGGTCTATAGCACTTCTGCACATTGTAAACTAAACATTATTACTGCACAACTGTAAACTAAACATTATTACTACACAACTGTAAACGAAACAGTATTACTTACATCTTACATCCTTCCCGCGCCGTTAAACATTACATAGGGCTCGCATAGTTGTCTGCCAAGTTTTCGTGTTTTCTGTGAGTTTTTCAACTTCATCAAGGGACGTTATGCCCACTAAACTGGCTTCTCTTAACATTGTCCTCTTTAGAGTTTCACGTGGATGATCTTTTTTTCTTCGGCCTATTGTGCTCCACTTGATAGCTTGTTTTTGTATACTCTGATTGTTTCTTCTCATCACATGGCGTACATATGTCCATCTTCTTTTTCTGATCACCCATTTGACAGGTTGTTGTTTGCCCATCTGTCTTACCTCTGTGTTGTTCTTAAATTCGTTTCACTTTATATCAAGTATTTTCCCGAGGTATTTGTTTTCAAAAGTGTCTAATTTCTTGTATATTTCTTTAGATGATTTCCAGCTTTCGCATGCATAAATGAGGGTGGATATCACATTATTATTACACTAAACTAAACGTCATTGCTACACAACTGTTAACTAAACATTGTTACTATACAACTGTAAACAAAACATTGTTACTACACAACTGTAAACAAAACATTATTACTACACAACTGTAAACTAAACATTATTACTACACAACTGTAAACTAAACATTATTAATACACAACTATAAACTAAACATTATTACTACACAACATACAACAAGTCAGTATTATACTGTACTAAAATAGCTAGCTCTCCATTAATTTAATAGTCTGATGCTGTCAAAAAGATTGAGATTTATCGTACTTCAGTCGTTTTTTTATGTGAGGCTGATAACTTAATTTGTTCGCTTAGTTTGTTTGTAGTTAAAATGTTAAATCCTCCATTAGGTGGTTATGGTCTGTTATTGACGGTTTCCAGTCTGTGGGATGTGCCTCCTCGGAGAAAAGAGAAACAAAAGAGAGACACCAGAAAAGATATCACATTTCTTTTCAAGTACAGTTAGTCAGAGATGTATGGTGCAGTCTCTCTCTCTCTCCCTCTCTCTCTCTCTCTCTCTCTCTCTCTCATGCACAATGCCTTTCCTCGGTCCTAAACTCATCTCAGATTTCTTTTCTTATAAGATAAAACCGAGGGAAGATGAATGTTAGTAAGATCATCTATAACCACTATCGGAGTTAGCTGTTTGTTAATAAGATTATCTAAAACCATCATGAGAGTCGTTTGAATGTTTAAATAAGATTATCTAAAACCATCATGAGAGTCATTTTAATGTTAATAAGATGATCTGTAACAGTCACAAGGTGAATGTTAAGGATATGATGTATAGGCGTCACCAAAAACAGTTGAATGTGAGATGGTCTATGATAACCTTTGTTAGAGTCAGCTTAATGTTAATGAGATGATCTGTAACAGTCACGAGGAGAATATTAAGGAGATGATGTATAGCCATCATAAAAAATAGTTCAGTGTTAAATGGGATGATCTATGATAACTTTTGTTAGAATCAGCTTAATGTTAATGAGATGATCTGGAACAATAGAGTCCGAAAAATATATTTAATCAAAACTTTATCCTACTTCCAAGAACTGCTCCCCCTAAGTAGGTTGTGATGCCCCTAAAGTCTAACCAACGGCGTAGAAAAAAAATTTGCCCGCCATTGCGACCAAGTTCAGCTCTGAAAATATAAAAAAGGGACTGTGTCTCACCCCCTCCCCTTTTCCAACATGTAGCCTCTTTAACAATTCCAAGACTCTATGGTTAACTACCGAAAGGTTAAAGTTCGCAGTTATGGGGAGATAATAACAGAATGATCAAATTCTATGGCGTCACATTTTTGTGTGCATTGTTGTGGATTAGAATATTTAAACTTATGTTAACTAACTATGCGTAAATATACAGAAAAAAGGCCTTTCACTCCTCAGTGCTAACTCATATACCATCATCATCATCATCAAGGTGCCGTGTCGACTGGCGTTGGCTATTATTCTTCTCCAGAGTACACGATGCTTCACGCAGGCCATCAGCTCAGTTGCTGATCTCCTCTCACACCATCTTGTCAAACTGTCCAGTATCATTTCTCTTGGTCTTCCTCTGGGTCTTCTTCTCTCTATTTTTCCTGTTGTTATAATATTTTCAATGCCCCTTCTTCTCATTGCATTGTCTCTCTCTATCTTTTTGACAAGATTGTTTGTCTCTCCAGCTCTACTCATACATTCTCCATTAGTTATTTTTGTTGTCCCGAGAATTCGCAACGTTCTTCTGATAAACTAAATTTCTGCTGCTTCCAATGATTTTTGTGCAGACTTGCCTATTGTCCGTGATTCACTTCCATATAACAAGATAGTTTCAATATAACATTTTATGACTCGTTTTCTAACATTCAATGATAAGGATTGTTGCATAATATGTTTCTCATTCTCTGAAAATGCAGTCTGTGCTTGGCCTACCCTGTTCCTAATTTCTGTTCTGCATTTCCCATCTGAAGTTATTACTGCTCCAAAGTATTTGAATTTCTGCATCTGCTTTAGAATAGTTCCGTTTAATTTAATACTGTATGCTGGTGGATTCTGTTTCTTAGATATAACCATAGTCTCTGTCTTTTTGATATTCAATGTAAGGCCTTTCTGTTCACTTTCTTTATCCAAGAGATTTTGCAGGTCTTGTTGGTTCTTAGCTATCAGTACTGTGTCGTCAGCATACCGAAGATAGCTAATATTGTATCCTCCAATTTTTATACCCGGTTCTGTTATGATCGTTCTTAGAATCGCTGTACAAATAAAAAAGGTCTGGAGATAGTACACATCTTTGTCACACCCCTTGTTTTATAGGTTGATATTTTCCAGTTTTATTTTCAACTCGAATTGCTGCTTATTGCTGCCAGTATAGATGTTTTACAATCCTCAGGTCTTTGCCATCTATATTGATGTCTTTAAGCATTTTAATAATTTCATTATGTTTCACCTTGTCGAACGCTTTGGTGTAATCAACGAAACATAAGTAGAGATCTTTTTGTACTTCTAAAGGTCTTACTGTTAGTGTTCGCAAAGCATAAATGGCATTGTGTGTTCCCTTTCCTTCAATAAATCCTAATTGTTCATCTGCTATTTCCATTTCTGTCTATTTCTTTGTTCTTCTCATAATACTTCTCAGAAGCAGCTATGTGACATGAGAAGCTGATAGTCCAGTGGTCCTCACATTCCTTTGCACCTGGTTTCTTTGGTAGTGCTGTAAACGTGGATTTAAGAGGTCCCTGGGCATATAACCACTGTTATAACTGTCATTCAGTAACTTGGTTATTATTTTTATTCCTGTCTCCTCTAGTGCCTCTATTTCTTCTATTGTTATGTTATCAGGCCCAGTTTCTTTTCCTTTCTTCATGTGTTTGATGGCGTCTATGATTTCATCTTCAAGTATTGGTAGTCCATCACAGTTTTCAGTATCTGGTGTTATTCTGATCTTTCTCCTCCATATAGCTCACCGATATACTCCGTCCACCTGTCACAATGTCTTTTCACATTAACATTTTGCCTTCTTTTGATTTCAGACATCCTGTGTTATATTTTGTCTTCCTGCCTGTGAGTTCACTAATGCGTTTGTGCATGATTTTGCTGTCTTTATTATGAGAGTCCTCTATTTGTCTACACTGTTCATTTAACCACACTTCCTTTGCTTCTATGCATTTGTGTCTTATTCCTTTATTTATCTTGCTATATTTTTCCTCGTTATTTTTACTCATCCTTCTCTTGTCCATCTGTCCCAAGATGTCATCTATCGTCCATTTATTCTTGGGGGCTTCTTTTTTCGGTAGTATTATCTCCTTAACAGTTTGGTGGATAGAATCTCTTAACATTGCCAAATGTTCATCTATACTATCTTTGCTACTGCATTGTATCTATTTGTTATCATAACTCTGTATTGTTCTCGCAGTTCTTGGTCATTTTTAAGGAGTTCTGTATTCAGTTTGATGTTTCTCACTTTTCTGCATGCTTTCTTTAGTTTTATTCTAATTTTTCCACAACACAGTGGGTCGTGATCACTATTACAGTCTGCTCATGGCATGATTTTTGTTGTCAGTAATGCATTCCGGAATCGTTTGTTGATTAATACGTAGTCTAACTGGTTAAAAGTCTTTTGCCTGGGCTGCACCACGCTGCCAGTCTTCGGAGATGTTGTTTAAACCAGGTGTTTCCTACAACCATGCTATGTATTCTTGCCCATTCAATTAATTTCCTCTCCCCCAGTCCATAATTGCCAACGACGTCTGAAGTTCTTTGTTTACCAACTTTGGCATTAAAATCTCCTATCACTATAGTAACTTCATGTGACTGTGTGTTTCAGGGCTGTCTCTATGTCATTATAAAATAGCTGTACATCTTCTTCAGAACTTTCAAATGTTGGAGCGTACACTTGTATAATATTTATGTTTATTGGTCGTTCTTTCAGTTGGGCTAGCAGGACTCGTTCAGAGATGTTCAAATATCCCACAGCTGTCTTTGCTGTTTGTTCGTCAAATATCACTCCTACTCCTCGTTCGTGTTTCTCACTTTCTGAATATATAAATGTATATTTATCAGAGTTTATCTTCTCTGCACCTGTCCATCTTACTTCACTCATTCCGAATATGTTGATCTTCATCCTTTCCATTTCCCTCTTTACATTTTCTCATTTTAAAGCCTGGAATAAAGTTCTAACATTCCATGTTGCTATTTTGAACTTGTTAGTTTTGCCACCAGTAGCTTGATGACGATCTGGCATCACCTGTGGCCCGTGAGCTGCCCTACCGGACGAGGCTGTTCCAGAGGAACATCCATTAACTTGATTCATGACAAATCTATTACTCTGAATAAGCATAATTGTTCTTGGGAGCTACAATAGTCGTTTCCTGGTGCCTTCTGCCGGTTTGTGTACGGACTCTCCGCTAGAATTGGACTCCATATCCTACCCACAAAGCAAGGGGAGCGAGAGGTTTTAAGGCGTCTCTTACCCGCCTGGTATTCCCTTCACTGAGCACATGAGGCGCTTTATAGGAGTAGTAGAGCCACCTACCACCCCACTTCGCTCTCTGAGCCTACCTCCAGTTGGTCCGCGCCTGCTTATTTGGGTACACCCTTATTCACAGGGATCCTCCATATCTAGAGGATGTTCACCATCCGCCACCTGTGACGCCCTGGGTTGTTGATGGTCGCCGCAGCTTTACCCAAACCGCGTCTCGTTTTCTCGGTCTGGACTAGCCATCTGAACCATCGTTTCGCACGAACGTTGTCTCTATGAGTAAAAATGACTTCGTTGAGAAAAGGCATCTTTATCTTTGCAAACCAGTGCCGGACAAGATCCTAATTCATCTGTCTCCATGGTGCTCGTAATAACAGTTTGATGTGCTGCTTCACTCTCAGTTATCGGAATTGGGTTCATCAAGGTTGGTGGATGTTTTATAAGTCATTTCTTGAGTCGACTCGAGGTCTTCGAGTGACCCACAGGAACCCGTTCCACCCCAGCAGAACTCTACGTCATCACTAAGTCGACTGCTTAGAAAGTTCGAAGTTCCAGATGGATATGAACATAAAGTCTTCAGAACAGCTTCAGTCTATAATTTGTCTTTTGCTCGAGAGTTTGTGACTTATAATTTCATTCGGACAACAGTTTATTTTATTAGTACAAAAAAAGGTCAAGGTATCATAGAAAAAGAAACAGCGATATTTTTCATCGTTATAGTTAAAAATAAAAACACTCAGCGCTGTTTTGTGCATAAACCATTTTGTCATTGTTATGTGAAAACATGATCAGAAAGAAACACACACACACAAAACCAGGAATTTACTGGATACTTGTCATGACAATGGTTATCATCGACAAATGATGTCCATCTAGTTTCTTCCATTCCGGATACAAAATGATAGAATTCATCTCTTTAAACTGTACTGAACATTTCCTGACTGGTTGAGTTGGGAAAGACAAGGATATATAACTGGGCTGTATCTCGAAACTTTGAGAATCCTTGCATCAAATCACATAGAAATATTTATGGTTGTGTATTGTTCGCTGTTCGTAGTGCTCTCCCTCCCTCCCTCTCTCTCTCTCTCTCTCTCTCTCTCTCTCTCTCTCTCTATCTCAAAAAGTCAAACAACGTGCTCAATGTATTTATGATCTTGTTTGGCTTCTATGACTTATTAAAAGAAGATTGGTTGTTGTTAAGAAAGGTAGTTATAAACAAAACGTAAAATCCCTGTTTCCATGCCATTAAGGCATATTGAGGGTACAGTGTTAGGCCCACAGTCGGCACATGAAAGTGTAATGTGGCCAGTATCACGCCTGGCACCATTTACCTTCCCAGCTTTCTCTGATACCCATTTTAGAACCTGGGTGGACCTCGTGGGCTATTCTGTACCAGAAAAAAAATCCGACTATTTGAACTTGAATCCGGTACCACTGGATTATTAAACCGAGCGCCTAACCACTCAGCTAACCAGGTCGCCTTTGTTTTAAATGGCTATTATTTTTATGGCTGGACACCAAAGGACTGGGACCGTAGCTGCTACCAGTGGAAAATTCCAAGATACAGACAGAGGTTATACATCTGTAACGATTAGCTGAGAAGTGTTTTGTTGAAACGGATTTTAAAGAGAAAAGGAAAAAAATGTTAACATTTGCTAGAGACACGTGTTTTGTTTGTCAGAGAGTCACGTGGCTGTGTTTTCCATTGTCGATCAGGAGTCAATGGACTGGTGTGATTAGAATTACTTTCATGAAGGATTTGTGTTGTTTGTGTGTGTGTGTTGGGGGGTGGGGTGGGGTGGGGAATATAGTGCGACTGAAATGAAACGTTTGTTTGCCAAGTAGATTCCCCCCCCCCCCCCAGGCCCCTTTGCTCCGTCCGACCTCATACAGTTCGTCTCCTGATATATGATCAGACTCCCTATTGTGATCTTTACTATTACTTTTAGTACATATACCAAAGATATGAGGATCATACTCAAAGTCGTGAGCAAAATATTTTGTAAAAATCAGAATTTATAGATAAATAAAATATAAATGTAGCACCTTAACCTGCATCATTTTCTACACTTTTCAACATAATCTCCATTTCTCTGCACATATTTTTCCCATCGCTCTGCAAGTTTGAAAATACCCTCTCGGTAGAATTCCGTCCCAGCTGACCGACGGCACAGACGCATTGCTTTCTGGACGTTCTCTCCTGTGGGGCCCAGCGGGCACAAACTTTTCTATATCCTAGCGTTTCAATCATTTCCTGTACTGCATTATGTCCTATTCCAAGACTTACAACGATTTCAGAAACTGTGACACGCCTGTCTTGTTTAATGATGTCATCAATCCTTTCCACGTTGCGTTCAGTGGAGGCAGTTCGAGGGCGACCGTTGCAAAGCATATCTTGGATGCTCGTGCTTCCATCTTTGAAATGTTTCACACACCTTCTAACACCGCTAGCACCCATACACATATCTCCATAAGAAAGTTGAAGTCTTTGGTTAATTCCAGCAGCGAGGATTTCCTCTTTAACGAGTAACTCAATAAAAGCACGTTGACGAAACGAAACTTCAGCACCTGCCATTTTGTTTCTGCTCGGTGTGGTCACGTGACACATGATGGTGACTTCATTTTACCTCTACATGAAATGCAAAGGATGCAGATTGAGATGATACATTTATATTTTCTCTATCTATAAATTCTGATTTTTTAAAAAATGTTTGCTCACGACTTTCGGTACGACCCTCGTAAATGATATGTCACTATCTTTTTTATTACATAATGTCCTAGTGCAACAATAATATTCATAAATGATTTTCATATAATATAGTATTTTCAGGCATGTTTTTCCCTCTTTTCCCCCATAACGCCGGGCCCCTAGCCTTTTCAGCCAGGCAGCTATAATCCGCGGCTGGTGTGAGAAGTTGTTAATGGAAAATGGCATGTCATAGTCATGTCATGGATGTCCTCATAGTCATCAAAGCTGTTGGAGTAATCGTCATTTTATTACGTTTATATATCTAAGTATGTTTTTATAAGAAATAAAAAAGACATTTGTATTGCAGACCCAGTTTTATGGACATGAAAACACATTTACTCACTTTAGGTCTTTCCCGCTTAGGAAACGTATGTTGGCAGACTTTCATCTACACAGAAATGACAATGTACTGATGTCCATACTTTCACTATCTATCTATCTATCTATCTATCTATCTATCTATCTATCTATCTATCTATCTATCTATCTATCTATCTATCTGCCTATTGTCTATCTATCTGTCTGTCTGTCTGTCTTATCCAGTATGAGACCACAAAATCTGTTGTTTTGGACCCATAAATAATCATGATTCCCCCCTTTACAGTCAGACCAACAGTGCCACACAAGCATATATTTAACATTAAATAAATGACTTCATAAATCTCCGTGAGCCGTAGACTGTTGGAAGAAAGCAAAACCCTGCAAAATTATGATGTGGTGAGTAGTCGGTAATGTATCTTAGAACTTGGTGTGAAATATCGGAAATCTGTCTTCTTTACACTTTTCTATTCTTATGTCTGGATAATTCAGATGGTGGCAGTAGTAATGAGGACATAGGTGATGCTTTTATTTGATTCATGTTTTCTTATATTATACGTGTTTTAAACAAATTTTTTTGCTGTGTGTGTTACGTTTAATAGAATGTCCGTTTCTAGTTGTCAAGATATTGGTTTATGCTTGATTTCTGGGAACAGCAGCGATAGGCTATAGGTGCTGAGCCGTCAGAATAATTTTGTTAATTAGGGCTTGTAGAAATTATAAAACCTATATTTTGATCATTAATGTATGGAAATCACGTAGCCTTTGTTGCGATCATTAGGTTTATAGAAATCACAAGACTTATCTTTTGTTAATTACAAATAAAAACGATCATGTAAATACAATTTACGATTAATCTTTGTTGATTATATTTGTATAAATCGCAAAGATTACGTTCTGTTAATTAAGTTTGTAAGTATGCAAAAAAGATTATTAAGAAAGTTAATCTGAGTAAATAGTCGAATTAATCCTGACCAAGAAATAATAACCGTAGACAAAACATTTTGAAAATGCTGTATCAGGAGATGTACGTTAAAAAGTTAAAATATATTAGACGCACAGTCACAAAGAGTGGTAGGCTTGGCAAAGTAAAACAAAAACAGACGGGCTAGATTAGGGCAGGCCAACAAATGAATCCATCAAAATGCACCTAAAATAACCATAATAATAATAATAGTACTAATAATAATGGTAATAAAGAACTCGGAGATCCATGCATCAGCAGAAAGGCAAATGGTACAACTTCATATCATTTTTTGTGATGCCATTAGCACATTTTTACCTTCACAACTAAAAAAAAAAAAAGTGTAAACGTTATAAGATGCCACAAAAAATTGGTCAGCAACTCTTAGAGATACCGAATAAGGAATGAACTGATTTGAAAAACAGTTAGCGAAACATCTAGTCATGATGAATAACGAAGACAATGGTTGAAGTGGTTTGATCAAATGGCCAAAAACGATCTACGATCTACACGCTGCAGGAGTCCACAGTTCCATTATAGATCTTCTTTGAAAAGTTTCAGACGTCGATTTATGTTGTTCAGAAGTAGTTGGTGGTCATTTGGAGGGTGTGGATCTTCCCATAAAGATGTGGTCATTGGCCATATTTACCTTCTCTGTTGATCATGTATTTGCACTCCTGCAGTATGTGATCTGCTGTCATCTTAATCGTGTCCCTCTCGTCTTTTGATCGTATCTTGAATTTGTTGTACAGATGGTATCTTAGCCTGCTGTGCCTGGTACATAGCCTTAAGATGATGACTTGTTCTTCTCTGTTTAGCTGATGGTAAGCTGGGTACTATTTCTCCCATTTGTTCGTGTAAATGAGATTTATCAGCGTTTTGGCCTTCTCATGTGCTGATGTCTGTCTGTGGTATCATTCTTTCGCCAGGGTGTCTGCTTTTCGTTTCCTGGAATACCACAATGGGATGGAATCCACTGCATTACCACTCTTTTAAACCGTGTGTGTGTTCATTCATTCATTCACTTGCATGTCCCTTGCGGAACTTTGCCTCCCTAATAGCACTCCTATAGGCCTCTCGGTTGTGAGCAAGATGGCCTGCTGCTGATGCATCCATTTGTAGATCATCAATGATGTCTTGCAGCCATCTTCACCTTGGTCTTCCTCTCTTTGTGTGTGTGTGTAGCTGGTGCATTTCTGTTTGTAGGTCATTGGTCCGTAACGGATAAAACTATAAGCAGATGTATCAGAAGAAGGTGGATATGGAGAGATGATAGTAATGTCATATATATATATATATATATATATATATATATATATATATATGCCGATATCATATATTCACATGCGTAGTTACTCAGATCCAGAGTGAGTGATTACGTTGAATGCGTTCTTCTTCTTCTTCTTCTTCTTCTCTCTCTCTCTCTCTCTCTGAGAGGAAATGCGAGATGATTCATGATGCCTCTTGTTCAGGTGTGCGCGAGAAAGTTATGAATTGAAATCTACGAATTTCAAATTAAAAAAAAAGTATTTAACATTTTTTTTCAACCCACCAGAAACCGAGGATAATAAGAGGATCAAGGGTGAACAAATGTAACAAGCTTTAAAATACAGTAACAAATTTTTAATAAATAGGAAACAACCAGGCTTTCGTACAGTAAAGTAACAGAACACGGTTTGATAGGATTAGACCTCGAAAAAAATCGTAGAGCAATATAGTGTAGATCGTTGGTACGCTGTTCTCTCGTGGCTAGATGGCTGCTCGTAATACCGGAGTCCGTGGTTCGAATCCCAGTTAATTCGCTTGTGATTTTTCTTTCTCTCACATCTCACTAAAGTGCTTTGTCTACGATTATCTTCGGAGGTCTAATCCTACCAAACTTTGTCCTGTTACTTTAAAATACAGCATAGCTGCAATATCCAAAAGAAATGGAAAGAAACAGGCAGTACACTAAGGTTGAAAAGGTTCAAAATCAGACTTCGGCGTCACTGCGTTCAGGACAGACTCATATATGCTCCACAGTATGCCGCGGCATCCATTCAGAAGTATATTTGCTAATTGTTGCCATCAAATGTTGGTTCTTTACGATGCGTTTTCTGCCACACAGTTCAGATTTAGGCAGTTCGTGCACTGAGGTCGACCCTGCAACAGCATCTAAATAAAGAGTAAAACAGATGGCAGTACACTAGAATCCTCAGACTATTTTATACAAATTTATGATTATATCGATGATGTATGTACTGGTGTAATGTATGAGATGCGGGTTTACGTTTATTTAGACGATATCCTGGTAGATTTTAGTTAGCCGTTTACGTATGTGTAGGTGTGGACTTTGAAAACCTAATGTCTTCGCGATGGTATTTTTTCCCCTACAGACTCAAGCTTGAGCTCAACATGGGTTGCCTTCTGTCCTGCCGGCTGGTGGCCGGGCGAGGGTCACTGCTTTAATGTATTTGGCAAGGGAAAGCAGGCTGATGCTGAGGTTAGAGTTCAGTAATGTGGTATTATGAAACTAAATTTTCAAGTTTATTATTCTGTTTCTTCATTAACGGCCCAAGAACAAAGCTCTCATATCTAGAGATAATTTTTTTTTCCAAATTTTTAATAAATTTCGTTGAATTTGACTTTTTGGAACAGAAGAGGAGAGGCAGCGAGCCCACTGAATCATATCTTCCTCCCCATCTTCCAGATTTGTCCTCAGACTTGATTTTCTGCACTAGACTTTTCATCTTTTTAACTTTTTCTTATCAGTTTCAGGCTACGGCCTTGCGCGTGTATGTGTACCTGACACTTTTATTTATAAGTCTCTGTTATTTCTTTGCAAACTATCATAAATAAATAATCTAAATGTAATACATTGCGTGTCATATGCGTGTCGGAGGGAGGGTGCTGCAACTCTCCCCATCCCAACACCCACCCACCCCCAATATTTGTGACCAAATTACATCGCACTTTTGCCTATTTGTATGATAAATATCAGCCAGGTAAAATTATCCACAGTACTTTGGTTATTAGTTCCGGTCCAGCAAGAGATCTGTGCCTCCATGAAGGGTCATATTTCTGGTTGAAAAGAATGCCTTGTACAGCAAAACTTAAAACAGCTCTCAAATATTTTTCATTTTCCAATACGAGAGTCCAAGATTAAAACACAAGTGTGCTGCTACAAAAATTAGAGTTACAAAGTGTGCAGCAGTTAGAAAAAGTTTGAAAACCACTGCTACAGAACTAAATAGCAAAGGTATCAGTATAGAGAATAATCTTTAGAATAATTCAACTATGAGCCAGTCTGGTTCTGTTTATTTTCTATGTGCTTAATGCTTCTTCTAAGATTCCTGGTGCTTGTTGTTGGTCTAAACTTTGTCGTCCTCAGTGAGCTGTTCAGTGTAGTGTAGAAATGTGTCTTTTCTGGGCGTTGATAGGTCTACGCGCGTGTATAGCTCATTACAGAACTTTTTCAAGGAATAGCATATTTTGCTTCTTTCTCTGTGTTTTATTATCTTTGACTATCAATAATTTTACTTATTTGCTTGTTGTATGTATGTTTTGTTCTACTGCTAACTAACGTCTGTTTGGAGTTTCTTGTGTCATCGACTGTAGTTTCAGTCTGAGCATTGCGCCTTGAAACGTATGTCCTCTTGTTGTTATAGTTGCTCCTCCAGCGCGTAGATTTGTGAGGTATTGGCAGGGTGTTTTTAAAGTCTCACTACACATTCTATGAAAAAAAAAGAAAAAAAAAAGTAAATGACGTCATCACAAAATGTGCTTTAAAAAAGTCATTTAATTAGTTACAATAGTAACTACAATGATGCAACGCTGTTTTGGGTTAGCTGGAATGTACCACTGAAATATTCATTATAACAGGTGTTGGAAATGTCCACCACGGGCTTCAAGACACACGACTGTATACGTCTCTTCATATTGTCAAATACCTTGTGCAACGTGTCTGTTGTTATTTCTTGAATGGTAATTCTGATTGCTTCTTTCAGGTCCTCAATTGTTTGTACATTATTTTTGTAAACATTTCCATTCAAGAAATCCCATAGATAATAATCTAATGGATTTAGATCTGGAGAACGAGCAGGCCAAATTCCATGAGATATGCGATTTGCGAAAATTTCTTCCAAAAAACTGTGTGTTGCTCTAGCTGTGTGTGCAGTTGCACCATCTTGCTAGAACCACGCTTCTTCAACTTCACGTTCATTCAGCTGTTCTAAAAAAAAGTTCCAGAATGTCAGTACGATACCGATCGGCAATTATAGTGTTGTTGAAGAAAATTGGTCCAATTAAACGTTTTCTACTGACGGCACACCATACCCAATTTTCGCATCATGTAGCGACGCTTCATGAAATGCATTGGGATTAACACTGCTCCAAATATGATTATTTTGGATATTAACATATCCAGATAGATGAAACCATGCGTCATCAGAGATGAGTGCTAAATCGAGAATTGACTCGTCTTCTTCAGCTAAAAATGCTTGAAACCAACTGAAGTAGTTGACTCTGGATTGATTGTCACACTCTTTTAGTTCGGACACAACAGAAATCTTGTATGGATGAAAATTTAACCGATGTTTAAGAATTTTGTGCACTGTGCTCAGTGATACGTTCACTTCTTTCGACACTTTCCTTAAGGACTTGCATGGACTTTTCAGGATTCTGTCTTGGATATCTGGACATTTTTCTTCAGACACAGCAGGCCCACCAGATCGTGGAGCATCTTCCACAGTTCCCGTATCACGAAACTTATTAAACAAATTTCTAACCGTAGTGCGATGAGGAGGTTGTTTATCAGGAAATTTTGCTATAAATCTTTGAACAACCATCCGTATGTATCGACTGCCATTTCGAAACACTTGTTCAACCAAAAAAATCCTTTCTTCTGTTGACAACACCATTCTGTTTTGAGTGCAAAAAAATTACTCCAGCAGATGGCAACCATTCAATGCATTTTTCTTCACGATTGACTGTGCAGCACATTTTTATGACGTCATTTTCTTCATTTTTACATAGAAAGTGTAGTGAGACTTTTAAAGCACCCTTATTATATATCCTATTTATCTTTCCTGAGCGTCCGACATGTAGCTTTATCTACTCATTGCCTCCGGGTGTTAAATGTATGTATCTATCAGATAGTGTTGCTGTATGATTCTTGTTAGAATAAAAAGTTGCGAGGGTTTGTCTGGATTACTGTTCTATGTTTGCAACAACAGTATTCACCTCCGTAGCTAAATCGCTAAAGACACACTTCTAACTGGAAGATCATGGGTTCAATCCCAGGACCAAAAAAAGCAACAACTCACAAGACCTCTGAGAGTCATGACCCAGAGGGTCCCCCCCCCCCCCAGAGTGTCAGGAGTTTAATAGGGCCGAAACCGAAACACTTGTTTGAGGGGGGGTGGGAGTACTTCCTCTGATGATCTGAAGGAGTTGTGTTGTTGTTCCGCTCTCTACAGTAGAGAGTTTCCTGCATTCAGAGCATAGTGATGCCATTAACAATAGGGAAAGACCAATGGACACTGGGAAAGATCAGAATCCTCACTGGGAAAGCGTCCCTGAACTGGGCTGTCCGGGCCAGCAACCCTGTCAGCCGTCATACTATCAACCCTGTCAGCCATCATACTATCAACCCTGTCAGCCGTCATACTATCAACCCTGTCAGCCGTCATACTATCGCTACAAAGTCCAAAAAGAAGAAATGCCCCCAGGATTTACCGAAAGAGGGGGGGGGGAGAGAATAGTGGATCCACAGGAAACAACCATGCCCGCCCCAGTTAATTCGAGTTCAGAACAGCAGATGGAGTATCCATGCATCTGTGGCAGGAAATTTAACACTCAACGTGGTATGAAGATACACAGAACGAAGAAGCGATGTGGCGCTTCCATGCTGCCTAATACTCAACAGTGCACTGCGACGCCAGTCTCAGATAAGACATTAGAAGATCTCTGCCAGGATATAAACCACAGTACAGAGAATATTCAGGTTGAGTCGGGTAGTAGGGAGGCAATGGAGCCTTCCGATGTGTCCAGAGACAAGATTAACTTCCCACCAGCGAGTGCCAAAAGTATATGGGAAAACCCGGTCAAAGGACTATGCAAAGAATTGGACAAACAGCTGAGAGGGAAAAACCTTGAGAAAAAACTGGAAGAATTTGGTAACATCATATATCTTCACTCCACAAAGAGTTTGGAACCAAACAGGCAAAAAGAGGAAAAGTAACACCGAGGAAGTCAAGAAGACAGAGGAAAATAGAAGCAATAAGACAGCAGAAGAACTATGCCCGGAAAATCTTGAAGAAGGCCCATGAATCGGAAAAGGAAGGACTTAGACAAGTTTGGCAGTACCGCTCCAAATGATATGGCTAGCACTAGACATGTATCATGTGCCAAAAGAAATCACGAAGATGCTGAAGATGTACTTCACAGGGTTCCTCGTGAGATTTGGAACATCAGGATGTATTACAAGATGGATTAAGCTCCAGGTAGGAATTGCAATGGGCTGTACAGTATCTCCCATACTGTTTGTACTAACCATGCAAGTAATCCTGAGAGCAGCAGAAGGAGCAGCAGAAGGCCCAAGATTCAGAAACGGATGTCGGATGCCACCATTAAAAGCGTTCATGGGTGACACAACAGTAATAACAACAAGTGAAGCACAGGCACGAAAGATGTTAGAGCGTTTGGACAGCCTTATCATATGGTGCCGCATGAGCTTCAAGCCAATGAAGTCATGAAGCCTGTCACTCATAAAGGGGAAAGTGATAGAAAGATCGTACACAGTGGCAAATCAGATAATCCCAACTGTAGTTGAAGAGCCCGCGTAGAGCCTTGGCAGAGTATATGATGCTTCCATAAAAGACTCAAACGCAGTGAAGCAGGTCATAGAAATGGCACAGAATGGAGTGAACATCATAGACAAAAGCAGGCTACTGGGGAAATTCAAAATATGGTGCTTCCAGTTCGTGCTGATTCCAAAATTGATGTGGCCACTACTCATTTACAAAGTAAGTACCAACACAGTAGAGGCAGTCGAAAGAAAGATAAAGGGTAAGGGTACTCCCTCTGATGATCTGAAGGAATTGTGTTGTTGTTCCGCTCTCTACAGTAGAAAGTTTCCTGCATGCGCCAAATATAACATATAACTTGGACAATACACAATTAAAATTTCATGTCATTATTATTTTACACTCGCTTGTGTGTTGGTTTTGTGTGTGTGTTTTATTTGTACAGTAGTTAGCCTGTCATATCTCCCCGTGCTGTAGTATACAATTTCCTAGCCGTATCATATTTGTAATACTGCAGCTCCTGCATGAACTACTCCTGAACTAAAGCATGCCTGATTTGAACCTGAAAAAAAGAATAAGGAATCTGAAAAATGGTAAATCACCAGGATGTGATGAGATAACAGCTGAATTTATTAAAGCAGGAGGAAAGGAATGTGCTACAGTCTATCATGCACTATGTAAAAAGATATAGTATTCTGGTATTTAGCCAAAAGAATGGGAAAGAACTATATTCCTACCACTGCCAAAAAAGGATAACCTGAAATTATGCACAAACTATAGAACTGTTGCCCTGGTTAGTCATGCCAGTAAAATTATGTTAAAAATCATAATGGTTAGACTTCGACAGAAAATAGAAGAAGAAGTCAATATGGTCCAAGCTGGTTTCAGGCAAGGAAGAGGATCAAGAGATCATATATTCAATATAAGATTAATAATAGAGAAATGCAGAGAGTTTAATGTGAATCTATATTTAGCCTTTATAGACTACGCAAAGGCACTTGATTGTGTACAGCACCAGAAACTTTGGGAAATAATGGAAAAAATGGGATTTCCAACACATTTGATACAATTAACATCACTGCTGTATCTAGACCAACAATCAGGAGTAAGAATAAATGGTGAAACGACAACTTGGTTTGACATAAAACAAGGGGTCCGTCAGGGGTGCATATTGTCACCTTACTTATTTAACTTGTATACTGAAAATATAATGAGGAATGTTAGAGAACATGTAGACAAAGAATATTATGATGCCATAACAATTGTTATTAAAAAAGTAATTGGCGAACTACTTTGCGAGCCCTATGTGACGTTTAACGGCACGGGAAGGATATAAGATATAAAATAAGATAACAATTGGAGGTTATGAAATACCAAAGATAGATATGCTGATGACACAGTATTACTGTCCACAACACAAAAATGAATGGAAAAACTAATTATGTCACTCCGTAAGAACAGCGAAGAGCAAAACCTCTATCTTAATGCAAAGAAAACTAAATTGATGACAACTGACAAAACAAACAAGGCAGCTGAAATATGTATCAATGAGGAAAAACAGGAAGAAGTGGAGAGTTTTGAATATCTTGGATCACTATTAACTAGTAGTGGAGATGCAATGAGGGAAATTAAAAGGACATCTATCGCTCTTCAGAAAGTAAAACAACTAAATAATCTATGGAGAGGAGCAGACAGAACTACAAAAATAAGATTTTTAAGGGCATGCATCTTTCCCATCGCAACATATGCATGTGAGACCTGGACACGTAACAAAACAGCTGAGAAACACTTAAATGCTTTTGAATGTAAATGCTACAGAAGAGTTCTTCAGATATCATGGACACAAAAAAGAACAAATATATCTATATTACAAGAACTTAATGTTGAAGCAGGCTGGCTAGTAAAGAGGATTAAAGAGAGAAAACTTAAATATTTTGGACACATTAAACGTCATGATAATCTAGAGAAGACCGTCTTGGAAGGGTACATAATGGGAAAAAGAAAGAAGGAAGACCAAGGCGAAGATGGCTGCAAGACATCGTTGATGATCTTGCAAATGGATGCATCGGCAGCAGGCCATCTTGCTCACAACCGAGAGGCCTACAGGAGTGCTGTTTGGGAGGCAAAGTTCCGCAAGGGACATTCAAATGAATGAATGAATGAATGAATGGTTTGAACCTAATCTTTTTTACTGTCTCTTTCGCTTGATAATTTGTTTGAATGTGTACTATATAAAAACAAAATCAGACCTACTTATGTGTGTGAGTGAGACTACCACTAACTTATTCCTTAGTCCGTTAATATTAAAGTTAATAACATATTAGAAACAGTCGTGTCTAGAGAACGGATTATGAGCCTATGCTGCTATTGGTGCTTTCCAGATATGGTGAAATAACACAAATGAGAACATATCCAACATGGAAAGTACTGTTAAAATTCATTCATTCATTTGCATATCCCTTGCGGAACTTTGCCTCCCAAACAGCACTCCTGTAGGCCTCTCGGTTGTGAGCAAGATGGCCTGCTGCTGCTGCATCCATTTGCAGATCGTCAACGATGTCCTGCAGCCATCTTCGTTTTGGTCTTCCTCTTTTTCTTTTTCCCATTATGTATCCTTCCAATATGGTCTTCTCTAAATTATCATGACGTTTAATGTGTCCAAAATATTTAAGTTTTCTCTCTTTAATCCTCTTTACTAGCCAGCCTTCTTCAATATTAAGCTCTTGTAGTATAGATAAATTTGTTCTTTTTTGTGTCCATGATGTTTTGAGAACTCTTCTGTTAAAATATGTGTTCAAATATTTTGCCTCTCTAGATTGTCTCTCTTAAATACTTGTCTCTCAAAATGTTTGTCTTTTTAAATACTTGTCTCTCTAAATCTTTGTCTCTCTAAATACTTGTCTCTCTAAATCTTTGTCTCTCTAAATACTTGTCTTTCTAAATGTTTGTCTCTCTAAATACATGTCTTTCTAAATGTTTGTCTCTCTAAATACATGTCTCTCTAAATACTTGTCTCTAAGTACTTGTCTCTCTAAATACTTGTCTCTCTAAATACTTGTCTCTAAGTACTTGTCTCTCTAAATGTGTCCAGAAGTGTGTGTGTTGTCCTTTTTCACTTGGTAGTTTCCTTCATCCACGACTGTACTGGATCCGGTGGCGACTGTAGAGCGTGTAACGTTGTGTCATCAGTGATTGTATGCCACGAGACTGCGAATCGCTTTGACCTTTGCCTTCTGTGGCTTTTTTCTTGGGTTTTTCGGCTTGGAAGAGCTGGTTGTCCGGTATTCCTCTCTTTTCTCTGCTCTAACTTCCTGTTTATCTGAGGCGCTGTCTGTGCCTGAAGTACTCGTAGCTGGTTTCTTCGTGGGGTCACTGACCGCTCCCAGGTTGTTCTTGTGGTGTGTCTCATCATTTGCTTCTTTTCCTTCTTCAAAGTGCAGCCAACACTTGAACAACATATGTCTTCCAAAACCTAGACTTGATCTTTACAAGAAAAGCTTTAGTTATTCTGCTGCTCATCTTTGGAATACCCTCCCATCCTGTATAAAAAATATAAATTATACTCCTTCCTACAACTACAAGCTTTCCTAATATCTATTTGATGTCGACTACATGCCTCCATGAATTATAAAACTTAAAAGTTATCTTAAACTGCTCTTACAGGCACCGAATACAGTTAATTGTTTTCTGAATAGTCCCGAAAATGTTGTTTAGTAGATAGTCATTTATAATGTATGTAGTTACTTCTGTACTGAGTGAATGTTTAAGAGCGACACGTAAATGTTATATTTTATTTTATGTCTCTCAGCTTCAATGTTAATTATGTTTGTTACATGAACAGCATATCTGTAGAATGTCTGGAAAGATGTATGATAAAGGGCAGAATGTCAGACGGGCCTGCGTGCCCAATTCTTAACCCTTTTGAAATAAAGATTAATCAATCAATCAATCAATCTTCTTCTTACGCATTGTCTGTCTATATCTGCAGTCCTGTCTCTTGGATAAACTTCACTGTTTTTTGTAACTCATATATGGAACCGCGGAGCTTATCTTCTTTAGTGGTTTCACTGGGCCAATAATTAGTTCTCTGTATCTCGTAGTTGGTGCAGTTCTGGAGGATATGTTCCACAGTTTGGGGCACCTGGGCATATGTACAATGAGTAGTAGTACAAACCTTAAGTATATAACCTTTGTATACATATAACTTCGGAGTCGGCTGTGTCTTGATCTGAGATGGAAAATTGTGATTTGCTACTTTCTGTTTAGCATGAGATAGTCATCATGTGGTGGTGTTTGTGGCTTCCTGTAGGTTTTTATCATGGTTTTCTTCTGATTATAGGTGATCGATATGTCTGGTTGCTCCATTTCAGTCCCCTCTTTGGCCAGACGGTCAGCTTTCTCATTGCCTGGTATCCCACAGTGGGAGGGAATCCACTGCAAGGCGACTCTGTGTTGTGAGCCAGTTTTTGACAAGGCATCCTTAAAGTCTCGTAGTTTGTTGCACTGAAGAGCTTCCAATACTGATCTTGCATCTGTGAGAATTACTACGGGACATGTGTCAGTTCTGGAATCTGATAGTTTTTCAACTGCAGCAATAAATGCCCTAACTTCTGCATCATAGTTGTTGCACTATTTTCCAGTGGGTATGGAAATCTTGTCAGTGGTGTTGTTTGGATATTCAATATGTTCTCCTGCCCCTCCATTTTTATGGCATTATGTGCAGATCCGTCTGTATACACACGTATTCAGGTTTCACGTGGATATTGTCATCTAGCAAACTAAGTGTGGCCGTTGATCTTACAAGACTGCTCTGCATCTCACCGTTCTGCACACCTTTCACTTCAGTTTGAATAGTTATTTGTATACAATCTTCTTCTTTCCATGGTGCATGCTCTGGTACATATGATAATGAAGTAACTACAGTTAGAAAGTCAGGTATCAGCTTACGCATACGCTTAGCTTGACGAATGAAGATGCTTCTTTTAAGCCGTCTTAGTGCCAAGTTATTGAATCTCTTCTTCAGAGGATGTCTTACAGAGCTGAGGAATTTCTCTCTCAAGGTGTCTCTACGTTCTTTTAGCGCTTGAACACCATTTTCTGCATTTCTACTACTGGTGTGGATCTCATGGCACCTGTGATAATCCGTAGTGACTGATTGTGTACCTTGTCTAGATTATGCAGCGTAGTGTTTGATGCTGTGCACCAAGATGTTCAGCCATATTCTAAATGTGGTAGAATGATACTTGATGATTCTTTTACTAGCTCCCCATGTGGTTCCACTCAATTTTCTTAGTATGGCTAGTTTTTTTCTGGCTTTTGCTTCTGCAGTGTTGATGTGTTACTTCCAGGTCAGTTTTGAGTCAAGAGTTAATCCTAAATAAGTGCTTGGTTGTCTATCCTTAAGGATATTTCATTTACAAAGATCTTACCTGCTTTATGTTTAGATGAGAGAGTGAACAGAGTGGTGCTTGATTTCTCTGTGTTGATACTTACACACCATTTGTTTGTCCATGATGTCAAGATGTCTGCTGCTCTTTGGAGTCTCTGTGTAGCAACTGTAGCGTATTAATCTGTAAACCACATGACCATATTATCTGCATACAGTGCCGCTTTGATTCCATAGGAAAGTTCCCTGACCAGGTCATTAATGAATACCAGGAATAATGTAGGTGAAATGACTCCTCCTTGTGGTACACCATGTTGCAGCAGTACTTTCTGGCTTTTGTGACCATCTATTACTACTCTCGCTCTTGTATTGTGTAAATAGGACTTTATCAAGCTGTACAGTATTCCATTCACATTGCAGTTTCTTAGTTTCCACAGCAGACCTTCTCCCATACTTTATCAAAGGTTTTCCTCAGGCCTATCCATGCTGCTAGTATAAGGCGTTTGTTTTTGGAATGCGTCCTCAATCTCTTGAGAAAGATAGGTGATTTGATCTTCTATACTGTAGTACTGCCTAAATACTGCTTGCTGTGGAACGAGAAGGTTTTCATTTTTCTAGGTATCATTTTAGCCATTCCCAATTAGGTCAATGATCCGTTCCATCGTTTTGCATAAACAGCTAGTGAGCCTGTAGCTGGAGGCTGTATCGCGGTTTTTCCCTGACTTTAGCACTGGCACCATGATTGCTTCCTTCCAGATTTGAGGTAACCTACCTGTGCTTCAACACATGTTGAAAATATCCAACAGCTTTCCCATTGCTGCCATTCCCAGGTTCTTGATCATTCCATTGGACACTCCATCTGGTCCTGGTTATTTCGTTGGTTTCAATTTACTGACTGCTAGGTCTAACTCACTGTGTGTGGTTGTTGCATCCATGACCTCCACTTTTCTGCCCTGTTCCTCTTCTTTCTGTGAGTCAGTGCTCACTGTACGCTCTTTCTCTGGATGAATATCAATGTTACAGTCTTGTGCAAACATGCGAGCAAAGTGATTTGCTACCTGCTTACCTGTAAGAGTTTTCCCATTCTCTATTAGTGTAATCTTTATACTTCTTCCGGTGCTCTAATCGATTAACTGTTTGATTAGTTTCCATAGTTTCCGTCCATCCTTTTCAAAGTGTAGGTATTCTGTTTTCTCTCTCCAACTTTCCCGTCTGGCTTGTAGTTTGGCTCTCTGATTTTAGCATGTTGGTTATTGTTGTGGTGTTCTTGGCATGGTCTATTTTGTGCTTGCTTTCGAGCTGTTTCCAAGGCATCATGGATTTTTCCCAGCTCACTAGACCAGTATGGTTTATAGTCCCTACGAGCTCCTCTGGGAATGGTTTCACGGGCGGCCTGAAGGATACAAGCACTGAATCCCTTCACTATGCTGTTAATATCCTTACCTTCTATGGACAGATGTCCCACCAGGATACGTGTACGATGTCTGTACATTGTCCAGTTTGCTTTTTTTATAGTTCCTTCTGGGGAGAAGGCTACTGGTGTTAATGAGTTCATTTTCTATTGTCAGGAAGACTAGTCGATGGTCGCTACCTCCAAGTTGTTTTCCAGCTTTGCTTGTAATGTTCCACTTCAGGTCTGGAGAGTGGAATCCCAGATCTAGTGTTGAGGTTGTATGCCAAACCCTTGAGTAAAATGTTGAGGGATCCATTGGCTAGTTGACCAGGAGGAGTCCATTATCATCCTCCCTGCTCTCAATTTCCTCTCCTCTTTTGTCTATGTGGTCATTGTCCCAGCTCTGGGAATGGCTGTTAAAATCGCCACAGACCATCAGTCTCTCTTTTTGTGGGATTGTTTCTAGAGCAAGTGGGCGGTCATTAGGACAGTAATAGTTAATGAAGTGTAAGTCTGTACTACTGGTTTTTAGATGGATCATCTGGTATTCGGCTCCTTCCATGTACACTCCCACCTGATATGCGCTAATATTATTCTTAACAAGTGTGAGTACTCCTCCTTTTCTTCTGTCCTGTCGGTCTGATCTAAAACACTGGTAGCCTCTGATTTTAAAGGAGGCATCTTTGGTTAGGTGTGTCTCCTGTATGCAGCATATACTTACCTGTTCCTCAAAGAGTATGTTCTCTAGTTCCACCTTTTTGCTATAGCCATCTTTAACACTACTGAAACTCTCAGCATTCCACTGCATTAATTTAAGTTCTTGCTTTTTGGCAATTTTCTGCTGTTCTATTTTTTGGCCAGTAGTTCTACTCTCACTTTAGAGTTGGTCACTTGATGAGAAGAAATGATCAGAGAATCCCAAAACAAGCTATTAAGTGGAACACAACAGGCCAAAGAAAAAGAGGCAGACCGCGTGAAACTCTGAAGAGGACATTGCTAAGAGAGGTCAAATTAACAGGCATAAAATTCCTTGATGAGGTTGAAAGACTCTCCGAAGACAGGAAAAATTGGCGAACTACTTTACAAGCCCTATGTGACGTTTAACGGCAAGGGAAGGATATAAGAAGAAGAAGATAAGCTCTACTCTCACGTCTCCTGGCTCCACAAAACGAACTGAGAGGACCTCCAGTAGCATTGGGTAGACTCTTTCGAGGCACGTGGCCCGGCACTGCACAGCCTGGTTAGTCTTCACAGGGCGAGCACCATGTTTAAAACTGCAGATAGAGACATTTCATTAGCGATAATGCATGGTACCCTGATTTTTGCGATGTGCCTTTTGGCTGGATGCCTCCGACTTCAGCACGTTTCCTTGCTAGGGCAGACTGTGGTCTTGCTCGGACTGCCATGATGACAGTGGTGTAGGCTGGCCTGCCCAAAATTTTGTTTTCCAGCCTCTGTAATTATGCCTCTTCTCCACGTCAGATCCAGCATGCAACGCTGGCTGGCCAGACGCTTTGAGACAGTTCCACAGAGACACTCCAGCTTTGGGATGAGTATTCCGATGAGAGCCTCAACGATGTCCATTCCCTGCCACCTATAGTTTGCTAGCTCTGTTTTGTTTACATCATTCTGATAGCCATTGATAGCCATTGTTGTAAAGACCCATAGGCTTGTCACATCCTGGATTAATTGGTTTCACACCAGATTTTCCTCATCCCTGCCGGTGATCTCCATGTCCCCATCCGTCCACCAACCTGACATTTTACATTATAACAATTACAGTTAGTGTTGATTGCTACATGTTTGTGGGCTGCAGAAGTAGCTCAGAGTTTTTAAGCAAACAGATCTATGTTCCCTGCCTCACAAAGACTATGTTAAGACAATTGTGTTAATAACACAGTTCTTCCAGGGAGTCATCAGTTGTCAATGTCCCTTCTGGCTCAGCATGTTGCATGTCTAGCTTGAGATCGATGTTGGAATTTTCCTTAGCGGTACCGGAATTTGCTTCGGTGTGTGCTACTCTGCGTTTGCTTCAAAAGCAAAGCAACATATCTTACAAAAAGAAAGGAGATAGACATACCGTTTTTAGCATTAAAGGACTATTTGGCAATGATCATAAATTAGATGCTTATGAAAGTGGATATAAAGTAGCAAAAAACTTATTATCCAAGTCTCGTGGATAACAGGATTTCTATTTAGCTGTAAATGTTGAATTCTCAGCAGCTGATGTGGTCAGGATAATAAATCATCAAGTATGATGGAGAATAGCTTAACGGTCTTCCTTATTTCATGGCTTTCATGGGACTTTAAGATGCCAACTATTTAGCATACTTCGCTACCGCTGTGGAGGGGTGCGTCAGATAATACAGATACACACAGACATATTCGCATGCATTAGTCATCAGAAGCACACGCTTCATACTTTTATAGACATATAGATAGACAAACAGATATACTGACTAGATAGATAGACAAACAGATATACAGACTAGATAGACAGACGAACAGATATACAGACTAGATAGATAGACAGACGGATATACAAACTAGATAGATAGACAGACAGATATACAGACTAGATAGATAGACAGACAGATATACAGACTAGATAGATAGACAGACAGATATACAGACTAGATAGATAAATAGACAGACAGACAGATAGATAGATAGATAGATAGATAGATAGATATAGATAGATAGATAGATAGATAGATATGGACGAGCAGAGATCCAGATTCTGAATACTTGAGTTAAGTCGCCGACCTATCCATTTCCAGTGTTATCATTGTATTTTAATTGTTGTCTCCCCTGATGACCGCGCGTGTAGACTGTTTGTCTGCGTGAAGGAGGTTCACTGTTTGAAGTTTTCTCCTGGCAGGATCAAAGAGATTTAGAGAACTTCCTCAAAGGTAAATTACGTGCTGTGTTTTGTGTATGCGCTGTTTTCATATTTCATGCGTGTGTGTGTATCTGTCGGTTGTTTTTTTTCACTACACACACGCTTATTAATCCATCCATTTAAGCTCCAATCGTTATTAATTATTTCATCCAACTGGCTCTCTATTTTTCTGTCCAGTCAGTCATGGTTGTTTTATGCACACGTTAGTCATTTTCATTTTCTCCTGATTTGTAGTCTGTACGCCATATCGTAAATTTCTTTATGAGCTTCACATGTTGTGTATATCGTTTTCTCAATTTCCATTCTCCATCCTTCCACTGGCTCTGTGTGTGTATACATATATTTTAATCAGAGGTGTCTTAATTGATTTTTCCCCTCGAAAAGGAGAGAATGATAGGTCATCACTCAATTCTAAGTCACTCCCATTAGTCCAAGTAATCAATTTCAAATGCAGGCATATCTCGCTTTATTTCCCACATCTGGTATGCATCAATACTAGCTTAAACTCAAACCTCCGTTCTCTAGATATGGCTGTTTCTAATAGATTATTAATATTAACGGGCTAAAAAATAAGTTCGTGTAGTCTTACTCATATATAGGTATAAACCTGATTTTATATTTATGGAAGAACAAACTATCAAGCGAAACAGATAAGTGAAAAGATCAGATTCAAACCAGGCATGTTTTAGTTCAGGAATAGTTCGTACTTGAGTTGCAGTATTACAAATATGATACGGCCGGGACATTGTACACTACAGCATGGAGAGATATGGCAGGTTAACTATTGTACAAATAAAACACAGAAAAGCACACAAGACACAAAACACACCCTAGATGATGTATTCGCTCCAGCGATGAAAACACCCTGAGCAAGATTCCATGAAGAACTAACACAAACACTGTCCCATTTCTATCCCTTAGTCATCAACAGTGCAGCGTTAATAGCAGGGACATTAGGCAACTCCTAACCTCCCCCCCCCCCCCAAACCAACCCACCTATACACACACACACACACACTTTCTCGGAGATTTTATTGAAATCGCTGCCGACAAGAACAGCCAAACAGCAAATTTTGTTATTAGATCGAGGAAAGGCCTCTAATATAGTCAGTCAGTTAGTCAGTCATTTGCATATCCCTTACGGAACTTTGCCTCCCTAACAGCTCTCCTGTAGGCCTCTCGGCTGTAAGCAAGATGGCCTGCTGCTAATGCGTCCATTGGAAGATCCTCAAAAATGTCTTACAGCCATCATCGCCTTGGTCTTCCACTCTTTCTTTTTCCCATTATGTACCCGTCCAAGACTGTCTTCTCTAAATTCTCAAGACGTTTAAAACATCCAAAATAATGAAGTTTTCTCTGCTTAATGTTCTTTACTAGCCAACCTTCTTCAATATTAAGTTCTTGTGGTATGGATACATTTATTCTTTTTTTGTGTCCATGATATTTGAAGGACTATTCTATAGCATTTACATTCGCATTTATGTGTTTCTCAGTTGTTTTGTTAAGTGTCCAGTTGTCACAACCATATATCGCAGTGAAAAGATGCATGCTCTTAAAAATCTTATTTTTGTAGTTCTGTCTGTTCCTCTCCACAGATTCTTTAGTTGTTTTATACAGTGTCCACGCTTTTCTCGACAAAATCCTTCTTAGTACCAAGACAGGACACTACTTCAGGCACTAGGTGAAAACCATACAAGTATACACTTCACCAGGATATCAAATCCTAATAAACCACACTTGAACTGCCCCCCCCCCAAAAAAAAAAAGGTATAATTAGTTCTGTCCGCAAGGATGCCCTATTTTCCAATTTCTAATACATTATAAGAGAGAAGGTGGCCAATTTTTCATCCTTTGAAAATTAAGTTCGTTCGTTTCGTAGATTCAGATTAGATAGGCATTTGTCCGACAGACACAGGGCAGTGTCCTTACAGAAATATACATTACCTTATTTATACCGCGGAGTGGAAAGTAGGTGCAGCTGTCGAGTCGACTGACTAAAAATATCAAGTCGCCAAGTCAAGTCCAAGTCGAGTTCTTCATCTTCACAGTCTTTAAAGTGACTCAAGTCGTATTCAAGACCAGTTCGATCGACTCGATCTGCATTATCTGGTAACATCGCATAGGTCTGTCGATCGGAGCCATTTTGCCTATCACATTTGCACGCTTTGAGTCTCCCCGTCAAATCCAGACATTCTAGAACATTTGTTTACCCTTTTCGCTGTTATTATATTGAAATTAGGCGTATTAATAAACTCGCAATTGCTAAAGATTCACATGATGAAGATTATCCTTTTTTTTAGCAATAAGGTGGTTTCTAAAAAAAAAAATTACAGTACATTTTGTTTACATAGTCTAGCGCACACTTAATAGAGTATAGTGTAAACATGGTTTTAGGGTTCTGTGTGCAGTAGTAAGCTAAAATAAGTGATTAATGAGTGTGACTCGCATTATTGCTAAGTTTGCTTTATTGCTGCAGTCTAGATCAGTCTGCAGTATCTTCGATATATGCTTGTATAACATTCGCTGGCACATTTATAATTATTTAGTAAACTACTGAATGTGATATGAAACAACTAAAATATACAAATACTGAAGACAGAGGTTCTAGTTTTTTTTTTCAGAATTGTTTTTGCTGTGATCTAAATCCGAAACACTGGTATCATATTAAAGAAACACTGGTGGCATATTAAAGAAACACTGGTGTCATATTAAAGAAACACTGGTATCATATTAAAGAAACACTGGTGTCATATTAAAGAAACACTGGTGTCATATTAAAGAAACACTGGTATCATATTAAAGAAACACTGGTATCATATTAAAGAAACATTGGTATCATATTAAAGAAACATTGGTATCATATTAAAGAAACACTGGTATCCTATTAAAGAAACACTGGTGGCATATTAAAGAAACACTGGTGGCATATTAAAGAAACACTGGTATCATATTAAAGACATGAAAAATTGCTGCTTCCATCTTCGTGAGATGCTATAATACTATTATTTAAAATAAATTAATCAGGTTACTGTTCTTAACATTTGTTATTGTATTATTTTTATATACTGCATATTATATTATTTATAATTATTTCCACTGTCTCTATTTCAATACTCGTTATTAGACTCACTTCACTCATCAACAAATTGAAGATGTTTAACATGTCTATGACGAAAATGTGACAAGTCATTTATATTTATCCATCGGACCAATAGACACCTGATTATTTTATTCAGTATATAGCAGTATTCGTGTAAAAACGGTTGGCTTGATAGTAAGGGCATTATTATGGGTTTTTCTATTTGAATTTTCTCGTGCTGAGATCCTTCGAGAAGGTCACGTGGGCTGCAAAACCCGTGACAGGGAATTGTGGGGGCAAGGCTGAGTGCGTGGAGTCAGTTTTGGTTTGAACGTGTAACTGTGTGGACGTTTTTTTGACCTGTGTGATGTCTTCGTGGAACATATGAACGTTATAGTTGCACTGCAGTGGTAAGTATGAGTGGACTGGCCACATGGCAGGGATAACCAACCGGCAGTCAGATTTAATGTTATTTTCATCAACATTATCATCCTTCCATCAATAAATGTTCCAAGTCACCGTTACCCAGGATTTATTTGACTATCTGTACTAGTTGTCCTCAACGTGAGGTTTTGAAGAGCCTGGATGAGAAGTATGTCTGGAACAGTGTTTAACTAATCCAGCAAGTAAGAGTGAGAGCTGGAATTCTGTGTATAACTAGTCCAGTAACCTCAACTCACGAAGATCAAGATGAAAGTCTACCCTGTTATTCACATTCGTAACGTGATCACTTCGATACGATACGGCCTAAGTAAACCCTATTAACACACTGTACACACCAACAGTACAGACAGAAAGAACAAGACCACCAAAATTTTATTATAAGTATTACTGGTAGAAGATTCAACTATTACATTTAAATACTGATTTCGAATCAAACAGTGACACACACACACACAACAGAACTCTGCGAGAAGATGCTGTTCTGACGATCTTTCTGAGAGAAGCTTTACTTAGTTCTTCAGGTTCTCACATTCTCGTTTACAACATTCCACTTGGCTCTCAGCTTCCCATCTCTCACTGGCTACCACTAACTGACCTCGTGCAACACTGCTCCAAAACTAACTCACCAATCACTAATCGTGGACCAGCGATTCTGCTCAAAGAGACCGACTGATCAGTCAGATGACTTCTTTAGGCTCTGCTATCTAACCCACCGTATTGTCATGCAGCTTCGATTAGTCAGAGGTCAAAAGACATTAGAAGGCCTTTGATATACTATAACTCCTACAATCAGTGACCACATTAAGTGTTTCTCCGAATCAATGTTAACATGCTTCAGGGTTCATGTATTTCTTAATGTTAACGAACTTAAAATTAATCTAGAATATCAGTATTAGCTATAGTTATAAAAAGGAATTTTTGTTAGAAATTAGAAAGAAAAAACAAAAAGCAAAAGTTACGACAGTTTTTAAAAAAAAGTACATATCCGGGTGCAGCATAACTTTCACGAAGCAAGAATTTCATAACAGTGGACCTAAGTTTAAGAGAAATCTGCCGTCCTATATTTCTGCTTCCAGTAAGAGGTGTATCCCAGCCAGTCTGGCTTGATGGTTACGTTGTTTACTCGAAGTACAGGCCAAGTTTTGCGATCCTGCTTTGGTCCACAAATTACTTTCCTAAGTAAGTAGTCATTTGTTACTTTGTAAACTATAGAAGTTAAATGACTGAAATAAGCTTAAGGTTGTGGGGAGAGAGAGAGAGAGAGAGAGAGAGAGAGGAGAGAGAGAGAGAGAGAGAGACGGGCAGACAGACGGGCAGACAGAGAAAGACAAAGAAGTTGTACTAATGGCTTTACGATTTTCAACTTTCTCATTAAGAAAAAACTGCATGTAAAAAAGGATAAAAGAAAACAATCCAACTTTATTTTATTACATTCACTTAAAAAACATACTCATATACACACACAACACACGCATACATACTCACGTACACGACAAATGCAATAATTTTTTTGTTTAAACTGGAAATCCCTGAATACAGAATTCCATTGTACAATATTATTTCACCTGTTTTGTTCTGAGTTAACCCTGAATACAGAATTCTATTGTATGCTTTCACCTGTTATGTTCTGAGTTAACCACTGTTATTGGACATAGTGTGTGGCGTGTGTGTGACATTCCTTTCATTACTCACTTTATCTGTTCGTCATGGAAAGGTAGCATCAGCCATAAAAAATACTAAAATTTAGGCAAAAAACCCTAATAAAACTATTAATAGAAATGTTTTCAGGTCTTTCAATAAAACTTTCCTCGAAATGGACGATGCTGAACTCATCGACATGTGATCGGAAATGCAGAAATTGATTCAGTTGAAAATGGTGTATAGGAACAACAGATTTAATATAGTATAGGCCTGTTCTGATATAAATGGATACCACAGTGCATTCAGTCATCACTCAAGTGATCTTTAAAGTAATAGTACTGAATAAAAAAAAAGATATTTGTTTTGAAATACAGGTTAGAGCAGAAAGACTTTACGTTTCTCAGAATGAAATAAATAAGCATCACTTTGCACTAGTGAACCTTTAATGGTGTACAATTGGTCTATAAAGACATGAGATTTACCTTGGGTAGACAATTAGTAGCTCTTTCAGCTTGTATATCTACATAAAGATTATATTTTTTTAATAGTCTCTATTACACACACACGCACGCACACACTCACCCACACAGAGCTGAAGTGAATTTCGGAAGGTAAATATTATCTTCCGTAGAATATCTTGTGGGATATTTTCAATTTTTTTTTTTTCGTTTGAGAGAATAATCTTCAAACAAATAAGGACCAGTCACGCAGGACAACGACGTACGACATCAGTTAACTTTGGACTATGCAACGGACGCTGATGAATCTCACAAGGATTTTCAACTGCTAATTTTATAGTAATTTTATAGTGTTTTATATTAATAATTTTAATACAATAATTTTATAGGCCTGCTCTGATATAAGTGGGTGCCACAATGCATTCAATCATCACTCAAGTCTATTTCCACTCTAGTATACAATAATTGTACAGTATATTTTATTTTTAATAGTTCATTAATTTTTTTATTTAAATTTATTAATTATTTAATAATTATTTATAATTATTACATTATAAATAAATATAAAAATATATAATATTTTTATATTATATACAATATAAAATAAACAACATAAAATATATAAAATATAAAAAATATAAAATATAAACATAAAAATGTAATATAAATATAATTATTTATAAACACATTTATAATTCATTAATTATTTAATAATTAGTTATTAATACTTGTACAGCATTTAATATACAATAATTGTACAGTCTGCACTCTGTTTTTAGGATACCGGATACTGAATATGACCTAGCTCTGTTGCTGGTATGAGGGAGCTGCTTCATTACACTCAGGACATGCCCATAAGTTCACTGCATTCGGCATCGGGATGTCATTTAGCATTTTGTCTGATATAATACCAATACTGCGTTGGTTGTAAATGGCTCGTGTTCTAGTGCACAACTGGGACTTGTTTCCACTTCTTCTGAGAACTTGTAAATTCACTGAGGCGGGCGTAGCGTGCACTTTTGAGGAAGGTTTCTTGGGCAGACTCTTCGATTTACTGCTTGAAAGGTTAATATATGTCTTGTTTGTCCAAACTGATGTTTCCTAGTGGGTTACCCCTCGTTGGAAGTTGATCAGGTTTTTAATTTGCTAATGGCGCCGGAGTGCACCGGGCAGCATATCCATGTGATGTTTTGGATTTGCGTTTTGGATATTATGTCCAGCCACTCTGTTCTAAGGGTACAGTGTTTTATCTCTCTTAATAGTCTTTGAGAGTCTGTGATGACTGTAAATCGTTGTACATTCTGAATTATCAGCCAGTTCAAGGCCTGCGCAACGACTTCAGTTTCCATCTGCATGCTTGAGTGGGTGTTTTCTATGCTTCAGCTGTGATCTCTAGTAACTTTTCTTCCGGGTATGTTGTGAAAGCCTGCCCGCTTTTAATACTTCAGGGTACTGATCCATCCGCGTAGATGACAATGTCTTCAGTGTGTGAGATTTTCTTAATTAGTTCGTTATTTCGTTCTGTTAAAACGTCCTCAGATTTATTACATTTAATCCAAACTGTCCATTTCCCATCATCTCATCTCTGCTTATCAACAGAGTCATGAACTTCAAGAACAGGCTCGTGAATCCATATATCAATGGTTTCTGCGTGGTTGCAGATCCAAAAGAAGACTTCAAATGGTTCCAAAACATCTGTGAAAATGTCAACGCCATCCTATGTTCAAAAAGGTTATGATAGTACATTATTGTCAGCACTATATTGAAATCTCCAAAGTCTCCTGTTATATATATATGGTTCCCATATTGCAGCCAAGAACCTGTGCTATAAACTAACAAATCAATATCTGAAAATTAAGGTACAATATATGGCAAACTAAGGCATTGAGCATTAGCAGGTCAACGCCATAGACAGCCATGCGTACTTATCAGTCTCTTCCATGGATGAGAAATATGAATAGTGTGGTTGGCTGAGTGGTTAGCGCTTGGTCTAAAGATCCGGTGGTACCGGGTTCATGTCCTAGCACTGGGAATTTCTTCTGGTACCACCACACTAAAAAGGCCCAGGGGTCCACCCAGCGTGTAAAAATGGTTACCATAGAAACCAGGGAAGGTAAATGCGGCCAAGCGTGACACTGACCACATCATACTTTCATGTGCCTAAAGTCTTGAAAAAACAAACTTAACACCGTATGCCCAATATGCCTTAATGGCATGAAAACGGGGATTTTATCTTTTACCTTGTGCTCAAGACAAAAGAGAAAAAAACAACAACAAATATTACAGTCAGACATGTGAGAATCTTCTTAACAAAATGATGCTCATAAGCTAAGTCCACTGATATCTTCTGGATTCACAAACATTTTTAAGTCAAAATTCTTCTTTAATTTAATTCTTTTCATTTTAATTTAATACTTTAATTCTTCTTCTGTACTGATAAGTACAAAATAGTTCAAAGTCGCAACAAAATTATCCTTTCGTAACTGGTACATTAAAAGCGTCACTTTCTGTTCAAGAGTAAAAGCAAGTGCCTTAGCGAAGCTTTCATTTATCAACTGTACCGAGTGATAAAGAACTCTGTAGGATTAATGAAGTTGTCAGACTTCAGTGTGGCAGGAATTTTCGGCGGGAAACCTGCTCTGTATTCTTCGTTTTCTCATTTCTTTCCTCTCGCATACTGAAAGGGTTTTTTCGTGAATGTTTATTAGATTTGCTGTAATTTTACATTTTTCGTTAAAATGCCACCAAAGTCAAAACCACGTTCGGTGCACTCACTTCAGTGCAATCAAACAACGTTTGTACAAAGTACACAAGACACAAGCATCGAGAGTTTAAAAAAGAAACTAGCTAATTTATGAATGCAATAGACCCTTGTAATCATGACCCCAATCAATGCCATGCACTCTTTATCAAACTTGCCGTGAATTTGTCTGTTTTTAGGAGATGGCGGCTCAGCGATTACGATCCTGCCGGTACTCGGCGACCTAAGGTGATTATACCAGACATTATTCTATGAAATCGATTCTCGTCTTATCGCACTGTGGAGCAATAAATACTTGCGCCAATACATACAAATACTTTGAAATAGTTCTTTCTTTTCAGCTGAACTCTAAATTGTCAGTTTTTATTGTATGTGGTATCATTTCATGATCGTCACTGTCACCATCACAAACATCATCGTCATTTTCATCATTTTTTTTCAGTCACTCATTCTTTGTGAAATCAAGAGTGTGCCTGTATTTACAGCACTTATTCTTTGTGAAATCAAGAGTGTGCCTGTATTTACAGCACTCATTCTTTGTGAAATCAAGAGTGTGCTTGTATTTGCACTCATTCTTCGTGAAACCAAGCGCGGGCCTGTATTTACAGCACTTATTCTTCGTGAAACCAAGCGCGGGCCTGTATTTACAGCACTCATTTTTCGTGAATTAAAGTACGGGCCTGTATTTACAGCACTCATTCTTTGTGAACTCAAGCGCGAGCTGTATATACAGTATTCATTCTTCATTAAATCAAGCGCGGGCCTGTATTTACAGCACTCATTCTCACGTGAACATTTGTATTTGTTTATGGCATACAGTGGTATCTGTGTATATCCTTCTCTCGTATGTTTCGTTCGCAAGCAGACACACAGATTTCAGAGGCAAATTCCCTATCATAGATGTGTCAGCTGCTTATTTTTAAATTTTAGCTGAATGAAGCATGGCGGAAAAAGATATAAAATAAATAATCATGGCCTACTTTTCAGAAGCGAGGTCTTATCAGAATGTTATGTTATCTTATTTCATTCACTTTATCTGGCAATAAATTATTATAGGAAAATGTTTGATTGAGTAAAGTTTGTGGCGTTATCAGTAAAACTTTTTTCCCCCTCTTTCTCTAGTCGTAGTGTTAGATGCTTTGGTTGTTTTTATCATAGCTTGTTTAAGGAACTGAACTGAGGAAAATGTCTGAATAATAGAGCGCCAAAAAACAATCCAAACTGGTCACATGTTGCGGGTGTCATCTGGTTCGCAGAATGCTCATTTTATTCTAGATAGATAGAGGTGTCTGCTTCAGTTTTACGAAACGACAGAGGGAATGAGGAAAGTAAAAAGAAAAATATATTATACATTCAGATCTGTGGCATAATTCATTTCAGTTCATCAACATCATCATGTGCCGTGCCGACTGGCGTTGACTATTATGTTTCTCTTTAGTACCAGATCCTTCATGCTGACTATCAGTTCAGTTGGTGATCAATTCGCAGTACAAAAATTCATTCATTCATTCACTTGCATGTCCCTTGCGGAACTTTGCTTCCTTAACAGCTGTTTGAAAGGCAAAGTACAAAAATTGTCCCTAATAAAAAGCAATCGTAATTTCTTTTGTTTACTGATTCACACAAAGAAACCGGCACAACCACAAACCATTCAGTGTAGAAGCATTGTTCTAAATACTCTATCAGGTATATATGGCGGATTAAAGAACTTTTTTATAGTGAAACAGGAAAAAAAAAGGAAGAAAATGCTCTCATCAATAACTACGTCATAAAGTTGAACAATCTAAAATAAATATACAACGCAGGCACACAGCTGGGAAATCTGTCGCTTCTTTAATAAATAAGTGAGTGTCAATCATATAATGCGAGAGTTTGCAACTGATTTAGACAGAGAAACAAAGGGGCGGCAGCCTGGAATGGCAAGCGCGTGGTATATTCTATTGTTTAAATATTTAAAAACAATCCTCAAGTAAGACTCATTTGCCTTGGAAATTGGTTCACGTGTTGTAAGATTTTATTTTTTAAAAATCATTAATAAAGGGTTTTTAATCTGTTCTTTTATATTTATATAGGTACAGGTGACTGGTGTTTGAATGTTCTTATATGGTATCTTAATCATATTACCTGAGGCACATGATCTGTTCTTCCCTCTGTCCCATTTCGCCATTCATTTCTTCATATCAGATCATTACAGTAAAGGAAGACACAAATACCGATTTTTAAAATCAAAGATCATCAGTTTATAATATTAATTGACAAGATCAACATATCAGTTTTTAACATTTATGATTCCTTCATAAAATGCAAGCACAGACAATGGAATAACTGAATCAATTTACATTTTGTACATATTATGGGGTCAGCATGATACAAACAAAATCGTCCCATATATATTTTCAAAGTATTGTCTTATTTGTATAATTATAAAGAAAAGAAACCACCGGCAAGAAAATATAACAAAATGCATACATATAAAATTCAAAAATACATTGATTTATATGCATACATAAACTTTCAGTGCTACTATTCAATTCAAATGTAATATCCACCCTCATTTATGCATGTGAAAGCTGGAAAACATCTAAATAAATAGAAAAGAAATTAGTCTCTTTTGAACAGGCATAAAATCCTTTGCTGAGGTTGAAAGACTCGCCGAAGACAGGAAAAATTGGCGAACTACTTTGCGAGCCCTATGTGACGTTTAACGGCACGGGAAGGATATAAGATATAAGATAAGATACATAAACCTTCAATGCATATTAACAAAATTTAAAATCTTACATAAAAATTCGCATTATAATATATATATATATATATATAACTATTCATATGTCACTCGTATTTTAACAGCTGTACCTGTATGGGCCGGGACGGAGCGGAACGGGTAGATTGTCACAGCTTGCATGTGTCCACATCTCAGAATGTAAACCATAACCAAACCGGGGATATATATATACACAGTGGTACCTCGGGTCACGAACTTAATTCGTTATTTGACTCCGTTCACGAACCGAAAATTTTTTTCCTATTGAAATTAATACAAATCCATTTAATCCGTTCGCCCGCTCCAGAAACACACTGGTTTTTTTTTTCATTTTTTATGGATTTATGTGTGGCAAAAATATATAATATAAAATATACAGTATAACTTTACCTTTGTGGTTGATAGTTGTTGGTGCAGGTAGATGTTAGAGGAGGAGGAGGAGGAGGACTACTCCTTCGAAGGGAGAGTCCCATTCCATAATAACGTCGGGCAACTGTGTAGGTATTTCTGGTGTTTTTTCTCGTGTTTGTATCCTGGGAAGTGGTTCAATCGCTGGCTCGGTGGCTGGTGGTTTCAAAAGATAACGATCCAGAGACATTTGTATTTTTCTTTGTTGGATAATTTTCCGAAAATGCGACATCACATTGTCATTTAAAATGTCCACTGCACTGCTGGTCACAATTTTTTTTTAGGTCGGATCTTTGTTCTATAAGATCGTACAGATCATATATTTAGCCATGTCGTACTGCTTGGCGAGATCAGAAACACGAACAGCATTCTCATGTTTAGTTATTATTTCCTTCTTCGTTTCTATTGTAATAAGCTTAAGCTTCTTGACACCACTGTCGCTAGCACTTCTCACTTTCTTGGGAGCCATAATGAGGGTTAATTTAATGCAAAAAGTACCAAAAAACAAAATTGTATCAAGAAAAACGCAACGACAAGCAATGTTGACAGCGCGCAAACCTGAGTACAACTGATGCTGTTTGGGAGCCGAAAACATGGCGCCAAAGCCATATTTGTGCGTTCGTGTGCCGAGGCATTGTTAGTGGATCGAGTCAAATTTTTTTAGAAATTGTGTTCGTGGGTCGATTTGTTAGTGACTAGAGGTGTTCGTGACCGGAGGAACCACTATATATATATATATCAGCTAGTGTATATATATATATATATATATATATATATATATATATTACACTAGCTGATTGCCCGGCGTTGCCCAGATATTTATTTATCCAAATCGTCTATTAGACAGGAAAAGGATTCATTCCATGTATAGTGTAATACTGAAGTAATTTTATTTACCGGTATTTAAAAGTATTAGTATAGTATGCAAATTATAGAGTAAAGTCTTTTACAAATTCTCTCTCTCTCTCTCTCTCTCTCTCTCTCTCTCTCTCTCTCTCTCTCTCTCTCTCTCTCTGAACCTTAAGTGCGCAGGGCATATGGGGCATCTGCAAGGGTTTTCCACAAATGCCTGTCCTTTGCCTTTTTTTTCTGCTCTTGCCCATATGAGCCCTCAATTGCTCAACATCCTATCTGTTGTTCTTCTCCATGTCTATTTTAGTCTACCCTTACTTCTGTTCCCCTGTGATGTCCATCTTAGTGCTATTTTTGGTAGTGAGTTTTCAGTCATTCATAGCACATGTCCAAACTATCGCCAGCGTCTTTCTTCAATAATTGCTGTCAGTGGCTTCATTTGCATTTGTGCCAACAAGATGTTATTTCTTATGGTGTTTGGCCAAAATATTTTTCTAATTCTTCGTAAACATTTAGTTCAAAGAATTCAACTTGTTTTCTATGGTTTTGGTGATTTTCCAGCATTCACTTCCATAGAGTAGTACACTTAGAACATTACTCTTAAATATCCCGATTTTCGTATTTATGCTTAGTTTTTTACATTTCCATATAGTCTGCAGCATTGCTGCTCTGTGCTGTCTCCATTTTCTACTACTCTACTGCCAAGGTATACAAATTCGTACACATCACTGCTTCACTCCTGTTTGTACCCTGAAGCTGCTGGAGGTATGTTCTCCACAGATCACTTTGCACTGAAAACCCTCGTATAGGGCTTTGATTACATTTACTATCTTATGGGGGAGGCCATGCCATCTTAGGATTTTCCACAGTGCATCTCTGTTGACACTGTCAAGGGCTTTCTCAAAATCTATAAACAATGCATATGTTGTGCTATGCCACTCATTTGCTTTTTCTAATATTTGTCTAAGTACAAATATGTTGTCTATGCATGATCTTCCTTTCTAAATCCTGCCTGCACTTTCCAAAATTTTCCTTCAAGTGCTGGTATGATTCTGTTGATGATTATTCTGCAAAATACTTTACTGATGGGTAGCAATAGGGTAATGCCTCTCCAGTTCCTGCAATCTCTGAGGTCACCCGTCTTTGGTAGTTTTACTATAAGGCCAGTTTTCCACTCCTCTGGATCTTTTTCTAGATCCCAAATTTGTTGTAGTATCCGGCAGGGTTGTTTTGGTGTTTCTGTTTCTTCTGCTTTCAACATCTCAGCAGTCATTTCATCTTCACCTGGTGCCCTGTCTAATTTTAGCAAATTCAATGTAATATTAATTTAATTCACAACGTGATTATAAACATTTTTAGTTTCACATCCTGGAGCAAGAATAAATAAATTCTTTCTTTAGGTTGCCCGTGAGAGAATTATGGTGATTTCAGATCTATCCCTCTCCCTCTCTCTCTCTCTCTCTCCCTATCTCTTCTCCTTCTCCCCCTCTCTCTCCTTCTCTCTCCCTCACCTCTCTCTTCCTCTCTCTACCTCTCTCTCCCTCACCTCTCTCTCACTCTCTCTCCCTCAGTCTCTACCTCTTCTTCCCTCTCACTCACCTCTCTTTCTCTCCTTCTTTCCCTCTCTCCCCTTCTCTCTCCCTGTCTATCTCTCCCTCTCTTTCTCCCTTTCTCTCTCTCTCTCTCTTTCTTCCTCTCCCTCCATCACTCTCTCTCTCACTCCCTAATTTGAGAAGCTAATTTGAAAGTAAAACAACTAAAGAATCTGTGGAGAGGTACAGACAGAGCTACAAAAATAAGATTTTTAAGAGAATTAAAATTAATCCCATCGCAACATATGCCTGTGAGACCTGGCCACCACTTAACAAAACAGCTGAGAAACACATGCCTTTGAATGTAAATGCTACAGAAGAGTTCTTCAAATATCATGGACACAAAAAAGAACAAATATATCCATACTACAATAACTTAATATTGAAGAAGGCTGGCTAGTAAAGAGGATGAAACAAATAAAAAAATATTTTGGACACATTAAACGTCATGATAATCTAGAGAAGACCGTTTTGGAAGGGTACATAATGGGAAAAAGAAAGAGAGGAAGACCAATGCGAAGATGGTTGCAAGACATCGTTGATAATCTGCATTGGATGCATCAGCAGCAGGGTATCTTGCTCACAACCGAGATGCCTATAAGAGGGCTGTTAGGGAGGCAAAGTTCCGCAAGGGACATACAAATGAATGAATGAATTTGAAAAAATAAGAAAACGGCACAGTGTCACTGAGCAATGAAATCTGCTATAGAATACAATAAAAAGCTAATATAAACATAAAGAAAAAACAAAGTTAAAATTTACTTTTACAAATATAATTAAAACAAAAAGAGACCATCAAAATTATTTAGAACATCATAATTATTTGGACTTGCTATGGGAGGCTAGAAATGGTACTCTTAGATCAGCATCGCTCTATTTCACGATTATTTCCCTTAGACCATCTTTTGTTCTTCTTCTTCGTGCGCATATCGGCGACGATGCGTGGTACCCTGATTTTTGCGATGCTTCTTTTGGCTGGGTAGCTCCGACTTCAGCATCTTTCCTTGCTAGGGCAGACTGTGGTCTTGCTCAGACTTGCCGTGAAGACAGTGGTGTAGGCTGGCCTGCCCAAAACTTTGTTTTCCAGCCTCTTGTGGCTGTACTTAAACCCCGTCTCCACGTCAGATCCAGCATGCAACGCTGGCTGGCCAGACGGCTTTGAGACAGTTCCACGGAGACAATCCGTCTTTGGGATGAGGAATCCGATAAGTGTCTCAAAGATATCCATTCCCCGCCACCTATATAGTCTGCGGCTCTGTTTTGTTTACATCATTCTGATAGCCACTGTTGTAAAGACCCATAGGTTTGTCACGTCCTGGATTCATCGGATTCACACCAGATTTTCCACATCCTCGCAGGTGATCTCCATGCTCCCATCCGTACACCAACCTGACATTGCATTTTACAAAAATAACAATTACAGTTAGTGTTGATTGCTACAGTTTTTTGGGTTACAGAACTAGGTTAAGCAACCAGATCTATGTTCCCTGTCTCACAAAGACAATGTTAAGATACGCCTTTCTTAACACAGTTGTTCCCATGGGAACTCTCCTTCAATTTAGTGGAAAGTATGTCACCCCTTCTTACCCCTATCCCTATGAGAGATAGGGGTGTTTTACCCCTTTCCCCCCCCCCCACATTATACATCTTCATATTGTAAGTTATGTGTACCAAGTTTAAGTGTAATTGCTCCAGGCGTTCCAGAGTGATGTTGGAACGTGCATGCATAAATACATAAATGCACACATCCATTTTTATATATAATGATATATATATATATATATATATATATATATACACACACACATATTCTTTCCCATCGCAACATATGCCTGTGACCTGGACACTTAACAAAACAGCTGAGAAACACATAAATTCCTTTGAATGAAAATGCTACAGAAGAGTTCTTCAAATATCATAGACAGAAAAAAGAACAAATACTTCCATACCACAAGAACTTAATATTGAAGAAGACTGGCTAGTAAATAGGATTAAACAATTAAAACTTCAATATTTTGGACACATTAAACGTCATGATAATCTAGAGAAGACTGTCTTGGAAGGGTACATAATGGGAAAAGAAAGAGAGGAAGACCAAGGCGAAGATGACTGCAAGACATCGTTGATAATTTGTAAATGGATGCATCAGTAGTAGGGTATCTTGCTCACAACCGAGAGACCTACGGGAGAGCTGTTAGGGAGGCAGGGAGGCAAAATTCCGCAAGGGACATGCAGATGACTGTCTGATTTTTTTACTCACACGCACACAGAGAGAGAGAGAGGAGAGAGAGAGAGAGAGAGTCTTTCCTGATTTAAAAAGAAATCTGGTACACAAAAACTATGCTAGGTACTGACATGTATGGGATATTTTTTCTGTAGGGGGTGGGAGGGGGGGTGGCGCAAATTTTACCTCAACTCAAAAATGTATTTATTTATTTATCTTTTTCATTCTCTGAAAAAGTGTAAACGATACTTGATTTTTTTTTTTTTTTTGTGGCTATCTTTTCTCTAACATCTCTTTAGTCACTTTCGTTACAGCATTCCGTTATCTTTGCCTTCAAAGTTTCAATATCGGAAACTGGAGAACTTAACAGTTTGTCCTTAATATACCCCCATAAAAGAAAATCAAGAACAGAAATAACCGGCAAATACGGAGGCCATGGTGATGGATAATTCCTCCCAAATTATGAATTTGTTTCATGACACCACAAAACACAGTGGACTTTCTCTTCATAGATACCAATTTGAACTCGAAGAATCGGCCTACGTAATGATGCTCTTTTTCTGCCTAGCATAGTTTTTAAGATATGATTTTTCTTAATCAGGGAAGAGCTTTATGATCACCTGTATATATCATCACAGAGCTGTTACGACCTCTTGCAGAGCTTTGGTTGAGAAATCTTGATCTAGAGGTGCGATATTTCCTTAGTTGATACAGAGGGTCTTTTGTTCTAATGACAGTCAATCTGTATTTTTTACGTTCTATCTTATTAAACTTTGTTTTCCATTTTCAGGATGACAAACACAGAAAGAACAAAACATCAATACTGGCTTATGCTGTGAATAAAAAAAACAAGTAACTAAACTAATTAAAAATAGTCTAAATTATTGGTTGTCTTAGTTTTACTGCAGCGCCTTTGTATACATTTATATGTTACGTTTTAAAATTTTATCAACAAAAATTCTTGTTGTGCACAATAAATGGATCGCCAATGAAATGTCCGGTGTCTATGAAGAGAAAGTCCACTGTGTTCTGCGGTATTCTGAAACAAATTCACCACTTGGAAGAGATGATCCACCACCATGGCCATCACATTCACCGGACATTTTCTCTTTTTTTCCGGCAGCCGGTGTCGCTGTGGATATCGAAGATTTTATGCTGATTAATTTATACTGAGCAAAGACTCAACATCCATTATGAACAAGTGAATACATAGACATTAACCTTTCATCATTTACGGAACTATTCGATTAACCTCTTATTCGAAGAAATGTCTTGACCTGATTTGGTCTGCTGACTTCTATGCTATCTGTGAAGAAGATCATCTGGGCAAGAAACGCTGTTCAAATGTGATTACGCATGTTTTGTGAATACAGATCAGTGGTTTGCAAAGTGGAAGGTATAGTTTTCCTTCCCTTCCTCCATCTCTCTCTCCCCCGCCTCCCCCGGCCGATGGGAAGATCCAAGTAGCAATGAGAGAAGAAGGAGGAGCATGGGGCATCAGAATGAAACGAGTGTGGGGGTTGGGGGGGGGGTGGAGGGGACAGTGCGCTACGGATTTGAACTGGAAAGCAAGGGGACGGCTGCCTATAAAGTATGCGAATCATTTATATTGATGTAGCTTGTGTACATGTTACAGCAGCTCATTTACTATAATGAAGAAAGTTACAAATTTATTTTAGACAGAACTGACGCCGAATCTCACATTTCCTGCAAACAGCCACCGGACATACAGTATGACCTTGCTTCCACTTCTATTTCTTGCGTCCCTTCTTCCGGAAATGATTTCTTCTAGGGTGGCTCATATGAAATTTGACCAAACAACCTCTGGTGAGATAGATATGCACAATGCTTATTTTTCATTACGAGAGAATGCTGCGTATATATTAATCACATGCTTGTTATAACATATTAATGGCAGCATTTTAATCTTAAATGACGATTTTGAAGTAGCCGATAAACATATCACGCTTTGCCTGGGCACTTAGTACGGAGAAAATGTCTTGTCTGTTTGCAGTTTTCCGACTCTCAACTCTGTCAATCAGCTTCAGGGGAAGGACAAGTAGGTCTAAAAATCTAATATTGTAGGAGGGGAATGTGGTAGGCTAAGGAACGTTTGCACCAACTGCTTAGGGTGTTTCCAATCGCATTTTTGGGGTTTTGCTAACTTGATTTTGCCTCTGCTGCGCCATCTACAAGACGATGGGCGTGGCAGGGACTGGTAGAAGTGCTTACTGTCATGTAGGCCAGGTATACACTGTAACAATCTGTATTAATGGTAACATTAAATTGGGAGCTTTATTTTTATTGCAACAACTTGGGGATGTTAGGACGTTGTACATTTTTATGTATGTATATTTCGCAGTCAGTGAGTTAATACTTGTTTATTTGTAGTTTTTGTTTGTTTGGTTGGTTGAGTTTTTACGCAGTTACTTCTCAAAAACTGCATTTTACAATAATCACCACTCGGCATCATCCTAGCACTACAAGTTATCTGCCTTATCATTCAGTGCACGCTTGTACACCATGTGTGCTGCTTTTTTTCTGTGTGGATAATGTTGGAAACTATAAGCTGTTTCACCTTTAAGTAATTTGAACTATGTGTGTGTGCGCGCGTGCGTGCGTGCGTGTGTGTGTGTGTGTGTTTCACTTTTAAGTAGTTTGAACTATATATTTATATATATATATATATATATATATATATTACTTAAAGGTGAAACAGCCTATAGTTTCCAATATTATCCACACACACACAAATATCAACTCACTACCAAAAACAGCACTAAGATGGACACCACAGGGGAACAAAAGTAAGGGTAGACCAAAAGAAGCATGGAGAAGAACAACAGACAGGATGTTGAGCAATAGAGGACTCACATGGGCAAGAGCAGAAAAAAGGCAAAGGATAGGCATTTGTGGAAAACCCTTACGGAAGCCCCATGTGCCCTGGGCACTTACGGTTCATATACATATATATATATATTATATATATATTGCTAACTGACAATAATTGATGTGATAATGATAGCGGAACAAAAATAAAACCCTGCTTATTTATTAACTCCTTATTTTCTTATAAAAAGAATCTTATAGAATTTCTCTGACTAGTTTTGAAGTTTTACAATTACTTTCAGATATCCTCAGTTTTATCAATTATTTATTTTAACAAATGCAGTACAGTCTTATTGCTGAAAATAACTCCTTTGAAAATAGACATTTATAACAAGGAACCTTTTTTTTTTACCACCTAGTATCCTAATGTTGCTGTGATTTTGCTTTACACGGTTTACTCTACGCCGTCAAGAAGCATCGATAGCAAGTAAATGAAAAATACAACAATAACCTGTTCTGAGTCAATTCTCATGACGGAGGTGTGGTTATTGCTGTGATTTTTTAAAATATCTCATGACATCGTCGAACTGATTATCATTTCTTGAAAATACCTACTGAGGCTTAAGAGAAAAGAAGGTAGACTGTGAGCCTAGGGCAGGTAAATTATAATATATAATACTATTGCTCAGTTAACCGGAAAGAGTTCTCCAGTTAACTGGAAGTGACTGTAAACAGCTAAAGACAACGATTAATAGAAGAAAATCAAGAGAAATGATCTTGTTCAATATATCTGGAACCAGATGTGTATATCTAGAATCAGGTATATGGAAACGGTGCCCTATTTGAAATTTAAGTGCAGTTTCTGTACCCAAAGGGGAGAGAAAGAATGTCAATTCATATTTTGGATGCTCGAAAGTTGAGAGAGGGGTCGGAAGGCCACAGGAGACGGAAAGTGAAGAAGGTTCTGGATCACGTGGCCCTAATAAGGCACTGAATTTTGATTATGATTATATTCCTGATAAACATTTCAAGAAAGCAAAGCTGGATGAAAGTGTATTTTGCACGTCTTTTCTTTCTTCTGTTTTCAAAGGAAACGGGTTGGGAGGTAAATAGGAAAACATTGTTCTCCATAACCATTTCACTGTTCTTATCAGCTATTCCCCTTTTCTTCCTCTTTCTATGTGTATATAGAACTTAAATATTTTGGACACATTAAACGTCATGATAATCTAGAGAAGACCGTCTTGGAAGGGTACATAACGAGAAAAAGAAAGAGAGGAAGACCAAGGCGAAGATGACTGCAAGACATCGTTGATGATCTGCACATGGATGCATGCTCAGAATGTGTGTGTGTGCGTGCGTGTGTGTGTGTAATCCTCACACATGCTTTAGAGGCACATGGGGATATGGTGTTAGCGCTCATATTTTCCTTGACCTGTCAGCACACTAGAGGCTGATATGGCCAGTATCACGCCTGGCCGCCTCTCCTTCCCAAACTCAGGTACCCATTTCTACAGCTGGGTAACTGGGATACCTCCGGCCGGATTCGAACCCCCAACCTTCGCCATGAGAGACTAGTGCAACAGTGCACTAACCACTTCGCCACTCAGACACTCATATATATATGTATATTTTACAGTTTGGCAAATATATATATATATATATATATATATATATATATATATATATATATATATATATTTGCCAAACTGTAAAATACACATTTGTCTAACTCTGCTAGAACCAGTTGGTTTTTTTTTTCTAAAACTGCACTATACACTTTGGAATCAGTATTACCACAGCCGTTATCAAATTTGTCGTGAATTTCAAGAAACATATTGCTGATGGAAATGGTAAGAAAAGTTCTTTAAATAAACAGTTTCGTGTGATCAGAAAGTTGTGGACACCTTAGAAGAGAATAGACAAAGAAACTTCATAATTTTTTAATTTTATAAAAAATTATGAAGTTTCTTTGTCTATTCTCTTCTACGGTGTCCACAACTTTCTGATCACACGAAACTATTTATTCTCTCTGTTTTTCTATAAAACTCTTTCTCAACCTGGGTATTCAACGCATGCTCACTCACTATGTCTGCCCAGATATGCAAGACTCCAGTTTGTCTCCAAATAAGTGCCTCTATCCTCGGCAATATGGACCGAAGTGTAGACCCCTGTGACGACATGTACCATTTTGCCTGCGGTGGTTACATCAATAAGACCAACCTGCTTTCAGACGAAGACGGGGTGGACATGGCAACCGATATTGAAATCAGCAACTTGCAAGTTCTTAAACAAGTAATTATCCTTAGTGTACTTTCCAATACTATGACTTTGCGCACACTTTGAAATATAAAATGTGATTCTTCTGACAAATCAATTTCCCCCTGATTACTCAAATTACAGTTTTTGTATGCTATGTATCTGTGGTACTTCTGCGCTCGGGTGTGTGTATGTATACATTATATATTTGTGGACTACTTCCTCCTCCGCCCCCTCCTCCTCATGTCCCTCTCTTCTCATATACTCAATAGAAATAAACTGCTCTTGATTCATAGACTTGACTATACTAGACTTTTCTCTGAGCACTAGGTCAAATTTTTACCAGTCTGGAAATAGCGAAGCTAGGACACATGCATAGTAAGATACGAAGAGTATAACAATAGCCACTAACTTCATCATCAGCATCATCATCAGGTGCCGTGCCGACTGGCGTTGGCTATTATGCTTCTCCAGAGTACATGATCCTTCATGCAGGCCGTCAGCTCAGTTGCTGATCTCCTCTCACACCATCCCGTCAGACTATCCAGTATCATTTCCCTTTGTCTTCCTCTTGATCTTCCTTCTATCTTTCCTGTTGTTATAATATTTTCAATGCCCCCTCTTCTCATTGCATATCCTATGAAAGTACATTGTCTCCCTCTTATTTTTTTGACAAGATTTTTTTGTCTCTCCAGCTCTTCTCATACATTCTTCATTGGTTATTTTTGCTGTCCAGGGAATTCGCAACATTCTTCTAATAAACCACATTTCTGCTGCTTCTAATGATTTTTGTGCAGACCTGCCTATTGTCCATGATTCACTTCCATATAACAAGATAGGTTCAGTATAGCATTTTAGGACTCGTTTTCTAACATTCATTGATAAGGATGTGTTGGATAATATGTTTCTCATTCTCTGAAATGCAATCTTTGCTTGGCCTGTTCTGTTCCTAATTTCTGTTCTGCATTTCCCATCTGAAGTTATTACTGCTCCAAGCATGAAATGACATGGAACTGATTGAGTTGTAACATATGTTATTACTGGTTTATATGTGTGTTGTGTGCTTTTTTTTACTTTTAGCTTATTGAATCAGGTAGCAATGTTTATAATTGACATCATTCAAGTGCTATAGCCAAACTGAAGACATTCTACCATACCTGCATGGATGAATGTACCATAGAGAAGCAAGGAATAGCCCCTATATTGAAGGTAAGGATGTTGTGCCTTTGATATTTTGTCTTGGGTTTTCAAATATTATCCTTTTCTTCTCAGTGTTGCTTTTTAATACAGTGACACAGTTTGATTTTTTTTCGGGAGGGGGGGGGGGGGTCAAAATTCGAAAGTAAGAATGTAAACAATAGCAGGAAAGAAAGGATCCAAGGGAAAGGAATACCAAGGCAAAGATGGAGATAAAACATGGGAGAAACCTATATATGGACTTGTATTAAACAAGTAGGAGATGAATGGAGACAGATTGTATTAGCAACAATGAGTCCTGAAATGTTATATGTATCTATCCTGTCATCTAAGTACACTAATATACTTCTGTCATGTCATGTAAGTACGCTAATATGTATACAACATATCATGTAAGTACGTTAATATGTTTCTGTCATGTAATATAAGTACTCTAATATGTTTCTATCATGTCATATAAGTATGCTAATATGTATCTAACATATCATGTAAGTACGTTAATGAAATACTTGTTTGAAGCATATTAATCCTCTAATGTACGTAAATTAGATCTGCGCAGCAACTTGAAAAAATATGTAGCACAACATACAAGTTGTATTTTTTTAATCCTTAATACTTCCTAGGTTTTTTTAAAATTCTTTTTTCTATTTTAAAAAATTAATTATATGACAAAAGTCTGTGGTTTAGTTGATCAACAAACTTGGAATATCTGTGTTCTAGTTGATCAACAAACTTGGAATATCTGTGTTCTAGTTGATCAACAAACTTGGAATATATGTGTTCTAGTTGATCAACAAACTTGGAATATATGTGTTCTAGTTGATAAAAAAATTTGGAATGCCTGTGTTCTAGTTGTTTAAAAAACTTGGATTGTCTATTTTCTAGCTGATCAACAAACTTGGAATATATGTGTTTTAGTTGATAAAAAAATTTGGAATGCCTGTGTTCTAGTTGATCAACAAATTTGGAATGTCTGTTTTCTAGCTGATCAACAAACTTGGATCCTGGACAGCGACATCCAAAAATCATCAATAAAAGACCAAAATTGAACTATAAATTATATAATGCTAATTTTACTAAATATGGAATTTAAAATATGGAAAATCACAAAAACCATAGAAAACAAGTTGAATTCTTTCCAGACTAAATGTTTACAAAGAATTATAAAAATATTTTGGCCAAAAACCATAAGAAATAACATCTTGTTGCCAGAAATGCAGATGAAGCCACTGACAGCAACTATTGAGGAAAGACACTGGCAATGGTTGGGACATTTGCTCTGAATAACTGGCAACTCACTACCAAAAATAGCACTAAGATGGACACCACAGGGGAACAGAAGTAAGGTTAGACCAAAATAGACATGGAGAAGAACAACAGAAAGGATGTTGAACAATAGAGGGCTCACCTGGGCAAGAGCAGAAAAAAAGGCAAAGGACAGGCATTTGTAGAAAACCCTTGCAGAAGCCCCATGTGCCCTGGGCGCTTAAGGTTCAGAGAGAGAGAGAGAGAATTTTACTAAAATTTAGGCACTTTCATCTTCAAAGTGTGACATCTGCTGGCAATACACATTTCATATTTCTTTCACTGCTGGAATGCACTTTCTGTGATGGCCGGCAGTTATTGTATTGCATTTTCCTGAATATCCTCTGTGGTTTGGAAATGGTGTCCTTTCAAAGTGGTTTCAAGTTTTGAAAACAGGAAAAAGTCTGTTGGGCTAAGTCCA